>VXBR01004482.1:71798-288720 GCA_013400215.1 Cisticola juncidis
AGAAAAGAAAAGAAAAGAAAAGAAAAGAAAAGAAAAGAAAAGAAAAGAAAAGAAAGAAAATGATTAAATTTTAGGAAGCAGAAGCTACAGACAATTACCCTGCCTCATTAGCAATCAACACCTTTTTCTGACTACATCATCTCTGCTTGAAACAGAGAGACAACAGGACTATAACAAGCACACATGAGTCTATAATCTTTATCTGAACTTTAATTAATGGTTTGGAGCTCTCTGAGAGCTGATAGCTGTCTCCCACCCTACAGCTGGTCTACAAAGCCAGGCCATGGGCTACCTCTCTTAGGCAGATAGAGAGAAATCCTATTCCACTGGAACATCTCAAACATTTCATATCAGAAAGAAAACTAGACCAACATTTTTGCTAGAAGAAGTCACAATATTGTAGCCTTTGTCTAAAATAATTACCAGGAGAGCAATGGGCTAAGGTTTAAGTCTTGCTTCTGCCTCATTCAAAAAAAGGATCTGAAAACCAGACCTCCAACACCTCACAGGAACCCAGGGAGACATAGGCACACCAAGCTCCAGGCTTTGCAGGGAAACCCTGGTGTGCATCCAAGAAACCCTGATGCAAGTGCTGCTGTTGAGGGATCCAGCTTTCAGGGTGCTTTGCAGTAAATGTGGTGCCAAGGCTGCAGGGCATGGTACAGGAAAGGTAAAGACATTCTCCTGCTTAGCATCTGTGAAGCTGAACAACTTCAAACTATTTTTATTTGTGTTGGCAAAACCAGACTTTGCACACCATTTCTTTATTTTCAAGGAAAATATTTCACTGAAACAACCTGTTTATGGGCTCCAGCTACCAGAGAGAGAAGCCTGACCTCTTTCCTGCAGTGGTCAGTCATCAGAGGGTGTGTGGGTCTGATCTCCCACTTTTGAGCTGCTGGGATAGCAGGGTGGAAGTGCTGCTGCAGAGGGAATGCACGGTCCAACCCACAGCCAGAGACCTCTTCCTCTTGCATTCCTGCACATCGAGGCTTCGGTTTCAGACCTGCTCTGCAGCCTCTCTGTTCTTTCCTGTGGGGAATAACTGACCTTGTGACTCTCAGGCCTGTCCAGGGAGCTGGGAAGCAGCCCAGAAGATGCACTTTGATTTCCAGACCTGCCAGCCTCCCCTGAAGCAAGGTGCTGTGTTTAATCTTTGAGGCAGCAGGCAGATGAAGACTCTTGAAATTTCTGCTTTACCTGGAGAGGAATAAATTGGAATATGTTAACAGTACTAAGCTTAACAGTAACATAGATTTGGATAGCAGACAGCACAAGCTTATGAAGAAATAATTGATCAGACCACTGCAGTTGCTTGATTGACAGAACTGCAAGCTTAGTGGAATATAGCAGATGTAAAACAACAGTACAACCTAAATTTGACCTCGCTGCTGGGAGACAAATAGAGGACCTGTTTTGTCTCATTAAATGTCTTCAGCAATCATTTTTCAGCAAATGGAAGCTGCAATCCCCAAAGAAGGTGCAGGAGTATTAGGTAATTTTCTTCTAGATTTTAGATGGACTCATTTCAAATGTGATGAAACAGTAATTGTACCAGCTCCACACAATCCCTCTCCATGGGGTTCTGTGGGCTGGAGCTGATTATGTGCAACCAGTGAATCAGCTAAGCAGTGCTTTCCTGTACCAGCTTTTCTGTAAATTCTCGGGGAGGATCTTGGGGTTGCAAACAAACAGTTCACTTGGTACTGATGAAGAAGAGGTGGGAACGACACGCCACAGCTGTCAACTAATCCTATTCTATTATGGGATTCTTTCTTCCAGGTTTGGCAGCCCACACTAATCCCATCACTTCTTTGGGGAGGTGCTCTTTGAGCTGAGCATGGCAACCTGCTGAGCAACACAGCAGAAGCAGCACTCAGCTCCCCTGTGCTCAGCTCTGCACGCAGCAGAGAAAAGTCTCACAGCCTCTGCCACCCCAGGAACAGGCGTGGGAGAGCAGAGGTCTCCTGTGCTCAATAAAATATTTCTGGGAGTCGTGTTGTCCCCTGTTGATCACATTCAGTGAGAAATTGCAGGCAAAGGGGATAACCCAGAGTAATGATGGAGGAAAAAAAGGGCAGCTGGAAGTAGAATCTCATTCTTTGGAGGAAAGGTAGCTGGTGGAGGCCTGGGGAGCTGAATACCATTTGGCTTAGTTGCTAACTATCTGGTTAAAAATCTGTCTTGTTAAGGCAAATTTGGTTCTCCCCTTTGATCTTCTTGATGTGGAAAAGCCACAAAGTGAAGAAGATTTGAAATAG
Source organism: Cisticola juncidis (assembly GCA_013400215.1). NCBI lineage: Eukaryota > Metazoa > Chordata > Aves > Passeriformes > Cisticolidae > Cisticola > Cisticola juncidis. The sequence continues at coordinate 74,060 of VXBR01004482.1, forward strand.
AGCTGTGTAAGGCCTGTCTCTCTCCCATCAGGCTGAAGCACGCTGTTCAAATTACCACTTTTCGAATAAGTGGTTCTGCAGCATCATCTGTTTTCCAGTCATCTGAACATTCTGGAATCAATAAAATCAAAGCACCCTAATGTTACATATTTTACTGCAATATTCAGTGCTCAGTTGGAGAAAGATTGAGGAGTTTGTTGAAATGTTTTAAAATAATTAAACTGTCTTATCAGAAAAATGCTAAACTATTCTTCTGTTACCCTTCTTTGTGAAATTCCAAGAAAATCAACCTGATTTCATAGAACTCTTCAATTTTAATGAAAATGCTTGAAATTTTTTTCTGTAACTGGATGTTTCTGTGTCCTATGAAAAAAGTCTGAAGCTCTTTGTCATAAAACTCCAGAGTAATTGCACTAAGCTTGGAAGCTGGAAGCATCATATTTCAGATGCTTATTTAATGCATTTGACATAGCCCCTGATAACTTCTTAGAATTTAATTATAGTACATACATAAGAGAAGCAGCTCAAAGTAATGTTATCTGAGATGATAATTCCTGCTGCAGCTAAAGTACAAAGTTTTCTTTGAGTGTTAAGAGTTAGCCAAACCAGTCTACCTTTCTATCTGCCCAAAGCACTAGGTCTCACCTGGAATTTTCAAGTTCTCCCATATACCCACTCACACATCTTTTTTTTTTCCCCTTTTATAGGTTACATCTTGCTTATCTACCTCTTTACTAAGAAAAACCACCAAAGCCACATTCTCAGTAACACTATTCTTAGCTTTTTGTTCCCCCTGTGGGAATTGCTCTGTTCATGTTACCACAAAACTGACTCACAAAAACTTATTTGCCAAATCTAGCTGCAGCTTGAACCACATTCTGAACAAGTTGCATTTGATAACTACCTTTGTTCAGACAAGCTACGTACTCCAAATTTCAGTGTTGCATTCATCAACATTCACACAGAAATGAAAGTCAGCGCTAAGCAGTGACATTTAGAGCTCATGACAAAGCCACATTTGAAGTGGTGAGATTCCAAACATTCATCCCATGTCAGAGTGCAGCCACAATTAAATGCAGAAGAAACTCAGAATACAAGTTTCTTATATTTCTCTTTCATTCTGCACCACCATCCTTGTGCATGGGCCAAGACACCTCTTGCTGTGGAGGGAGAAGCTCCTGACATACCAAGAAAAGTCTGAATCCAGGTTGTCCTCTCTTTCAGTTTCCTCAGGGCAAAATGCTTTGAAATATTTGTGTTGCAGACTCATAGAGGGATACAGCTGAAAAGAATTTGAAAAGCTATGAACTTCTTACCACTACCATAAGGCAGAATCAGCTGCTCCAGTGTCACTTACGGGATATGTGTCTCCCTATGGTTCTTAAAAACTGGGATCCTATTCCTGCAGTTCACCATCACTACCACCAGAAAGCATTTCCTATTTTAAAACCACAAACTTCTTCACTGCTATTTACAAATTGCCATTCCCTTACTCCACAGCAGCTCTGCAGCAGCAGAACATTTATTTCTTCAGTCTTCATTCTCAAATTCTTTCCCCTGGAACACCCTCAGTCTTTCACCATCAAACGTTATTTGCTGCACCCCATACCAGTTCTTTATGGACCTTTTCCAGTTTTTCACTTTTGAAACTAACTACATACCAAGAATACCTTTCCTCCAGACTCCTGCTCATTTAGCACTTCCCTACCTGTGCCCATTGATCTGATAGCTTCTCAGAAGGCAGAACTTTGGACTGTCTTTATTTACACCATCCTTTATCAGCCCATGTCTTTAATTTACTGACATCCTTTACAATTCAAAACCCTTCTGAGATATGACCACAGCACTCTAACCTTGGTGTTTTCTACAAATTTAATGGTCTCTAGTTCACTAAAATATTGAGTAGTGATGGACAAAAACTAAACTCAGACAAACCTCTCATAATCATTTTCAGATTTGATTTACCAGTTTCTCAGCCACCTTGATGAGTAGGGCAGTTTTCTTGATAATGAATTCACCTGTACTTCCCTTCTGATTATAAAAACACAGTCCAGACTTTCATATCTACCTACAATGGGGAGGAAATAAAGATGTCACTGATGAGGGGTGAGATTTTCTCAAAAATAAGTCTTCATGCCTAATATGAGGTAACTGCAAAAATATGCACCAAATGAGCTACCAACCCAAATGAAGAAATCTCCCATTTGCAGAGGTAGCCATTGCTTCCACATTCCTTCTGGGTTTAGCACATTTCATCTTTAATAATTCCATGGACACAACCACTAAGGTACTCACCAGTTCTCCCTCACAGCAAGGGTCAGAGCCAAAAACAAAGCAAGGGGAAAGTAAATCGTCAAGAAGAGCTAAAATACCCCCTAACCACTGTAACAAACCCTAGAGAATAGTCTTTGGGGAAAGAAATCTGCTACAGTTGTTTTATATTTGCATTGTAAGTAGCAGTTCTGTTTCAGTTTGGGCTTTTGCATTGTGCCAGGTGCTTAAGACCTGTCTCTGTCACAACTGTTCCTCCCTAGTTTAACATTACAACAACTTGTTCACATAGGTTATTCCCTCAAGCACTAAACGCAATTAAAAACATTAAGATCAATGCATATTTCTAGAGTAATCTTCTGATATTGCTCTTAACTCTGGCTTTTCCTCGAAATATTCTTTTTGCTTGTGTAAAATCTGACAGTAGTTAATTTAATAATTAAATAATGATTATTTGAGATTGTCTTGAAGATCATTACTTCTGCAATCGTAATTGAAACTCTTTATGAACATCCCCTTGGAGTGAAAACAATACAAAACATAAGGCTACGAACGTGTGATATTTCTAAGATTCATTTATTCTTTGTAACAGATTTTTGATGTTCCTTGGCCAAAGCTTCTGGTCAGGTTACAGTGCTGGCCAGGTTGGCTCCTGAATGCTGCACAGGTGCCCCAAGGAACAACTCCCCTGGCCACCAAGCAGTCCAGAGAAGATGCTTGGGCACACTCAGTCCCCCTGCATGGTGTTGCCAGAGGTAAATTTCATTTACCCATTCATGAGATTTACCCGTCCTTGCTGTCAGCACTGCAGTGTTCACCCAATTCCCTCAGTTAAGACTGGGCAAGATGAGGGAGTCAGTCTGTCCTTCCCATTTACTGACACACCACTGATCTTTGTCCCAAAGGCTTTACAGTCTCCTTTGAAGAAAGGCATGAAAGAGTATAAACAAAGAGGGGAGGGACAAATGGAGATCAAAGGCATCCAGGGCAATGAAGATAAGATCGAGTAATGATGCGTATCTGCCCTTGCTCAATTTAATGGTTTTAAATCATCTGAAAAATCAGCTGACCTTTGAACAGATTGAAGTATAATCACATTGTGTGTGGTTTTATTTCCCTGTGTTTAATCAGAGTTTTCTTTTTCCTCAGAGGTGTCCCAGCAGAAGTAATTCTGACTGGAAACTACCTGGCCAAAGCTTTTGACCTAGTTCAGAAACATAAATCAAAACAACACAGAGAAATTCAAGGGAAGTGTGAAGAAATGAGCCATAAGGTGCCAGCCCAAGGAAAGAAGGGAACAGCCACAGATTAGGAGCTGATGGTCTAAGATATTTCAAGATCTGAGGACACCAACCCAATTTTGTTGAAAAAGCAACTCTTGTGCTAGGACTCCTTAGCTGCAGAATGGCAGAATTACCTTTTTTTCTGCCAGGGATATATACAGAGAAACCAGAGATATTAAAGAGAGTGATGTCTTTGAATATTGTGCCTGATAGCACAGTGCAAGAGTAAGGAACCTGGGGAAGAGGGCTAGCACCATGAATTTGCAAGCCCAGTGCTGCATGGAGCCCACAGAGCTGTGCAGAGCTCTAATTAATACCAGGCTAGAAACAAGAAAAGCCAGGAACTCAGAAAAGCCATAAGGTGATCCTGTCTGCTGTGACTCACTAGGTAATAAAATCAAGATTTAACCTTTTCTGTAGTTTCATGTGGGTAACTAACACCATCTAATACAGATTCAGCTCAACAGAGCTCTACTGTCCTGTCTTGCTGTGAAATCATATTATTTCAAATGCTTAACTTCATTACTACAGCAGACAGATCACCACTGTTACAGTACCTTTTTATGTATGATGCACAGACCACTGCTTCCCTGCTCCCTTTACTGTCCTTTTTCATTTTCTCCATCAGGCACAGAATAACAAGAAACCCTGCTGTGGTAATTTACTCTGCTCAGTATGCTATTTTGCTTAAATACTTTTCTGTCATATGGCATCCCAAAAAATACATAAATATGAGAATATTACTGTGGTTGAAAAATCAAGCTAGTTAGGTAATGTCAAATTGGCAGACAGTCAGCATTCTTCAATTACCCCCCTTCTACATATGCATTCTGGCACAGCCTTTAATTAACATGATCTTACCATTTTTTTCTAGTGAAAACATGTCATTAGGTACCCAGGGTGAGTGAAGACCCAGTTCAGACCATTCTACCTTCTCCATAATGATTAACAGGCTTATTTTCTATAATCCCCCAAACCCTGCTCTGAAGGCAGACTAATTAATTTCTGCCTGTTTTCTCCCATGCCACTACAATACGTGAGTGCTTCAGAAACAACATGTTCATTTTCAAGGCAGCCTGATGAGATGGGCAAGGGGTAAGGAGGTGTGGGAAGCAATAATTTTCATTTTACAGGAAGCATGCCAAAACCATGGTCCTCAGTGGGGGCCATACACAAAAGACAGTCCCTCCTGTCCCACCCCAGGCTGGAAAAGCATAAACTGCTGGAGTTCCTGGCTCTTTCCTGCTCCAACAATGAACCACCCGCCCCAAGCTGAAGCACAGAGCTGGGCCCCGTGGGGACAGCACACACTTCAGCCGGTGGCAGAGACAGGGGCATGGGCTGGTGCAAGTCTCAGGGCATGTGGCCCCACTGAGCCACCCCAGGGATGGGGCAAGCGTGAGTCACTGCAGGAGGGGGCATCCATCAGAATTTAGGCACACAAGATTTGTGCTCAAAAACAGCCAAATGTTTTGGCTGAAGTTTTCCAGCAAAGTCAGATTGACTCAGAGACCTGGTGAGGAAGTGCTCAGCTCAGGGTCTCACACTTTATTAGAATTTGACAGTCAGAAGCACCTGATAACCATAAGAATAAGCTCCAACCCTAATAATGAAAAAAAAAAAAAAAGTAAAAAAAGAAAAAAAAAGTAGTATGTCTGGCCATACCAAAAATTGAGATTGATTGATTTGATTCTGACACTCTGACAACACAGTTTTAATTGTCGTTTATAGCACATAACTTTTGTGTACCCACATAATCCATTAGCAGAACTGTCAGCAGCTAAAATACAGCTACATTTGCATACCAGCTCGAGGAGATGGACTGGGTGGTCCTGCCTGCTCTGGGCTGCAGATAGGTTGGTGCTGCTCTGGCCATGGCCACCTCTGCTTTGACTAAAATCAGGGCACAGCCACCAGGGTCACTTTAACATACAGAATCACAGAATGCATCAGCTGGGAAGGGACCGCATCTTGTCCAGCCTCCCTGCTCAGGCAGGGTTATCTGAGAGCACATGGCACAGGATTCTGTCCAGGCAGTTCTTGAGTATCTCCAGTGAGGGACACTACAGTCTCTGGCCAATCTGTTCCAGTGTGTGGTCACCTGTAAAGAAAGTTCTTTCTCATGTTCAGGTGGAACTTCTTGGGCATCAGGTTCTGTCCACCACTTCTTGTTCTATTACTCAGCACCTTTGAGAAGATCCTGGTCCATCTGCTTGGCATCCTCTTTTCAGATCCTTCTTCCCCTCTCAGTCATCTCTTCTCAAAGCTCAACAGGCCCCAGCCCCCTCTGCCTTTCCCCACAAGAGAGATGCTCCAGACCCTCCATCATCTCTGTAGCTTCCACTGGACCCACTCCAGGAGCTCCATGTCTCTCTTGTCCTGAGGAGCCCAGAACTGGACACAGCACTGCAGGTGAGGCCTCACCAGGACTGAGGAGAGAGGCAGGATCACCTCCCTCCCCCTGCTGTCACAGCTCTTCCTAATGTCCCCAGGATCCCATGGGATTTCTTGGCCCCCAGGACACNTCTGTTGTTCAGCCAGTTCTCGATCCACCTCACTGTGCCCTAATCCAGCCCACATCCCTGAGTTTGTCTATGAGGATAATGTGAGAGAAACTTTCAAAGCTTTGTCTGAAGTCAAGGTAAACAATATCCACTGCTCTCCCCTCATCCATTCCAGGTAGTTCTTACATTGCAGAAGGCAACCAGGCTGTCAAATATGACTCACTTTTAGTGAACCTGTGCACATGTACCCATGTGCACTGAAAACCTTCTTGCAAGGATACATGCAGTTCAGGGCCACATCAGCACCAGAGGCTTTTGATGAAGAAACCAGTCTGTAGGAGTTCAAAGGACTCCACTTTAATCATGACAGGTGAATACAATGGTGTGCTCAATTGTCCAGCCAGTGGGGACGTGCAGCTGTGAGGATGAAAGACCCTGGAAGAATGCTCTTCCAGCCATCACATGTTTAAGAGTCACAGCCTGTCACAATGAGACTCCCTTGGCATGATGTTATTACTAAAAAGCAGTAACAGTCAGAGACCTGACTGTTTGAGCCAGAGCACAGATTGTTTTCTGAACCACCGACATGAGAATTTTACTCAGCTACCGTGAACAGAACATACATACCTAGATCTGAAATACAACAGCTAAAAACAAATCTTCAAAAATACATCCATGGAAAGCTGGCTGCTCAAGCACACAGACAAGTGATCACTAGAGCCAGCTATACGTGTCAGACCTGTGTAGACTAAGGGCTGCATGTGAAGCCTTCCCTGCTGAATTTGGGAGGCCTTACAGTGAACCACATGAGAACCCTGCACCAAATGACATTAATTCTCTGCTACACCATGCATGCCCTCAAAGGCATCAGGGTGCTGCACCACCACTGCCACTTCTTGCTCTGATAGCCAAAGACTAGAAAGCCTCTGCAACAAACCTTCATACGTCCATCTCTCAGAAAACCTTTCATCACCTTCTTTACCTTAGTGACAGTCACCCCTCTTTTGCATCCCCTCAGCAGGCAAAAAAGGTACCTTGAAGAAATACTATATTTAGTCTTAGAGGGAACAGCATAGGCTTCAGACAGTGCTCCTCCTCTCTTCCTGAAGCATCAGTGAAGCAGTGTTACATCCTTCTCAATGTCAGTATAAAATCAGACTATACTCAAATTTAAAAATGTGCTTGTAGGGCTGGATTGAAAACCAAGATTAGATGATTTTCTAAGCCAAAGCCAGGAACAATTCCTCAAGTTCACCCCTTTGGCTTGACACCTGTCAGAGTGGCAGATAGACAGAAGTTTTCATTGCATCCTTGGTATCAATGTGAGATTTCACACATCCTTAATTACAGCACTCGAAGTGGCAACCCCACAATATTTAAAGAAGAATGCAAAATCCTATTCTCTGCAGGACCGTGCTAGCTCATGGCAAGCACCCCTGGGAACAGCACACAACAGGTAAGACAAACTGTTCCATGTTACAGCACACACCAGCACATTTTAATCTTGCTCTAAAACCAGCCAGATGAGTGGCGTCCATTTGGGGGAATTATTATAAATAATTATATTCAAGCACCAAGCTGATCCATTTGCAAATCTTACCCCATTTTGCTAGCTAGCTAGGTGACTGCTTTTGACTCTTAGCAACCACAGGCTCTTGCTGTGCAAAACCAATGATTTTTCTGAATGTTCCCATGATATGCAACCATTTTAAGCCTAAAGATGAAGCAGAGGCTTTCTTTAGTAAAATCTTTCTGCCAAACTCTCTGAACACATGTGCCTTTAAAGCAGGCTTGGATAAAATATCATATATATATATACATGTATATATATATCTCAAGTGACACCAAAAGGTTCAGTAAAACCTTCTAGCTCTGTTTTTATGAGCTGAGAATAAAGAAAGTTACATTTTGGAGGAAAAGAGAGTAGCAAACCATGGCTACCAATATTCAAATGACAAAAACGTCTGAGAGAATTCCAGATGTCAGCCATGTGTTATGGTTTAATAGTTCAGCTCTGAGTCACAAGCACAAAAACCTGTTATGAAACACATGCCTGCCTGCATATGTGTGTGTGCACACAACAGTGTGGGCTAAAACAGGAAAAGTCATAATTTGGAGGGCATTAAGAGCACTGGAGAAAAGCAGTTAATCCGTTTACTAATCTAAGCTGAGGTGGGAGGAAATCAGCACAGTTCGTCCTATGCCACGGACCAAGAGTGTGATGATTTATAGTTTCAACATTTACAAACTGAAGTTATAACTGAAGAGAGATTAAACACCCACTTGACAAGCATGTGTAATCCCTTCAGATCCTAAAAGTCCAATCACACCCTGTGTCTTGAATAATCACTAACCTAAATCACCCACACCCCTGCCATGTGAAACTCATGAAAGTTCAAGCAATTTCTAGCCCAGCTCTTTCAAATAGTAGCATTTATACTGTGATTTATTAGGTCCTTCTGGCTTTTTTTAAATATTATTCTCACATAAAAGGAACAAACACCTGTGGCACCAGTGCTTGCAAGAGATATCCCAGGGCTCATCTTTCTGGCGAAGAAACACGATCATTTATTGCTCTGTGAGCTGCTGGTGTCCCTGGGCAGGCACCCCTCACTGGCTGATCCCAGCTCTCCCTGGCTCTGGATGGTGGTCATGCAGGGGAGCTGGCAAGCAGGATGTTCCCTCTCTGCTGTCCTCCAGCTTGGCTACCTGGCCAAAGCAAGGACCTGCACGCAAGCAGAACAAAGAAACTCAAATTACGCTGAAAAGCAAGAGACAGAAGTGCCTGGTAAGTGCCTGTGTGCTGAGTGGACCAAAGGTCTGCCTCAGGGATGCCTGCAGTGAGGACAGTCCTCTGCTTGGGAGTTCACAAGAGCCTTTTGTGTTTCCCACAAATCTGCCTCCACTGTAAAGCACAGGTTTGGGGGCAGGAAAGGATGGATGTCAAACCACACTGTAAAAATAGCCTGACCAACAATTGTCAAACACGTTTATGCTCTGTTCTTTGCGAATGAGGATTCCACAGTGGGGTTTGGACAGGTGCAGTGTCACCAGATGTGGCAGGGGCTGTCCCCTGCCCCAAGAGCTGACCCTCCCTTGCCTCTCCGTGGTTTCCCCGGGCCAGACCCACGGCAGGGAGGCTCCAGCCCCGTGTGCCCCACAGGCAGCACCAGGCACCCGCCCGGGGAGGAGACCTCTGCCAGTGGCTCCTGGGTGGGCTCTGGGCTCTTCATCACAGACAGAGCATTAAATAATGCTCCTCTCCTGTCAGCCAGCAGAGAGCTCCAGCCTCTCATGGCAGCGCCGGCACAGCCCTGAGCAGCACAAGCTGTGGACAAGGGGTGCCGTGATACCCCTCTTCCAAGCATTACAAATAAACCCAGCACTGACTTTGGCAGCTCCCACTGCAAATCCCCAGACAAATGCCTCTCCCTGAGCTGCTGCTCTTTGTAGGGGCTGCACCGTCAAGGGATGCTCCAACAACAAGGAGGTGTTTGGCTCTGTGGGCACAACTTGATCAAAAGACAGGCGTGCCATGGGGTTTTCAAACGTATCTCATAACACAACAGCCTTTACATGGACCTTTTTCTGCATTGTGACTCAGTGGAGAGTGGGGCTGGTGGGGGTAAAGCAGAGAGAGAATGAGCAGATGCTGCAGTGAAAGAGGATGGCACATGGAAACAGACACAACAAGACTTTGAAAATTTGATTTAAAAGGACAGAAATGTGACAGGAGAGGGTCATCACGATGCAGCAAAGGCAGTCTGCTGCCCTAGAGGGCTGATGTTTGCAGGCTGGGGCCACAGGCAAGGTCTGGTGGGTGTCAAAGAGCCACCCTGCTCGTGCTCAGGACATGGGGCACTGGAACTTTCCTCAGCCACGGCAAAACAGACCCTGCAGGAGCTGAGTCTGGATGCACACCCCAACAGCTGCCCCACTGTGGGGCAAACCTGCACTTTGGGGGGATTTTCCTCCATTCCCCAGGAGCAATTTTTGCAAGAGGTCTTTTGATGACACAGTCTATCTAAATGTGCACTGAGCTCCAGCTGTTGCATCTGGGATTTGCCCCTTTTTTTAGGATGATGATTTTTCATGAAACTGCACCCACTTCACTGTCATGTAAATTAAAAAATAAANCTTGTTCCCCAGGGTCTGCTGCCAAATCCATGTTAGAATAGCTCCATCTCGTGGAAATCAGTAGTGGCAGTGGGAGCAAACGATCTGGAAAAAAACGGTGGGAAAATGTTGCCAACTTGCTCTTCAGCCTCGTGGCTTTGGTGGCTTTGGTTCCCATCCATAGGGGTTTTCCTAGCCCCATTTCTGCCAGAATTTCAGCCCAAGCTGTAGGTTTGAAAAAAAGCAAAAAAAAATCCATTTGCAAATCCAACATAACTGGCATATTTTATTGGATTTTTGACATATAACTGTACTATTTACACATATATTTTTATTGTATGATCATGCTCAGAATTCGGGGGCTGTGTGGTGGCTTCAACCTCTGTCACCCAGAGTTCCACTTCAGACTGTCTCCCAGAGGGATGCCTTTGCCCCATCACTCCCTGCTTCCATCGATTAACTTTCAGCTGCATCTGCACTTCAGCACTTTTTTCTCATCTCTGTCATGTAGTTTCCCTCTGTCTGTACCCCTGTGTGCACTTGTTAAACAGAGGGAACATCTGCACTGCAGAGCTCAAATGTGTTTCTGTCTTTAAGGACTTTCCAGTTTAGATAAGAAATTGAGTGAGGTTACATTTTAAAAGAATAATTATTCCCTCTTTCCTAATGTACTTTTCAATTTATTCTCTTGTTTATCCAGACTCTGAGCTTTACACTCAGATAAAAAAGGCACTTAAAACTTTTCCTTTTAAAGTCTGTTTAACCTGTATCCTGAAGGACAAGAAGTGAATTTCAGCCTGAAGTACATGTCCTTTTGGTTTTACACTGTTACCACCACTTAGAATCATCTCAGTGATGACAAAACCTTTCAGGTCTAACCAACATCCCATAAACTACATCAACAAGTCACCAGCACAGATCACTGAACAGCAATGCACAATGCAACAACCTCCTCAGGTGAAATTGCACTTACAGGCAAGGTGCACAAACATTTAAATAACGCTGAGAAGATGGATTACCCTGAAGAAAATTCTTCATTGTCTTCTCATGCTCAGGGTATCCCACAGTGCCCTAGGAAACAGTGCTGGCAGGACACGAAAAAAAAAAAAAAAGCCATGGAAAATGCTGTTAACTGAAAATCTAGACAAAGTCATGGTTGTGTCTCAAGTAACCTGCTAGATTTTCCTCTGGCAGCAGGCAGCCAACTAAAACTGTTACAAACTCCAGCTCCCTGAGGTCCTGCTCACTCCACAATGCTGGGTATGACTCCTGCAAGACTGGGTCCAAAGCAATTGCTGCTTAGGTATCTGAAAGAGAGAGGGGAAAAAAAGTTATGTAGTTTAAAACTAAATAAAAGGATAATATGAAGGCAAATTTTGAAAATCTTATCAAGATCATAGGAGTTTTTGCTTCTGCTACTGTTCACCCCATTGTCCTGTTCTAGAGTTATTTCCACTTGTGTGTAAAACAGTCCATTTGTACAATCCCATTGTACAATCCCACTGCCCACAGCCAGCTCAGGCCATCTAATCAAGCCAGGCAAACCTGCCCAGAGCAGGCACTGAGAGTCACTGTTGCTTCTGGCACACCAACACAGCATCTGAAGCTTCCTCTTTGTTCACTGAAATGGAGTGCCAGCCCCCAACACCTCGTGTTTCTTTGGGACCCACTCCTCTGTGACCTAAGGAAAATACACATCCCATGGAGCGGTGCAGACCAGCAGAGACACAAGTGTGTCTTCCCCAAGCAGTGCAGCTGGGCCAGCACAGCAGAGTGACACACCACACACCTTCTGAGAACATTTCTTTAGGCATGGTTTTGTCCCCACAGGATGAGCTCCAGGTGGAGAAGCCCTGCTGGAGAGGGGATGGGGGCTGCAGTGCTGACAGGGGAAGGTGATGTTAGGTGGAGGAAAGGGACAATTGTTCTCAGCTGTGGACAGCAGAATAAGCAATAAGTTAAATTAGAGCAAGGAAAATACACCTACACTAAGAGGGGAAAGCCTGTGGTTTTATAATAATAAGACAGCAAGTGTGATAGACAATGGGCCCCAGGGGTAAAGGAAGCACTGATTGTGGGCCAGCACCATCCCAGAGAGATTTTGCCATCACTGCCTGTGGGGGGATGGAGTCCAGGCACTGCTGCCTTCCTTTTGGCTGGAGATGAGCCACCCCAGGACTTCCCTGCTGTGGGCATGGAGAGCACAGAGAGTTGGGGTACAGGCCCTTGAGAATATCACTCCTTTCTTTAAAGTCATTGCAGAAAACCAAGAGAAGGCTTTGGCTTGCTTCTGGCATTCCTTTGAAGGAAACTAGTGTTTTGGAGGGATGGCAAAATGCAAAGAACTAACACCCAGAAAAGCTGCAGTGTGAAGCTCTGATGTGCTTTCTCTGATGGAAATAAAACCTTGCCAAAGACTGAGTTACTGAAGTGAAATCCTTTCAAAAACTAATGACCAACCTGCAGATTATTACCCCTGACAATACTGCAGGACATCTATCCCGAGGTTTTTCAGGAGGCTGAGAAGCACACCATGATCTGGCAAAGCCCACAAGTCTAAACATTCAGCAAATTCTTCTCTTTGCACATAGTTTTGGGAAGAAGGTCTAGGTGATTGGTGTATATATATAAAAAGAAAACCACATGAAAGCTGACATTAGAGCAGACAGGATTTCAGGAGAAAGTGTCTGATGAGGGAAATCACCTGTGGCCCCAGGTGAGTGGTTACTGCTGGCCAGGTCCCAGAATGGTCATGGCTGACGAGCTGTGCACACATGGCACCACTCTTCCCATACCCCCCTCCCCAGTCTGGCTGAGTTATAAGAATTCACCCTTTCAAAACCATCTATTAGAAGCAGCTTATTAGCAGCACCCAATGCAGCCTCAATGCCCAGCAGCTGCATGAAGAACACAATCTTGAATTTTAGCGAAGAGGTTGGTTTGTTCTCCCATCAGCAAATCAGATCAGTCAAGGGTTCACACTTGGCAAGAAAGGCAATACTAGCATGAGTCCCACCTCTGAAGCATGGAGAGGACAAAGGAAGAAATGTTATGATTGGGAAAATGTATTTATTTTGACTATTCCTGAATAGAGAATGCATTTCCTATCATCACATCATGTTATAACCAGTAGTTACCTGGCAGCTGGATGGATGATCATCAGACAAAGAGCATCAGGGTGAAAAATAAGGATTTTTTAATATGAGTGGGGGAGAAAGAGGAGGGAAACTTGAGAAATTAATTGAAGCAATCAAACCACTACTGAAACATTGCTTCACGCTCCCAAAACATCTGGCTGAGCATGACTTGTGGTTTTTCTGTGTTAGTGTGGCAGTTTCAGTTTCCCCCATTATTCTCACCCACCCTGAGCAGAAGCCCAAAGCTCCTGCATTTCGGCTGGAGGAGGAGGAGAGGTGGCTCCCACCTGCCCACACACTCTCACCAGTGGACTCCAGTCTCTGACTGGAGAGCTGTGGAAACCCTCTCACAGACAGGGTGTGGCTGGAAAACTTCAAACACACTCTGGATGCAGCTATGGCTCCTCACCAGCATTTCTTGAAAGCAGCAGAGGTTTCTCTCTTATCTTCATGGAGTTCTGTGTACAACAATTCATGTTGCTTAGCAACAGAGCTTCCTTTTAAGATGCTCTTTTGTCATTTGAAAGCCTCCATTCCAGTTCTTTAAATAGTTTGAACTCACACCAGCTTCCTCAGTTTGGTTCTTTTCCTTTATTTCTGCCTGGTTTCCTTCCATTGCAAGGTCAATATCTGTGTCCAGCCAAACCAAAACAACAAAAATGCAACTTCCAGTGGTCAATCCAGCCTCACTGGGCAAGGGCTAAGAACTTCCTTTTCCCCAAAGCCACACCAAGCAACACCCAATAGAGACCAGTAAGGAAAAAGGAAGATTTCAAGGGTTTTAATTCTGATTTTTTGCCTGTGCTCAAGTCAAAACTGTTGCAATCACTAGATTTCTCTATTGTTTGTTTAAAACCTGGGATTTAAGACTTGTGCAGCTCAGTTTGTCAGATTCTGTATTGTTTGGAGAGAAGAATAATGGCTTGTTACTAATTACTGAAATCTGCATTTTATCTTGGCTTTATAGTGCCTTTACAGTACTATGAAGTACTCACCCCCATGGGGACCAAGAACAATGAGTATTTTGCTTGCTTAGCATGGAACAGAGGCTGAATTTTTGAGACAGAGAAAAGTCTTATAGCTGTTTAAAAAAGTAGCAGAGAGCTCCAGCACTGGGATCCTCAAGACATTTTCTGATTTTGAAAAATCCCAACCTACTCAAGGAGGATAACACAGCAGCAGTAGCTGTAGAGAAACAGTCTCTGCAGGCAGCATATAGGAGATACTCCCCTTTGAACAAAAAGCATGGATGAACACAACACCAGTAATTAATCTGTTGCTAATTAATCTTGTCAGCAATTTCCTTCCTACTTAGTGCCTTTGTCCTGGCCATTTTTAGTCTGCATTTGAGAGGACTTTACACAGTTCCAAAGCCAGAGCCATGGGAAATTCAGCTTCCTGGCCACCAGCAGGGCTCAGGATGATGAAGGTGCAGGGGCCAGGAAGCTCTGTGTCCCCTGGCCTCTAGGAAGCTGCAGTCATCACCTGAAAGTTTGTTCATCCTACCTGCTAAAAAAAATAGCACTGCTGCCTCCTCTGAAGGCAGGGGTTCCAGGACTTGGAGCAGCAGCAGCAGTGCCCTGGCTAAGCGCCTGCACCATCAATCCTTTTGAAAGTTACCACAAATAAAATCTGCTAGAGAAAAATCCAGCCAGTGGGGAGGCAACCAGAGGCAACCAGAGGAGTGCTCACTTTATTTCTATGGGATATTTCTATGCACAATGCTCACATCATGTCCCTGGTCACACTGTCCCTTTCTTCCAATGGGCATCCAGGTCACTGTCTGTGCAGTTTCTTAAATCACGAAAATTTTGGATTGAAGCCGAGATGTGTTTTCAGCACTAACCTCAAGAATCAGTTCCAGAGAAAGAAGCTGTTGTTTTGGTCACCTGCCAAGGAGTGGTGGCAGCCAGAGGAGGAGGAATCACTGGGGCAGGGGCATGCTGGAGCTTGGTCTGTGACTGCCCAAACGATCCCCTGGGGGACCCCTCAGGTGCAGCCCTGCAGCTCTTGTCCCATTTGTGTCCCTGTCATCCCCAAGGACAGGCAAAGGGATGCTGCTCACAGGCCCAGAGTGTGGCCTGCAGAGCACATCTGGCTGCTACCTCCTGCCCTTGATCAGGATTTCACACAGATCAATTGCTGCAGTGAGAAGCAAAGGAATTTCACGTGAAGTCTGGTAAAGTCTGACGTTTTACAGCAGCTGTTTCTTCCTGACAGTGATTTATCCTCTTGCTTCCTCACTTTGTTTTGGGCTTTTCCTTAGAGTGCAGCCTGAGCCTGAGCCTGCAGCACCTGCTGCCCTGGCAGCAAAGCCCATGCAGGTTTTCCTGCTGGGAAATGCAGGTTTAGTTAGAGCAGGTGGTTCTGGTCCTCCCCAGCTGCTGAGTTTCACCCTTTTGTGGCACCATTCAGCCACAGCAGGGGAATAGTCACAGCCCAAATCCCACAGTAAATCCGAGTTCTTAGCATCCAGCATTCTAACATTTGTATTCCTATCTCATTTGTAATACCAAAGAGAACAACAAATGAGGAAAATCATACTTGAAGGAAATAGCTGAAAACTGTTTTAATCCTTTATAGGATTTATAGAGGTATTTTGGAAGCCTTGCTGTGTCAGGTTACCAATCCCTTCCTCTTCAGAGCTATGGAGTGCACAGAGATTGACATGATTTATCTTTAAAAAAAGAGAGAATTAATGGCTCATAGGGTTTCTGAAGATACTAGAGTCTTTTTAATACAAATACACAATTCAATGCACTATGGTTTTAGGAGTTTTTTACTTTTCACATCTTAGATTGATTCTCACCTGTTCCTACAGTTATTACACATCTTCAGGCTCATTCAACCTGCAACATCCCTTGGTGTCTGGAATTTTGGAGGTGTGGCACTCAATGATCTGACTAGGACCCCTCCCTGACATACAGGCCAGGCCTGGCAGAGGGTCAGCCAGGTGGATTTGACTTCACACAGGATTTCCCTTCAATGCAGCCAGCCATCCTCCCACCCAGGGAGAGAGCCTTCTGCAGGACCCAGGATCCCACCAGAAACAGGACCCACCCTCATGTGTCGGGGTGGGAACAGGCACACTGTGCCCTGGGCTGAGGGACAGGCCAGCACCTCACTGCCCAGCCAGCAGTGACCCTCTGTCCCTGGTGGCTCTCAGGTGAGGGCAGAGCCATCCCCTGTGGCTGTGTGAGACTCACTGTGTTCTGGTGACTCCTGTGGGCTGTTCCCCCTGGCTAGTTCAGGGCACCAGCTCAGAACAGGGAGCTGGGGATGTGTCACCCTCTCTGCAGGACTCTCTGGCTGCGGGGCAGACTGACTGCAGCCCCAGCACTGGAGGGGCAGAGTGGGGGCAGCAGTGTGCTCAGCCCTCTGCAGCATCTCACAAGCATTCATTCTCATGGGGTCAATTATTACTGCTGGTGTTTGCATGCTCCTAAATTTTTCCCATCATCAACAGAGGAAAGAGTTTCAACCAAGCGCAAAATTTAATTGGGAGCAGCAACTTATTCTTGAGGGGACTGTCCCAGCACACCCTGTGGTCTGACAGCCACCCTGGATGCAGTGATGGAGAAAAAATGTACCCAGCACTTGGGAACAGCAAAAACCAGGATGCAGAAGAGGAGCAGTACTGAGCTTGGGAGGGGAATCAGCCTCCAACAGCCCTGGCTGAGGCTGTCACAGAGGGACTGCAACCTGCCCGAGCCCATGGTGGGTATCCATAGCAAGGACCACTGCCAACATCAAAACCCACTCCCACTAGCTACTGCCAGAAATCCTTATCCTTCCCCGTTTTGCTTTAACAGCACAAAGATCTAAATTAATCTGATAGGCACACATCATGAATAATTCAAATATCCCTAATCAGTAGTCAGTTTTGTTAAAATCAACAATTGCTTAAGCACATGGCCAAGAATAGGAACTTCCGTCACCCAGTACTAATTTCTTAATGAATTCTTCATTATCCAAAGTGTGCAGTTTTGGGAGCCTCAGTATAAGATGTAAGGCTACTAGGAAGTGTCCAAAGGAGGGTAACAAGGATGGTGAAGGGCCTTGAGGGGAAGCTGTGTGAGGAGTGGCTGAGCTCACTTGGTCTGCTCAGCCTGGAGGAGCCTGAGGTGAGTCCTCACTGCAGTCACAACTTCCTCATGAGGGAGAGAGCAGGGGCAGGCACTGATCTCTTATCTCTGGTGAGCAGTGACAAGGGAATGGCCTGGAGTTGTGGTAGGGGGTTTAGTTTGGATATTAGGAAAAGGTTCTTCATCCAGAGGGTGATTGGGCACTGGAATAGTCTCCCCAGGGAAGTGGTCACAGCACCAAGTCTACCAGGGTTCACGAAGTGTTTGGAGGACGCTCTCAGTTACATGGTGTGATCTTTGGGACTGGCCAGGAGTTGGGCTTTAAGATCCTTGTGCATGACTTTTGATTCAGGTTATTCTGTGATTTTATGAAACTGAGTTAGGCCCTAGAATTCACTATTTAAATAATAAATCTTCTCATTTTCTCAACAGTCCCACTCGTTCCCCCCCACTCCACTTCCAAAAAAACACAAAAACAAAACAAACAAACAACCCCAAACAAAAACCAACAAAACCATAAAAACAAACCACAACAACAAACCAAAACTCCAAAACTTACTAAAACAAAAACCAACTCTAGAGTTATTCCTGCTTTCTTATATGATACATAAATTCCATGATGTACAATAATAGGCTTCATTGCAAAATGAGACATGATTAGCTTTGGCTGATGCTGTTCTTGATTCAGAGGACTTTTCTTATAAAATACCTCACTCATTTTCAATTTGAGGGTTTTGCTATGGATGGTCTGAGGAAGCATCTGTGCCAGCAGGGCTCACAGACTGCAAAAAATAGGTCATGGGGTGCAAGTGTGAGTCCAAGCGAGTGCTTCACCCCTGGAAATCACAGCAGGGATCACAGGGTGTAGGAGTTTGACCCTGGTTGGATTCCAGGCATCCATCACTCCCTCTGTCACTCCCCTCCACAGCTGGACAGGGAGAGAAAATACAACAAAGGTTCTTGAGCTGACATAAGGACCAGAGAGATCACTCAGCAAATACCATTACAGCCTAAACAGACTGAGCATGGGGATATTAAGTAAATTTATTACCAACTAAATCAGAGCAGGATAATGAGAAGTAAAATAAATCTTAAAAATATCTTGCCCGCACCACTCCCTCCTTCTCAGACTCTATTTCTTCTCGCTCAGTAGGGCAGGGAGTGGGGGTTATGGTCAGTTCATCACAGACTGCAGCTGCTCAGGGAGGGGAGTCCTTCCCCTGCTCCAGCATGGGATTGCTGTCACAGGAGACAGTTCTTCATTAACTTCTCCAGCTTAAGTCCAGCCCACAGACACAGTTCTTCACAACCTGCTGCAATGTGGGTCACTCTTCCATGAGATGCAGTTCTTCAGGCACAGCCTGCTCCAGCATGGGATTGCTGTCACAGGAGACAGTTCTTCATTAACTTCTCCAGCTTAAGTCCAGCCCACAGACACAGTTCTTCACAACCTGCTGCAATGTGGGTCACTCTTCCATGAGATGCAGTTCTTCAGGCACAGCCTGCTCCAGCATGGATCTCCCACAGGGTCACAAATCCTACCAGGAAACCTGCTCCACCATGGGCTCCTCTCTCCATGGGTGGGCAGGTCCCTGCCAGGACCCTCCTCCAGCACAGGCCTCTCACAGGGTCACAGCCCCTCTCAGGCACCCACCTGCCCTGGCCTGGGTCTCTCCATGGCTGCAGGGGATCTCTGCATCCCCAGGGACCTCCCTGGGCTGCAGGGCACAGCTGCCTCACCATGGGCTGCACCTCGGGCTGCAGGGGAACCCCAGCTCTGCCCTGGAGCTCCTCCTGTCCCTTCTTCTGCACTGACCTGGGTGTCTGCAGGGCTGCTCCTCTCACACATTCTCACCCCACTCCTCTCTGGCTGCAATTACATTTGCACAGTAACTTTTCTTTTCTTAAATCTGTCACCACAGAGGAATTACCACCATTTCTAATTGGCCCAGCTTTGGACAGGGGCACATCCATCCTAGTACTGGATCTGCTGGGCATGAAGGAAGCTTCCAGCAGCTTCTACAGAAGATGTGGCACCCCATACCAAAACCTGTCTGTGCAAATCCACAGGGACACACCAAGCCTTGGCTTTTGAGCATTAACATGGGAAGCGGCAGATATACAAGGAGCAGAGACCAATCAAATTCAGAAGTTTTTGTGACCATCTGCACAGCAAGCAGGATTTCCAGCAAACACAGGACTGGCTGGGGAAGAGGCAGAGCCGTAGCAGAATGTGGAGCCAACTTTTCAGCTTGTCATTGAGATAAGGTGTTTTCTTTTGTGTACTATAAATTGAAGACAAGGGAAATACCCCAGCCAATCGGGTCAGCACAGAAGCACCCTAGTAGCTGACAAATACCACAGCAGGCACTGGTTCTGTGGCCTCAGCTCCAACTTTCAACCCAACAGATTGAGGCAGGTATGCAAAATGGAGTGAGCTCTGCAATCCTGGCAGCTCCCCTCCTGCCCTCCCCTCAGCTGGATGCAGGAATGGGAACAGCACGGCCCAGGAGATCCCGGGAATCAGCCCCAGCTACCAGCACAGCTGTGACCTTCACACCCTTTCAGAGACAAAGCTTCTGATTTTGTGCCCATCCTCAGTACCAAAGAAATTCAGGTGTCTTCACCTTCCTGGTGCTGCCCTTGATGCACTCCCTATGGCACCTGGATCACTTCAGGCTTCCCCAGTGGAGTGCAGGGTCTGGGCCAGCTCTGACAGGCTGAGACATTTTCTGTGCCCAGTGAATTTTCCTCAGGCATTTCTCTCCTAGGTCGTGAAGAGAGAGTGCCACTCAAGGCAAGGAGGTTGTCAAGCCAATAACTCAATCATTTAAGAAATGAAATGAAAAGACAGGTTGAGCTGTGTACTGGTTTGAAAGCAAAACCAGTGAGACTCCAAGTCAGAAATACAATTTAATAGAATGAGAACAAACAACAAGAAAGGTAAATAAAAAGTAAAATTAAATTAAATTAAAAAGAAAAGAAAAAAGTAAAATAATAAAATAATAAAATAAATAACAAAAAATAAAATTAATAACAAAAAAATAATAGAATAAATAATAAAAACTAAATAAATTAAATGAAAATTTAAAAAANTGTGTGGAGCATCTCCCAATGGAATGAGGTGATGTTCTCAGTCCTGTGAGAGGCCTTCAATGGCCCATTCACAGGGGATGTCCCTCGGAGGAGGATGGGTGGAGGAAGAGGTAAGGAGGCCCTGCCTTATCTGGTGTTATCAGGTGTCCATTAACAGAAAGCATTGCCCTCTCTCCCCCCCTAGAGTTACAAGAGATAAGGAAAAATATCTCCCAACTGGTTTTAACAGATGAAAATAGAATACACATTTTTGGTTACATTTTTGGTTACATTTTTCAACCCAAGACAAGCTGCTTGGCTGAAGTCAGGTCCCCTGGGCAGCCAGGACCTGACACCTCTGGCTGGCTGGCACAAGATCCCCTCCTACCTGCAGCTGCCACACACACACACTCGTTTCAGGCATGGTTAGAAGTATTGTCCCCTTCCAAAACAGTGATCATTGTCTGTAACCTAAATACAAGAGGAGGAGTGCTTATTTTCAGATTGAAGTATTGCTTTTTAGCTTTACTGTTTGTACTGCAATCATTGTGCATCAGCAACAGAATCCTTTTAGCAAAAAGGGTAAGCAGAGATCCTGGAGTTGCAGAACGGTTAGGCTGGAAAAGATCTGCAAGACCATGGAAAAACTAGTATCACCAAGTCCACCACTGCCACCAGCCCCCAAAGAAGAACTCTGACTGTCAGCTGGTTTACAAGATTTTGTGCCTTTCCTAAGTGATGAATCAAGTTTTGTTCAACTCAAATTTCCCATTACATTAAATTCCCCTTTGGCAGAGTGCTGCAGTCTCATTTGCACTATCCTGCATTTAGCAGGGACATTCCAGTCCACATCAACCTGAAGACCAATTTTGCTCAGTTTCCACTTTTTAAAAATCTGCCCTGCCTCAGAAAAGCATCAGTGCACAGTAACCTGACTATATCTGAAGGAGGCAGGTTCCTGTTTCACTCTGAAACCACTGTTCTGCTCACACTGAGCTCAGCATGCCTTCTCCTTGCAACCTGCTTTCGGGCCAGCTCCCCCGGATTGTCTGGCCTCTCTACCAGCCTCAGCTTCACTCAGAGGAGGTAGCACAAGCTCACCCATGCAGCCCCCCTCCTCCCTGCAGCATCCCTCCTCCCTGCCCATGATTTGTGTCTCCTGACTCCTCAGCGCTGCCCTGTGCCTGCTGCCCTGGGGCGGAGGAGCAGCTGCCCCTCTCCGTGTGAGCACTGCTCGTGTCTGAATGTTTCCAGCTCACACGGGGTTTGTCTGAGGGGAATCAAAGGTCTTTATCAGAGGACTAAGACAGCTGTCTCGGTATATGCTTAGGGACATCGTCCATGTCCCTCCTCCTCCTCACACCTGAGCATCTGAGCACCCTCTCCCAGCGCTGGTGGGGCCTTTGGGAGCCCATCAGACCAGCACAGTGCTTCACCCACAGAGAGCTTGAAGGATGGTGAAGCTTCCCAGGGGTGTTTAACAGGTATGACAAACAGAGGAGAGGTGTAAGAGGTTTGCCTCTTCTGCTGTGCTCTTCATACAGGAATTTGTACACATTGGGGGTATGATAATATGTCTGTTTGCTATTTGGTTGGTGTGCAATACCACATGAGAATAGTAAGAAAGCACCAGGTCTT
Source organism: Cisticola juncidis (assembly GCA_013400215.1). Classification (NCBI taxonomy): domain Eukaryota; kingdom Metazoa; phylum Chordata; class Aves; order Passeriformes; family Cisticolidae; genus Cisticola; species Cisticola juncidis. The sequence goes on from VXBR01004482.1 coordinate 96,169, forward strand.
TTCCAGGGGCAGGAGAAAAGACTGACCCTGTAAGCTTTTCTTTTTCCTTGATACTTCCTTTTATCTTTGCTTTTCTTTTATTTTCTTCTTTTATCTATTTTTTTTTTCCCGATTCCAAGCAGGAGACAGCAGAGAAAAAAATGCAAGGTTTTTGATTCATGGAAGAAGCAGAATGGAAAAGCAGCCCTATGAAATACACACCTGGGGCTAATAGCAAATTCCTCACTGAATTAAATCTACAAATCTCTAAGCACTCAGCTGCACAACAGGATCCCCCTTGGGATAGTTTCTCCTCAGTTCACTGCGAGAGCCACTCCATGCCCTGAAGCATATGGAGAGAGCTTATTTACTCACTCTTTTATGTGAATGGAAAAACATAGGCACTCTTCTCATTTACAGTGACAGACAAATTATTTTATCTGTCTAAACTACACATGGCAGCAGTTAGCTCCACAGCTTCTCCTTTGCTTACCAGTATTGAAAGCATTGACTTTTCTGGGTCCATATTTTGTCATTTTTTGTAGATGCTGATACTGTATCAGTGCTTCTAAGCTGGGCCCGAGTCCCTGTGCTATCACAGGTGTTATCACAGTGGGTACTGGGCTGGATTTCTGCCCTCAGGTCATGCCAAGCACCTGTTAGCATTCAGAGAAGCATAATCAGAGAATGTGATTATATGCAGGTGCTTTTATTGGAGAGCTCTGGGAATCAGGGGCACAGACCCAAATTTGACTGCGACATGGATTCAAGATGGACACATTTTTATACCCTTTGGGTTATATAACTACATGTTAATTATTAAACCTATATTGTTCTATTGCATACACTGATCTTACCCAAGCATAATTTCTTGTAACTTTCATCAGGTCCCCCAAACATTGTTTCTCATGATTCTTGTTACGATTAAATAATAATTACACTCAATTATCAAACAACTATCCAATTTAACAATCATATCATTTATCATATAATGATAATAATCATATAATCATACAATCCAGTAAAGACAAGACCCAGCATTCATTCCCAGGCTCAACCTCAATTTCCACATCCCCTGAGTTTATTGTACACAATTCCCATGATGTTAGAAACCTTTTAACCCTGTGCTGTGACAGCTACATGTGGGGAGCTCAGCCACGGGCAGCACAGGTCCATCCCTTCCTCCCTCCCTGCTGATGCTGTCCCTGGGTGCTGTCCCCATCCCCTCCCTCTGGCTGCTGGGCCCCAGCTGGAGTTCAGTGCCAGGCACACAGCACCCAGGGCCCCCTGCCACTCCACCCTGCTGCTGCTGACACCTCTCTGCCCTGCCTGCACTGTCTGCAGCAGGGGAGGCCCACGTGGCTTCCCTGGTGCTCCCTGGCACCCTCCAGTTACAGGGTTTGTGCTTGAAGGAGAGGAGGAAAAGGCTCACCAAACCCAGATGTGGTTGGCAACAAACATTTCTGCCCTTCCCCTTCTGCTGAGGAGACTGAGTGCAGACACAGCCCACCTGCCTCTTGTAAGGCAGAGATGGGAGAGACGGGGTTTAGCCCCAGGTGCTCAGGGCAGTGTCAGAGGACAGGCCTGAGCCCACACGGGAGCCCCTCCACAAACCCCACAGACCTCAGCTCCCACCCACAGGAACACCTGCACTGTGCTCTGCACCTCACAGGGTATCCTTCTCTGGACACACAGCTTTCTTCCACTAACACAAACACACATTAAGTGCTCGTGTTGGCCACCTGTGCCATACAGGTGTTTACTTCCCCACAAGATCAACATCTGTGAGGTTACAGGGCAGGGGATGGCCAGAGCTGCAGCCCCTGCACAGCCCTGGCTGCCCCACCCCTCCCAGGCTGGTCCTGGGGCTGCCCAGGACAGGACATCCCTCTGTGCCTCAGGAGGGGAGGGGTGTGGAGGAGGCTGGTGCTGCACTGGCTGTGCCTGTGCTCCCCCTGGCAGCTGTGTCTGGGGTTATGTAACACAAAAAAAAGTGTATTCTGTTTCATCTGTAGAAAGCAGCTGGGAGATGGTTTCTTTTTCCTTTATCTCTTGTACCTCCAGAGGGGTGGAGGGTGGATGCTGTTAAAACCAGGTGGGGCAGGGTTTCTTATCTCTTTCACCACTGTCTACCCTCACAGGGGTATCTTCTGTTCATGGGCCATTGAGGCTCACCAGAGACATGACACATTACACCATCCCATTGTGAGAGGGTCCACCCAATGGGGAGGAGCCAACCATTCCCTACCCGGATAAAAATGGGGACACAGGGACCCCAGACAGCCTCTTTTCCACTGGATTCTCAGAGGAAGACTGGACTCATCTCACCACCACTGAAATTGTCTACAGGATCATCTCTGCTCCAACAGAACCACATCTGTCACTCCAGGAGGATTTATTTGCACTGCTTCCAACACCCTGGCCAACAGGGTGTCAGGTCATGTTCCTGACTCTGTCAGGGTTCTCTAAGACTTTTGTTTGTTTGCTTGCTTGTTTTTTTGTATTACTGAATTCAAAATTTTAATATTCCTAGTAAAGAACTGTTATTCCTATTCCTGTATCTTTGCCTGAAAAGCCCCTAATTGCAAAATTATTATAATTTGGAGGGATGGCAGTTTACATTCTCCCTTCCAAGGGAAACTCCACTTTTTTCCCTGACAGATACCTCTCTTTCCAAACGGAGACAAGTTGGCAGCTGGGATGAGTGCAACACTGTGAGCATTCCCACACCGCAACAGGCTGTTTCAGGGTGGCACTAACATGGGTCTGGTTGGCTTTCGTGTAATCAGCAGACAAAGGCAGGCCAAGCACACTCAGTGAATTTCCCTGATATCCAGAGCTGACTTCTCCAAGTAATAGCTGGATTTATTTCAGTTAAAAGCCTTTGTGGACATACTGAAGACTTAGCATTTCAGGCATGATTTTTGTCTGGTCTGAGCTAAACATTCCTGCTGTCTCCTGACTGCAGTGTGTAGCTGAATTCATATCCAATTAATCTGGCCGTATTCCTCCTAGAAACATTTTCCAGACCTGCTCTTTTTTTACTTCCTCTCTGTAAGGTTTACTTAAGACTTCTGTTAGAGTGAGTTTTGTTACAAGACTCATGACATTCACGATTTACAGCTGCCTGGTGGAGATCCTTTTTTAAGGATTAATAATTCATCCAGAAGAGTAAGCAATCCTCATACGTGCTAACTTTGATAAGAAAGTACTGCAGATGAGACACTTCAGATTAATACAAGAGAGGCATTCATTTTAAAAACACGCTCCTCAAAACCCCAGGGCTGTGCACTGCACGCCTGTGCTGAGGCTTCCTAGGGTTTTGGCTGCTGCATTTTAAATAATTCAAAATTCTCTTTGGGTTATTTTGTGGATTGTGTTCGTCTGGGGGGAAGAGGGGGATGGATTTTCCAAGCGCCATGTTTTCCTATTTATATTCACAGTACATAACTCTTTCAGTTTCCCTCTGTATTTTCCAGATTACAAAAAATACAAGCTATATCTGGGAAGGTTTCGGATTGAGAGAGGTTCCTGTGACTACTTTTCACAACAAAAATCCTCAATTTCAGCTTCAATGTACTCCTTTCCCTCCAGAATTCAACCTTCTCTGACCTGAATTCTCTTCCCTACTTGGACTTAACAAGGTGTGGAAGGAGCATCCTCACTTCTGCTCATCACAATCATGAACTTCTCTGTCCCTGTCAGACTTTTGGAGCACACCCACAGCAGCATCTTCCTGCCTTCACAGGGAAACCACTGCCAGCACCTTCAGACAGCTGGTGAATTTCTTTGCTAAGCAGAGACTGAGCCACTTGGGCAATATCTCAGTTTCTCCTCTAAGGACAATCATTCACAGTTCAGTGGGTGCATATTAAATTTCAGTACTGTTCCCTAAAAACTGGGGAAAAACATGTCTGGCCCTTGGAAATGGCTGTTGTTTTTTTTTTAATAGGAAAAGAGATTTTCCTGTTAAGTTAGACATTAAATACCTCTTATCTCCTGACTCCCACAAATGCCTCTTCACACACATCATTTCAGGACAGGTTTTTCTTCTCAGCAGAACCCTGTAATTAAATGTGAACTTAAAAGTACCAGGCAAGCGCCACTGGAAAAGACAGACACTTTTACCCTGGTGAAGGCCACGGGTCATGGATTTTTACAGATATGAGGTGCAGTTTGTGTAATCACATTATGAGGAGAATTTGTGAGACAGGCCACTGTTTTCTACAGTTTTCTCAAGGTGTCAGATCAGCATGATGCTGCCTTTCACAGCAAGAGGCAGCTGCAGACCAGGCATGCTGACCAGCATCCAGCTCATGTTTCTGTCGGACACAGCATCTGCTGGCTCACATTCCCTGGAGGGAACACAGGCAGGAATAACAAGTATGTTCTTTATTCCAGTGACAAATCTTGACAGCTCAGGTATCTTCATCTTGGGCAGCAACCACACCGATTCACTGCAGCTTCCTCCCAGCTTTCCCTCCATTTTCAAATGAAAACATACAAGCAATCACAGCAGGAGATGCCCAAGCTCTGCAGAAGACCAGTGATGTAACTCTCATCCTTAAAGCAATGGCATTACATCCACTGAACCTGGATCTTTTCAGTCCCGTTTCTACAGTTTGGACTTGGTGGGCTGTGTTGACATCCCTGCAGTCCTGGTGGGGATACAGAACTCCACAGCCCAGACCCTTTGGCTGGGAATGTTTTACAGCATGGAAAAGGAGCCCTACATAAGCCCAGATATTTCACAGGGCCTCTGCAGTATCTCTGTCAGGGATCTCTTTCTGCAGTTATGGCACTTCAGAAATCCAAATGCTGACAGATTTCAGTGCTTAACCAGGCTCCAAAAGCTGGACCTAACCCAAACCCACACCATGCACTACCCCTGGCACCAGTGGCATGAGGTTGATAGAGGAGACGGCTCTCAATGCAAACTGCTTTGAGTGCTCTGCAGCATCAGCTCTGCTGCCTTCCCCTCCCTCCCCTGCCTCCACATCAAGGGTTCCTCACAGGTTCTGCAGCCACACTCTGGCTATTTGGAGAAAATGGAAAAGCTTCAACATCTAGACTAAGTCAGAGTCTGAAATTTGAACATTTTGAAAACACTGAAAATTCTGGTGTGCTGTAGCAAAGCACTGAGAGCTTTGAGCAGACCCCATTACCTGAATCTGAGCCACTACACAGACCTCCACCTCCAGGACATGCACTTTTAGCACAGTTCTAGCTCAGAGCTGCTGGATTTACCCTTCACTCCTCTCCCTATCAACATCCACAAAGCCCCTTCCAAAATCTGCATGTCTGGGAAATGCTGAGTCCTTCCTCATCCCACAGTAATACTAGCGTTCAGCATCTCTTTCAAGGCTTGAAAAATCTCATGTTCTTGGACCTTAGTCAAAATAACTTTGAGTTAGGGATCATGCCAAAGGACAAACTGTTCTAACAGCTACCCAATTTAGAGGAGCTAATATTATCATCCTGTGAACTGACAGCAATAGGTGACCAAGTATTTCACAACCTCAGGAAGTCACAGCGTGTTGATCTGAGTTACAACAAATCTACTGCGTTCAGCACAGATCCATTTTCAAATCTCAAGAGTATCTGTCTCAGTTGTGGCCATAACAGGATCCACTTTGCACCAGTGACCAATTTCAGCTACAACCTTCTGGACTGCACCTGCTCTAAGACTGATTTAATCACCTGGTACAAGCAACATCTGGGTAAAACTGAAGACTTTGAAGGAACAAGGTGCTCTGAACCCGAATTGCTAGTTGGGTTCAGCTGGGCACCATCTCACTCTCCTGTGGGAAGGAGCATCAGGAATCACTGCAGTTGTCCTGGCTGTTTTATCCTGTACTGCCCTCTTCATTTGGGGTGCTCACCATTTCTTGCAGAATTAGTGATTCTCACAATTTTTAAGTCTAAGATGTGGACATAGAAAATATCTACAGAAACGGTTTCAGCTGAAAGACATCTCACAGTTTTTATCTGTGACGTCTATTTTCTTAACTTTTGTAAAACCCTCCCTTTTAGAAAAATAATGGAAAAATTAGAATTGAAAAAATAAATTATGAGCTGAATCTTGAAAATTAGTAACTTATACAGAAATCCTAGTTCAGCTCAGTGGTAGCTCTGTTCTACCAGTACTATGGCTAATGCACTTGGGAAACCCAGCAGCCAAAATACAAAGTTCTTTCTCTTTAAAAAAAGAAAATCTAACCACCACCACTCCCAAAAAGGGGGGAAAAAACCCCACCACAACAAAACAACCAAACCACAAAACCCAGACAAAACCCAATAAATAAAAACCACCAAAAACAAACAAACAAACAAACAAACAAAAACCACCAACAAAAAAAATCCAAACCAACCAAAACCCCAACCAAATTCCACTCTCTATCAAATACCCTCAAAAAGCAATGTTTTATAAGAGCTGGCACTGGTGTACCCCACTCTGCTAAAAAAACCTCAGCTCCCTTGAACAACAGACAGATCTACAGTCACATTAGACATGCCTTCAGGACTGGCAGAAACAGCACGTACCACCTCTGTGATTTTTAAAACATAATTCTTTAAAATACTTTTGATACTTAGATAAATCCTGGCCATTAAAATTCTGTCTATCCATCTTTCAGCCTGGGGCAGGCTCTGCTCCTGTGCTCTTTTTTAACAGTCAGTACAGACAGAATGAACTTTAACCATACAATAGTAGACTTGTGGGTATAATCTGTAGGTCCAATACTTTCCTTGCTTGCACAGGGCAAAACCCCTCAATGCTGACAGACATGAGCCATTCCTCTGGCAGCCTGGGGTGGATGTTCCTTTCAGCCACAGCCCAGGAGAGAAAAGCAGAGGGTGCAAAGGGGGCAGTGCACAGGACAGCCTCATCCCAGGGGTGCTCCTGGTGTCAGCAGCTACTTCATGTTGCTTCTGGTGGAAGTGAATTCCCTGGAGTGAATTCAGGAACAATGATCCCTGCTTCCACTGGGTGTTCAACAGCTAGGCAGGAATGAAGACTTATTATTTATATAAAACCAGATTGTTTTCTCTGCCATCACATGTGAATAAAACCCAGAGCAAGGCAGAGTAAGTGAACTGGACCAGGGATCTAATGGGAGCTTGTTGGGCCTACTCACCTGCCCTATATCACCATAAAGGCATTTATGTTTACTCGGTACTTTAATAACAGGCTTACCCTGATGGATAGACACAACTTTCTGGTGGTATGACCTTCCTGTCTCCTGGAGCAGGACCATGGGGAGGCTCACCCAGGACCACTCCCTGCTGTGTTAGGATGGAGCTGTGGGTCCTCTCTGAGATGTGGAAGGACAACTCCCTCAAAACTTCCCATGCAGGACTCCACATCCAGCTTCAGCTGCTGTCCACAGGCATTTCCTCAACATTTTCCTAACATGCTGACTAGCTAAACTTTCAAAGATCCCTGCTGGATTAGAAAGCTTTTGCTCATTTCTGATGATGCTGCTGACAAGAACCCCTGATTGACCTCCAGTAAGAAATACCTCTCATTTGAAAAGCCCCTTCTGCCTTCTGTTAGACTCATGCAGTACTTCTGCAGCTTTCAGATGTCTTTACACCACATTTACACCACTGTCCTAGCCCCCAGCTTCTTCTCCTCCTGCCTTCACAGCCATGTGCTGCCCGAGGGCACACAGGGAGAGGAGTCTGCTGTTTCCTCTCTGCTGCATACAAACCCTCCTGGATCTGGCCTCTCTGTATTCCAAGTTCCCTGCTGGAGACTCCTCCTGAGGCAAAGGGCAGGTGCTGAGCTGCCTCTCAGGGTTGCTGTTCCCTGAGATTCTCCTCAGGGTTGCTGTTCCCTGAGGTAATAAGGTTTTCTGTCTTCTCTAGCCCTAAGTGTTTCACACCGGAGCCAGAGACAACAAGCTGAGTCTGCCAGTGCCTGTTTCTAAGGTTGTTTATTCTTCATTATCTCTCAGTTCTTTTTCAGCTCTGCCAGGCATCCCCAGCAGAGCAGGACACTCGGCGGGACTGGGCAGATCAGAGAGCCCCACACCCCATGTACAGTACCCCTGACCCAACCACCATCCACAATGCACTTTTTATTTACAAAATTTCACCAATGCCTACTACCTATGTTAACATGTCCTTTCTACTCTAAACCAATCCTTGTAATACAACTCAGCAGAAAATGGGGAAAAAGAACAAGAACAAGGAGCACAGGGGCCACACCCCAATTCCTCCATCTTCAATCCCATATACTAAAAATCCTAGATTCTACATTTACACTCTGTGATAAACTCAATACTACTTATTTAGAATTCTCTCAGCTTGTGATTCTTCATACAATGTGGGCATTCACTCCCATGGACAGGGATCAGAGGCAGTGTCCCCCTGGGCTCTGTGTGAGGCTGGCTGACCCCCATGTACAGATCCCAGACCCCCTGTCCAGTCTCCAAACCCTCCAGGGTGGCCAGAGGGATGTCCTGGACTCCGACAGCTGCCCAACACTGCAGCTGCATGGGCTGCCTGTCCTTCTGCAAGGGCACAGCTGCAGGAGAGAACTGAGCAAACCACACTGCCCGAGCTGAGCACACCCTGACTGACCTGGGGAGCCAGGCTAGGACACTCCTGAACTCAGCCCAAGGTCCAGGGTGCATCTTCCTCTGCAAATCCAATTGGTTACACGAGCAACCTCCAAGGTCTTAAAAATCCAGCATGATTGTGTTCCAGTGTGTGTTCCACCCAAGACTTGCTTCTTCCATTGTTTCCTTCATGAAATGGTTTCAAGGAGGTGTTAGACAAATACTGACACCAAAAGGGAGAACAACACACTCCAAGGGCACCAGAAAAATTTGCCCCAAGTTTCAGGTAGTAATTGTGGGAGATCCACCTATAGTAGTGACTGGAGGGAAAAGTGCATGTTGGGCTGAAAGGTATTCTGAAATGCCCTTTTGTTTGGAGAGAACATCACAGGATTTAACCACCACCAGTTCCTGAAATTCTATTCCCATGTCACGGTGTAGACTCAGGTGTAGACTTCAGTTAAAACTCAGATGTTTGAGAAGGCAAAATGTCTTTCCTGTGCCGTATGTATTTGCAAAGAGTATTAAGGCTTTCTTGCAATCTATCCCTTGTCCCCCACACAACTTGTCTTAGATGACTGTATCTTCAGGTGTTCTAATTTTACTCTTTTCTTACAGTGCCAACTCTGCTCCATTTGCCTGCAAAAATGCCATTCATGTCATTCATTGTGCAAACAATGCTGAACAACACATGATGTATATTCCAGGATACACAAACCCTAACAGGGACCGCCTGTTCTGAAGGAAAATTTATCTCTGGATATAATACACTAAAATGTCCAGATTATGTATTAAGACTGTTAAATTCAAAAATTTAGTCTTCTGGGATTACCTAGTAAGGAGATACATGGAAATTTGCAATAAACTTTTCCTTACAGAACTGTGTACCTAGTCAAGCTCTGATGTGATGAAACCTTTTCACTTCCAGTCATGCCTTTTATATCTCGTTTTTTTTTTTTTCAAATATGGCTATGAAGCCAGCACAGAGAGAGAACAAGAGAATTATCTGAGGTGAATGGTGCCTAATAAGATTTGGTTCGCCACCACCCTAACTCCTGGACTACATATCCCTGAAAGTCACAGGTCACAAGTCAACCCCACAAAACGGAATTTATCAGTATTTACAAAGAGAAGGAACTTGAGCATATTTTCATTATTTCACAGACTGGTGAAATAAGTATCTGGTGAAAAAATAATTTAGCTTTATTTCACCAAGACAAACCAAAACTCAGCCAAGTTCTGTTTCCCTTAACTGCTTAAGCAAGGTCTGTCAGTAAGATACAAGTCAATTTTTGAAGGCGTACTTTACTCTGAACAAGATGGTTGAGTGGGCTGATTTCTACATATTTTGACTTCAAAAAACACATTCTGATATCAATGGAACATCTCTGAGGAACTCTCTCTCATTCACTGGTCTTGTCTGTACCTGAAAAAAGAACAGGTAAGATCCCTTCCCAAACAAGCTATACTACACCTCCCTGATCAGACAAAAACAATGGAAATTCTTCTCCCCCACATCTCTCCCTACCAAATTCCTTGGGCATCCTCTTCCCCTTCAGAACTGCATTCCTTAGGGTTTAATCTGTAGTAGAACACAACTATACCATTACTGTCTTCTTACTCTGCAGTCTCTTCAGTTCCTCCTGATGCTCCCAAGTATTGCCCCTTGAACTCCCATAACCCTCAGTTCCCACCCAGGTAGTTGGAACTTTAAGGTCCCTTCCATCCCAAACCATTCCGTGATTTCTACACTCAGCTCATTCAAATGCATCCTTGGCAGGTACCTGGAAGATTGATCTGGTCAGTTCTGATCAACCACTACAACTACAGTCCATGGAAAGAAAACCTGCTGCTAACTCAAGGCGTGCAGTGGGACATGCATCCATAAACCCTCTGGTGTGTTCCTGTCCTGTGCTCTTTTCCTTCTGATCTGCCCTCTGAGTTTTCATCCAAATCAAGCTGGATGTCTTGCAGGCTATGTAAGACTACAATAAGGGCCTAAGGAGGTTTAGCAAACTGAGAGTTCAGTGCTGAAGAAGGGAGCTTGTGCTCCCTTCAGACCATGGAAGCATCCCCATCCCTGGTAAGGTGAAAAAGTGAAGGTGACAGGCCATGCCAGATGTAACACTGATAACTCATCTCCCCCAACTCCACCCTTAACACAAACTCCACACACCACCCCTTTCCTCTGGCCCAAAAAACTCTAGGGACATGCAGGTTTCTGTGCCTCCCCTGGCAGAGACAACAGTGCTGTGCACAGCCAGGGACAGCACAGCAGGCAGAGGCATGAGACAGTCAACCCTCAACTCCTGTAATTTCCTTTCCCTCTGCTCCTGGATCCTGCTCTTCTCTCCTCAACCATCATCCCCCATCAGCACACTGCATTTCTAAGATTTGCCTTCTGGTGGGCTGCAGCAAACTTGAAAAGTTGGGGGTGAACTGCAGCTTCCCCTCACCTACACATTTCAAACAGAGAGAAAAGCAAAAGCAATGCTGTAACACTGTTGCACTTAATTCTGTGCAGAGGAAAAATACAGAGAAAAAAATGCAATAATAAAATGTGAACACCAATTCCCAACTGCTGGGCAGCTCTGCAGAGCTGGGAGCAGCAGAAAAGTAAAGAGGTGTGTACTTAAATACATGCTGCTCCTATAGTAATGAATAGTATGTGTTTTGCAGAAAGAATTTAAATTAAAGAATTTAATGTATTTTACAGGCTATTGCCCACAGAAGCCAGCAGTCAGGTTATGTCATCCACCACCACACCACTCTTATCTGTCCAGCAGCAGAGCAGAGGGTCCAGACATAGCCTGAGATGAGACACTCAACCATGCACACCTCCTCTGTCCCCAGACCAAACTGCATTTCCCCATGCAAAACCCTCCACCAGCACAGGGCTTAAAGGTGCACTGAGCTGGCCCCAAAAAACACCAGAACTGCCAGCCTCTGAGCACAGAGAGATGTGCCTCACATTACAGCAGTGAAAGTAGCTCAAGAAAAAATGCTAACACAAGAGGTTCATGCTGAATTTTTATTTCAATGTTATGCAACTGCATAAGTATAAATAATTGTGTTCAATATATAACAATTATGACATCCATACGGAGTTTCTCAGAGAAAATAAGACTGCAAACACTTTATTGCACAGACCCTAACAATTTTTTTTTAACTTTTACATTTTTTTTGTAAGCTGAGAAATCTACTGCAGAAGTCTACAAAAGAACACATCAGATCTATAATCACATTAAGACTGACCAAGAATAACACAAGCAGGAGGATCTCTAACAGCTCACTTATAAGGTAAACACCAACAAACAGTTACTACATAAACACAAGCTTATGCACTGTTACACTTCCAAAATGCAAAGAACTTATTTGTCAGAAGTGATAATACAAAATATTCATAAAGGTATACTGTAAACAAAAGATAGATGTGTTTTAAAAGAAACGAGTGGATAGTTGAAAAAATGTAGAGACTGTAAACTAGGAAATATATCCCAGACAGAAATGTTATTTTGAAGTGCATTAGCATTCATTTGTATTAACTGCCAAAGCACAGATGAACTGTAAATGTCGAGACCATTTTATTTTTAAGACTTCTCAAAAATTATTATCCACTGCTTACTAGCTCCTTTCTGAATGCATCAAAGGCAGTATGAATGTTCTAATGCCACATGAAAAAATCTGGAGTTGTTTGTGGTATTGGATTTTCCTTACAGGTTTGCTGTAATCCAACTCAACAAATCAGTATAATAAAGTTTTCAGCAGAGGGAAATGAATTCTGCACACTGTCTGTTGTCACACAAGTCTCCAAGTCAAGATTTCACTGTGCTTTTATGCAAATTTTTCTAGCTTTTGAGACAGAAAGACAAACCATAAGCATTGGTGAAAAAGGTAGGGGCCTAGCTCTACTGTGGTTACAGAGAACAGAAATAAGCAAAACGACCATTCTATTGATCCCCAATTATTAAAACCCATGCGCCTGCAGGGGTGTTTCATAGTGCTTCTGTACATGTTTCAAATTTTACCTTTCATCCCTCAAAACAAGCTAAATACTCCACACAAAAATGATCAAAGTCTACATGTTCCACTGTATACAAAATTTAAATAAGGCTTAGCAAAAGTAAAAAGACAGTAACATTCTAGCACCAAATAGCTCCAACAAGTTCCGTTGTTAAAAAATGCTTCTTTTATAATTACAGTATTGAATTATTTTTGCATACAAATAAAAAGATTATGTTATGAAATGTATGGAGCTACTCAATGCATTTCAAAATGAATATGAAACTCAGGAATACTTGCTAAAAACAGCAAGTTAGGTCTACAACATAAGGCCCCAGCTATGTATTAAAATGTGTCAGACAGCCTAAACTTTTTTGAAGATATGATACCGAAGTGTATTCTTCCTTTTTACCTTACTTGTCATAAAATAGAAAACAGCTACAAGCTGTATGACACTAATTCAACAGACCTATATGCCATCATATGTATTCTCTAAATGTATTAAGAACAGGGATGAAAATACAAGTACTACCAGTCATGTGCTTATACTTGTGCCTCACACTGTAAGGGCCTGAATTTAAAAAAGCTCAAGGAACTCGAGAGGACTGCAGCAAAAACTAAGCACATGGAATGTGCTTCAGAATTCCAGCCTTGTCTGAGGTGAAAGTCACACAATACACTCCCAAGAGACAAGACAAGAACCATCATTTCACCAGAGAACACGACTCTTGCTGGGATGCCCTGATAGTTAAGTGGTCTTCCCACAGCTTTAAGGACATCTACTCTAGTCAGACTTCATGCAGCAGGGAGATGAAGTTATTTCTTGAGTTAGATCTGGTGAAGCAGTCAGCCAAGTACAGTACTATCAAAATCAGATTATTAAAAATACATGTAAAAACTCACAATAGGTAACTGTATTATTCTGTACTAGTATTTGTTTCACCTCTATCTAGGGTTTTTAGTAAGTAAAAATGTGGCCTGCTATTTTCTTTTCCCAGTCAGACCAGTGCTTGTGCATGTCCATGCCAGGTCTGAATTTTAGTAATTTGGTTTCATATTCGAGTATGGCAAATACGTGGCAAAGCAACTATCTTAAAAAGGGAAAGAGTAAACAACGCAACCAGCAGCAAAGTATATATGCTACATTCAAACCCCAAACACATTGCTAAGTATTTACAGAAGGAGTATGTTCAACAGCTCTAGGCTGTGAAGGTATTTTGTACAAATACTATGTGGTAACAGTTTTACCGGTTACAATTGGAAAGGCATTTTGAAAAAAAGTCCTCTCTTTACATATCCCCTTGTTTTGTTTCTTCAGTGACATGAGAGCTTTGCTGCACAAAGACACGACACAGTGCTGGTTTGAAGGCAGTACAACATACTGAAATTGTTTCAGCTAGTGTTGAACTCACACTTGCCAGGTCTTAAGAGTTAGCACGTTTTTTTGTGAGCACTGCTCCGGGAACTTTCCTTTCCTCGACGCTGCCGAGCTGAGTCTTTGTCATCTGAAAGTGCGTTAGGGCGGTCAGGTGTGGCTGCTGACCTGGATAAATCCTTACCTACATTCTGTTTTCTTGAAGCAGACTGCTGAGTCAGAACAGCATCTTTTCCCTTTACATCCACAGTGTTAACGAAAAGAGGCTTCTCTTGATTTCCAGGTTTCCCCCCAAGGTTTGAAGCAGGGTGGTGGGCTTCTGCTGCAACAGCGGCACTGTGCAAGGTCATCAGTGAAACACTCTTAGGCATTTCTGCCTTACTGCTCCCTGTGGAAGAGGTGCTTTTCTTATTTAGTTCCTTGCAAGCTGCAGGAGGCTCTGACGAGCCTGGCTTAACCTTTGCAGAAGATGCATCACTTTTGGCTGAAGACAAAACAGACACTTCCTGTCTACATTCAGAGAAATTGGATGAACAAGTCAGTGGCTTTCCTGGTGCTGCAGCCACACGACAAGAACTTTGCCCACTGGCAGCTGGCAGATGTTTTATTGCAGTGTGCTTGTTTGCATCCTCTGGCTGTTTCTGACTGACTTGTCCCTTCCCTTTTGTATCTTGAGAGATTTTGCTACTTGCAGACGCTTTTTCTGCCCCTTTCCCTCTGACATCACAGGTTGTGAGACAAAGGGTAGGCTCCACTTTCCCACTGTCAAACTGAACGTAAAGTGCGTCAGTGCATATTTTTCCTTCAGGTCTTTTCTCTGCAGGTGTCTCATTACTAGGACTTCTGTCTGCCTCTTTGTTCAGCGAGAGACAGTCTTTCACAGTGGAAAACTTTGGAGCAGTGCTTTGTTTCTCACTGGAATGGAGCTGCTTTTGATCAGCAGATTCCCCCAAGCCTGCTATGTCTTGCCTCTGCATCTGCTTAGAACTCTCTGGGCCTGCTGGTAGTGGGCCCACAGCAGAGGCTTTGGGTTTGGTGTCAGGGGCTGTGCTGCCCATTTGGAGAGTGGTGACTGAGCCGTGGTCCAAACCCACAGACCTTTCAGCCTGCACATGTTCACTGTTCATTCTTCTTGAAGAGCCTGCAACAGGAGAAAGGTGATCTAGGACACCTCTACTGGCATGTTTCCCATCCTTCCGGGAGCTGGTAGACACTTGAGTAACAATTTCTTTTTCTTTTATGGCTGGAGCACATGGTTTTTGTGACAATGTCTGTTTATCCAAGGACTTAGACTTGGAGGAACTTGTATCAGAGGCTGGCCTAGGCTTATTACTGCTGCTTTCCAAACAGCTGGCAGCAGGCTTCACGTGTTCTTGAACCCCTGCATGAACTTCTACAGTGCTGTGTCTGCTCACTGCCTCTTTCACAGCAGGAGAGCCTGAAGTGTTAAGCTGCTGGCGAGGAACTTGGCTGGGCTGCTCTCTCTCACTGGTTTGAAGCCTTGTATCAGTGAGTGATTTCTGATCTTTCTTTCCCATATCTTTAGCACTGTCCTTCTGCACAGAGGAAACTGGTGCAGACTTCTCAGTTTTATGATCACAATCTCTGGAGGGTTGCACAGGCCATTTGGATGGAAGAGTGTCACCCTTTGCCTCTGTGGTAACTTTCTTAGACTCAGCTTTCTGCTTGGTTATGTCCTTTTCTACAAAACTTTTAGAAACACCACTCTCATCTTTGCCTGGCTGTTTCAGTGATTCTCTGCCATCCTTAGGTTGTGCCTTGGGGCCAGCTGACTGCATTTTTCCTTGCATCTCAGGTGGAATGGCAAAATCAGCACATTTTTTTTCATTGCTCTTGGAGCAGGTTGTTATCAGGACGTCTGAGACAGAAACCTTCAGAGATGACTCCCTGATCACTTCCACCTTTGCAGGGATAGGCTCACAACCTCTCTGGGATACTGGCTGTTTGACAGGCAACTCTTTCTGTATTTGTTTCTCTTTTCCTACAGCTTTTTCAGGAGTGCTTTGGCCAGCAGAAGGTTTGGAATATGTTTGAGTAGCTTTAAAACTCGGAGTAACACAAGACTTTACCTCAGGTGAATGTTCCTTTTGTTTTGAAGGGGAGGTATCTTTCTTCTGAACAGCCTCAACAACAGAAATACTGCCCTTAGTGGCTGGACTAGAAGCCTTTTTCTCTGTCACGGCCTCTGTAGCCACAGGGATGAGTGGTGGATTTGGAGAACTCTTGTCTACTTGTAGAACCTGAGGCTCTGCTATGTTGACTTTGCCACATTTTGGGTGGCTTAACAACTGCTCTTTCTGAGAGACCATTTCTGCCTTCCCACCACTCCCTTGTGGCACTGGGGCTTTAGGAGATCCCCCCTCACTGCTGGTGCTCTGTCCTTCTGGCAGCACACACAAAGGCAGTTCAGTCTTTGAAGCCTGTGGCCCAGAAAGTAATGCAATGTCTAGGGTGCCTTCTATTGGCTTCAGACAGGAGACAGACCTCCCATCAAGTTTATATTCTGAAGGACTTTTTCTGACAGGAGCTTCAGTGGAAATAAGGGCTGGTTTTTCCAGGCTTATGTCTGCTCGGCCACTCAAGGTCTTGAGAGGAACAAAAGAAACTGGGTTCATCTGAGTAGCATGTGCACTGCCAATAAATGCTCTACCATCTGCAACTGCAGTGGAGTCCTGCTGTATGTTTACAGGTCTGCCTGTACTCAGCTGAAGGCATTCATGAACATTAGATGTCATTTTGGGTTTCAGCACTGGACAGACACTGTCATCTTTTTCTTCAACAGACATTTTCTTTCTGAGATAATCAATATTTGCAAGTTTACCATCTAATCTTTCAAATTTGACGAATTCTTTTGATGGTACAATTTTATCTGTGTTTTCTCCCTTTCCATTTAGCATCTTGTCAGAGGGCTGAGGTAGCACATCTTGCAGGGTACATGAAGGGGAAATTCTTTTGAAGTCACAAGAAATATGACTGAGTTCATGAGGGGGAGGCCCATGACACAACATCTGTGCATCTAAAGCAACACCATCATTTGATCTCAAGTTTGCATTCTTTTGAAGAGTGTCTTTGAGAATGCCACCACCTGACTGGGTCTCCACAGTAACAAATTTCATTTCAAACTGGTTTGATCTTTCTAATACCTTCTGGAATGCTTTTTTGTCTCTTTCTTCCAGTCTTAGGGTATTGGGATTTTCTGGTTCACTGCTAGGTTCGTGTATAGCGGCAGCATTCACTTTTTCAGCTAAATCCTGCTTTTTCATGACTACCTTGACCTTCAGCTTCTCTCTGTCTAGTTCATCAATGGATTCTTGCCTACCCAATTTTCGGGAGATGGGCCTTTTCAAGCAGCCCTGCTCTGCAGGCCTGACTCGTGTCAGCGACGGCACGTCACACACATTCTCCTCCAAGCTCTGAAGAGTTACTTCTCTTTGAGACAATTCTCTGTTCACTTCTTCCTGGGTCACTTCCAGACTGTGTTTTCGTGAACATAAGTGTTTTTTGTCACTGCCATAAGAGGGTGCAAGCTTCTCTTCAGACTGCACTCTCTTTAACAGTGGAGATCTCGGTGGCTCTGCGCTCTTTGGCCTGACAATATGCCTCACGATAGTTGGAGGCGAATGCATTTTGCTAGGAAAAGACTGACCTATTTTTGTATTTCCAATTGAATGTCCCAGCAAGGGTGATGGAGACCGCTGAGGAGATGTTGGCTGGGGTGTTGGAGAAGGCGTCCGTGCGAGAGGAGAAAGGGGAATGCTGCCAGCTGATTTGCGCCTTCCTGATCTGTATCTCTGCCCACCAAGCTTTGGACCCAAGCCATGGAGAGTGCTGGGTCTGATGTGCCCTGAACCAGCTGGAGAATTGGGAGCACTGGAACTAGGGGAGCTACTCTGGGAAGAGTTAGTGCCTACAAAAAGAACAAAAAAAACAAGCAAACAAACATAAGATTAGCAAGACTTTTCCCATCTTTTTTAAATGTTCAGTGAGAAACAGAACAGAAGCCCTATTCTGTCTCCCACCACAATGTTCCAATATCTGGGAGGTTTTAAGTGCAAAGGGTTTTAGGCTGCATAACCTGCATCATTCCAATTACACTTGCTGTTTCTCCTTTTCTCTCTCTCTTCCATCATCTCCTTTAAGTTATCTCTTGCTTCTACTTAAATAGAATAACTAATGCTTTCTGACACTTCAAAGCAATGATCAAGGCTTTCCAGATAAATTACCTCTGCCAAGGGATTGTACAATAGCAGTCAATTCTAGTACACACTACAATTGTGACAGAAGTAAAAGAGGGAAAAGGGGGCAGGCTTTTAGGAGTCAGATGCATATTTCAGCACTCGGCTAATCTTCTCAGCAATAAATCTGCATTCATGAGTGCCATCTTAGTTCCATTATGTAGCAACTTTTACCTCAGTTTCACTCTTTTATCATGTAGCCTCTCCTGGCAAAATTCTCTCTTTTGCTGGAAATTGGGACTGTTTATTACTCAACTTTCAGCCACTGGACTGAGATTTAAACACTAGGACAAACTTAAGACACAACTGCTTTTTAGGTGCTTCTGTATCACAAAACCACATTTTGTTTTGCATCAGGAATCTGTTTGCCTTTTCCAGACAGAAAACAGTTGTTCTATGATTATGCTTTGTCAGGAGCTGACTGCTCTTAGGGGGCCTACAAAATGTACAGTACCCTTCCAGTCCTTTTCCTCTGCCCTCCACTGCCTCACACTCACCTGATGGAAAATCAGGAGTGGAACGGTAGCTTGGGGTAGGAGACCTAGGAGATAAGCTGTGGGTGGGAGACCCAGGCAAGCTCTCCCCCGAAGAAAGTGATCGGTTCAGGCAGGAAAAACTTCTGCTTGTATGAAGAAGAGGTGAGGGTTGCTTTGCCAGCTTTTTAAAGAGAGATCTTCTCCTTGTGTGAGAAAAACACAGCATTAATCATAAGTTAAGGTACTACAGAAGGTATTATTACCACAGGTAAAATTCTTGCAAGCTGACACTATGAAAATAGTAAATCTATCTTTACATGAAAGCAAACCACACTGCAGCTTGTGAAGTTTAGAAAACATCCTGATTTGCTAACAGGTGGCATAGACATTGTAACTAATTTTATTCACACTAAAATTTATTCACTGTTTTTTGGAAGAATAATTACTTCCTTATGAGTATAAATCTTTATTTTCTTAATCTAGCAACCCACCAAAACTGAAGAAATATGAATAAAGTACTAGCAACATATATATAAAATACACATGAATGTATCAAATTAAAAATACTTATAAGCATTAGCACTAGAAAATTTAATTAAACAAGTGCAAAATGATACAGTTAAGCCAAATTAGGATGCAACCTCAGTTATTCACTATTTTTAGAGGTTGCTTTAGCAGATCTAGTTCATGCAAAACAAGGTTTGGAAGGCCTCAGAATCTCAGAAAAGAAGGCAGAAATACAGAAGTTGAGAAAAAACCGTATTAACTTAGTATTTAAAATTTATTATTATGTACAGACACACACATACAAGCAAAGAAATGCCTTCACTGTGAGAGCAAATGATTACTCACCTCTCCAAACTCTCCTTCTTCTTGGTCTTCTTACTGCGCCGAACCATCCGGCTCCTGTAGCTGTTCCGCCTGGCAGGTCCTGTCTTGATGGAGGTGTTCTCAAAAGGAGTTGTCATTACTGAGACTTTGTTGCCACTCTGCCAAAATGAAGGAAGATGCTTTAAGTGTGAGGAATATGAGTAATACAAGATGACTTTGCCGTAAACTGAATCTACACCATACATACAAACACAATGAGAAGGAATTCCAGAATAAGAGGTGTTTCTGCAGGGAACCCTGTGCAGACACTGCCAGGCATAGGTAGTAAATGAGGATTGGGAAGTTCTCAAAGCCTTCCATATTTGCTAACTTCCTCCACTCATGCTCCAAGACAATGAGTAATTCCAGTAATTGTAGGAGGATCCAGTAGTTGCAGGAGGACACCAAGGATTAACCAAGAATGCAAATTTCACGACAGAAGCTTCTACAGAAACACCTGATTTTCCCAAAAAGAACAACTGCACAGTGGTCCATTCACATCTCAGGACACCAAGTGTTACAATTATGAAAAAGAGGAGAAAAAAGAAATCTTCACTGTCAGTCCCAAAACACACATTTATTTTGTTCAAAAGTGTTAACAAGTAAAATTTACGTAAGCTTTTTAGCACTGATTGCACAAAGAGATGACAAAAAATAGGTATTTCCTGCTGATTTTATGCTGTAAAAATCTCTACCTCCTGCTCAGCACTGCATACTCCTACAGTGAACTTCCTTTCAAAGAAATTGCAATAGCCCAAATTAATTTATGATACATCTCAACAAATTAAGTTATGGATAAACAATGGTCTTTTGTTTTAAGTTTACTCTTATAAGTAGTGATCAGGGTGTCATGTTTCTTTTTTTTTTGTATCTGACCTAGAAAATGAGTGCACAGCTGACTGCCTTTAAGTCAAAGAAATTTTCTCTTACGTATTTCTTACAAAATTGAAAAACTTGGAAGTTCATCCTGATTTCACAGAAATAAAATAAAGACTGAAAAAAAAGTGTATTTTGCATCTTTCTTTAGTATTTTATATTTCCCCATCATCTCACTGCTTTCCAGTGCTTTTTCTTTGACTTCTTTGACTATTGACTACTCACTTTGACAAGCATCTAACACCATGAATTGTTAATAATATAGGAAGCAAATATACAGATGTCTAAAGTAATTCTGACCTAGCTTTACAGTGTAAGCATTTTTTAGCTTACACTGAAAAGATTACATGAAAAATGAGATACGATGAGCTACAGAGAAAATAAAAGCTGTGGGGTTTTTGTTTTCTTGTTTGTTTCATGGAAAAACTGATTTTCTAATAAGATAGACTTCAGAAAACTACACAAGAGAAATATTATTAGATTATTCCTGAAAGGCCAGCTGCAGGATGAGAATTTCATTAATCCAAGAAGCTCTGTCAGACATGCCTGGCTATACATGAGACAAAAACCTTTTGGGCCCTAATATGAAGGGCAGCCTCTCCTGTATAGCAGGCAAAGAAATATTTCACATTGTTTTTTCTACTTTTCCTCACTGATTTCACTTTTAAAGAAGAAAAATGAGAAATACCACCACTGTCAAAAGCCTGAAGTATTTGATGAAGGCATTAGAGAACATGCTTGAAAAGGTCTTTTTTTTTGAGAGACAGAGACATCTCTTTGTGTCATTGCCTTGAATGTACTTCAGCTGCCTCTGCATCAGTCCCAGTCTATGGCAGAGAAACTAAAATCATAGCATAGTTTATGAAAGTCATTGGTCCTTCTCCAGATCTGTGGCAATAGCATCTTAGAGTTTGTACTTCTAAGAAAAATAAAATCTAGAAACGAATCTCACGAAAACAAACATAACCCCACCGCCACTGGTGAAAACAGCAATCACTGTAGTATCCCAAGAGTTACCTTCAACAACAATTCAATTACTTCTGTATGAACAAGACCATGCACTGGCTCTCCATTGATATGAGTGATCAGGTCTCCAGCTTTTAAACCTGCTTGGTAAGCTGCACCTCCTTCTTCCACATTCTGGAAAAGAGAGAGGAAGAGAATAAACACAAAATGAACTCCAAACCAGTTGGCAATGAAGAAACTTACAGAAACTAAGTTATATAAAGAAAGAAAAGAACAAAAATATGTTCAGCTCTTTCACCATCCCCTACTTACTCAAACTTCATATTTAGGTGGGGCCTGGAATGGTTTCAAAGCTCACTGAAACACTGCTGGTTGCTGGTTGTAAAACGGAGTTTTCATGCATGATAAGAAGGGGTGGTTTACTACCCACTGCAAAATTTCAGAACTGAGTCAAGATTTTTAGCATCTGATAATGAGGAACACTAATGCAAGTAAGGTAAGGGTCGCATGAAGTACTCTAATCACAATAAAAATTAACTCCCTGATACAGTTAAGGATTGTTTCCATTTGGTTCAAATTCACCGGGCTTCCCATTAGAAGGGTTGGTGCAGCACAAAACTGACAAGGAGCCAAAACAAATTGAATTGAAAAATATTTTGAAGATTGTTTAAATAATTTACTGTATTTTTAAATGAGTTTTTTAAGTCATGCAGACATCATTGAAGACTACAGTGCTAACAGTGTTGAACAACAAACTTACGATATTTTTTAAAAACCCCAAGGTTTAAACTGGGCTTTAAAGGCTTTAACTGCAATGTGCCATTTTCCCCCTTCCTTTCACTGGTGAGATGTTACACTAGTGGCAAGAAATCTTTTTTTGTGATTTATTCCATTATCCACCAAATGTACCCATTTCTCCAGATTCAATGTTCTTGATGGATTAACAGGTCTAAGGGGTAAACAATATGAAGAAATGAATAATACACTACATCAGCACTGCTTCTTCAAAATCCACAATACATATTTAAAATTGAGCAGTGTACAAAACTTAAAGTCTTTTGATAAATTTATAGTAGTTTTTTTAGGGTAGTTGAAATCATTTATATACACAGACTTTATGTATGCGTAATTTATACAATATATAAAACCATAATTTTTTACCAACATAAATTATAAAATAAATGCATATATATATATACACAAATATATAATTATTTAACAATTAAGGAGGCTGACAACCCAAAAATTGCTTCAGCCTTTCTCCCTCTGTGTAGTGAAGAGAGGATGAAAAATACACGATTTATTCAAGATAGTCAATCGTCTTCCTGTGCCATACGAATCTCAAAAGTATCCACAATTCCAATCTGCACATTTCTACACAACAGAAAATTAGGGCTTGAGATCAGCTTACTTCTGTCTAGTAAAATACTGCTGACTTTCATAAATCCCTTAATTGATGCAGTTTAATGAACCCCAGCTACTTTTGAATGCTTTCTCTTCATAATGTCCTACATTTGCAGATGCTAGCCCCAGTCAAAAAGCGTCTGCAGCAAGCCTTTGGTTTTCTACAACATACTACTCTGAACTCAAGACACGTGTTTTTCAAAACTGACAAACTTGCCAGAAGTTGAAGTGAGGTTGCAGAAGTTCAACATCACACGTAGATAATGCTTCTGCCAAAGGTGGCTTGTTGCCTTCCCTACAGGCAACACTGCTCTTGTGTACAGGCAGAATTTCATTCTAAGAAAAACTGCTGGGCACATCATTGTAATCTACACATTGTCAACAAAGAGACACCAAGGGTACAAAAAAGCGAATCCATCATTACAGTGTTCTGTGGCCATGTATCAGCAAGGAAATATGTGTTATCTTACCCAAACAATGTGGTGCACAGTGTAGATGTCACTGTCACCCACGTACACCCTGATGGCTCGGATGGTAAAGCCATACTTTTTCCCTGAACTGTGAATTACAATCGGCTGGTGAGGACTTGCAGCAGCAATCGATGAATCACGGCTGGGAGATGAATCTCGGGATGATGAAAGATCAGATGATAGAGAATGAGGAGACATAGGACTTCCCAAAGGAGAAACACCAAACACATCTGGAAAGAAAAGATCTGGCTATTACCCACTGAGCACACACAAATTTTCTTTAGTTTAATGATATCTTTGTATTAAAATACATCTTTGTCTAAACAATCTCTCCTCCTTCTCCTTGCCTGGTGTCCATATTAGGGAATGAGAAATTCAACAAGATATTTGAATTTAATTCTTTTCCCTTGAGTGTAAATGGTTATTGTCTTAATGCAAGGGTTAATTTGTTAGATGTAGACTGTTTTTTCATTTTGCACAGGAAATACACTCATTGCTAACTTTGCAAGAACAATTCTCAGCCTTTTCGTAGCAACCACTGATGAAAATAAAACAGAGTAGGGTTGCAAATGTTACTATGAGTACACTCGAAATCATTCCCCAAGTAATCCAGCAATTCATAACAAATTGCTAGCTGTTTTCTAGGTTTCAGTTATATAGGAAAACAAATAAAGACTACTGCAATTAAACCACAATATCTGCTGGGTACCTAGGGCAGTAACTCAATGTTTGTAAAAGGCTCCACTACATTCTGCTACATCATGTAAAGAGCACAAGAAACAATTCCTGAAACAATATCAACTCCAGCTTAGTTTTACTTTATGGTTTTGAATCCACTAGGTGCTCATGCTTGTGCAAATGAGAATACAATTGCAGCAGTCTGGACTTCAGTTCTGAACAAGAAGACAGCAAAGTACCCATCCTTCCTGTGAAAACACTCAATATGACTATTATATGTCCACTTACAGCATTATTTCTGGCCCCAAATTCTGAGCACTTGATCTAAGTCAGTGTAGTTCAAGTAGGAAGCTTCATGCTATTTCTATTTTTGTGACACTGCTCTCCTGTTTATCAGCTTTTCTTATGGGAGATGAGAGAGAACTAGTCATGTGCTGCTTTAACAAACATCTGTTTTTGTGAGCTAGTTAAAATTTCATCTACAGTGCTGCTATCAGATGGACCAAGGACTGAAATCACATCCCGCCATGCATGCTCAAGGTCAAACAAGGCAGGCAGTCACCATTAAGCTGCATTTTTGCCTGTCAGAGAAGGCCCCTTAGCTGTAATGTGAGCACCATAACTTGCTGACAAGATTGAACTGACTAGTCATGCAAATGAACAAGAGGAACAAAAGAGAGTGACACAGATCAATGCTGGACTATACAGAATCTTGCATTTGCATCATAAGCCTTCGTAATCATTAACATTTCAACTGAAGGTATTTATCCCTACCTCCTGGGATCATGAGGGACAAAGCACTTGCAGAAAGGGACTTTGTGACTTTTCCAGAGATCTTCTTTTTCTCGGTGCTTTCCAATCGCTGTCGAGCCATGTGAGATGCAACCTCACCAGCTGGCTTTGAGCAGTTATCTGTACTGTCCACACTCTCACTTCTCCCATTCATTTGATCTAAGTGTTCTGAGAAACTCCCAACTGTACAAAGAAGAAGGGATGAAGACGTTGAGGGAAAGCTGAATATCCTTTTGCTAATGGACCACAGTAAAAACAAATTACTCTTAAGTGTAACTGGTTAAGTATAAGAAGAGGATCACACAGTCTGAGTTACCACTGCCACTGCTGTGTTAATGCCAACACCACCACATGTGACCTACGGGATAGCATGTGAGACTGGGCACCATCAACACCAGGGTTTTAGACAAGGGAAGGAGATGGATGACCCTGAGGAAATTTTTCTTCTCCAGGAACGAGAGGAGGAAGGGGGAGGAAAATATGGGAAATCAAGGTTGTTGGAATAGAAGGGTGTATTTTGAAAAAACTCAGGTAAAAAAGAGAAATAAGCTGAAGACTGGTAGATGTGTAGATAAGAAACTAAGGCCATAGAGTCTACTGAAATGCAACAAGTATTTGAGTAGGGAGATGAATCTCAAAATTAATGAAATGATTTGCAACATTTCCTCCTAGATTTGTAAGTCACCAAAGTTACTTCCACAAGTCAAAGAAAATCCTCTTAATTCTGAAAGGTGTACATCATAGAGAAGTCTTAATTAAAAACACACAATGTGTAGTACACAGTGTTAGATCTGATCTGATCCCAAACTAGTTCTCTACCAGGATAGCTGTTTTTAAAAGCGCTTCTGAAATGCATGACTTCTGTATCTAGGAATGCTACTGCACCACCACAAGAAGGTGTGGTCTGCAACTGTTTGTGGTACCATCAAGTCACGACACCCCCTGCCAGCTACCTGAGAGTGTGGAGCTGCTGATTGTGCTTGCTGGCGTGGTTACTTCAGGTTCATCCTGCACTATTTCATCGCTCACAAATGCAGACTTCTCCTGCTCCTCCCGGGGTGCCCGTGAGCTGGCGGACTCCTCGTGCTCTCCTTCGGCTGACACGGACAATTTTGGAAGCAAACCAGAACTGCGCTGCTGCCGGCTGCTGTCAGTCTCAGATGAGATGGATGTAGATATTTGCTGTCTGCATGAAAAGTAAGCAAACTCTCATGCAGTTAATGGAATGAAGAGGCCTGCTATCTGGCAAGCAGGATGTAGATAACTTGCAGTACATCCTTCTACTTACATTTCAGAATATTCTGAACTCCAGCTTAAAGATTCCACAGAAGGCAATGCTACACTTTTGGTTTTGTCTCCTGCGTCTTCCTTTTCTTCACCTTGGATTTGAGTGACTCGATCTATACTACTAAAAACCTATTAAAGAAAAAAAAACACAACAAAATTTGAGTCATCACTGACAGATTTGATATTAAAAAAAAGATATGCAGGATCTAAAGTTCTATGATTTCAAATGCTTATTTGAAGGTACAGTATTATTTGAAAGTATAATATTTCAGACTGCAAATTTCAAAATTCTTGAAGCTTTTCAAATTTCCATGTTCATGTTAAAAGGATTTCTTGGCTCCTCATGTATGTGTACACAAATAGACCCTCTTCTCATTATGAATGCTACTAATTTCAAAATGTGAACCAAGACAATAAAGCCAAAATCCTGGGTGTTCCTTTCCATTATTTCCTGCTAATTCATCCTCCACTGCATTGCCTGAGCATGTCCACTCTGCTCCTACAGATCTCTGATGAGCAATAATCAGCTCTCATCTTAGCCACTAGAGTATACTATCTTTTGGGCAGTTTTACCTTTAATTCAGAGCATTCAGATCACTCCCTCAGATCTGCATTTCCCCATGACTGGAACACATGCTAACCATTACCTTGGTTTCTCCTTTGGTTGAACATCATTAAATTAATACCTGCTACATGGTGGTACTGTAATATTTGTTATGCTATAACCTACAAGATACCCAGGACACAACTGGAGCAACATGAAAACTATGTATAAAGAAACCAATTCAAAGAACATGTATTAGCATTTCACAGAACACTTCCTTAAAATTTTCTGTTATGCTGTGATGTCTTCTGAAAAAAATACCATCATATTTATATAATTTTCCATTAGTATCTTAAAGATTCAAGAAGTAATTTTTCTACACAATATTCCCATATTTTGATTTAATGGTATTCATTGTTTTCTTGCTCAATTTCTTGCTCAATAACTTCATAGTTTCTTGATAAAACAAAGTCCTGTATATCTCTTCTACAGTTAACATTTCCAGAGTTTGCAAAAGTAGAACAATACATACTAAGATTACAGAAAATTTTACTTACTTTCGAAAATCTGTGTGAACATGAGGAAAACTGTCTTATCTCTAAATTAAAATCTTCATCATTGGTATCATCTTCTTCCTCAGTTTCCATATGGTGGTATTTCTCAGAACGAGCTACAAACGAGGGTAATAAAATAATAAATCTGAATTTATCAAGAAGAATGGATATCAAGTTTTAATATTAAATTAAAATCTAGTTTATTCTTAAGATTATTTCTGCTGAAGTGCCAATTCACCAGTGAAACTGCAAGCTGCCAGTGATTCTGATAAAGGGGGTTTTAAAAGCAGTAAGCAAGAGTCAAAGACAGTGATTACTTAACCGATGCATTAATCACTTTTTTTAATACAGTAAAACACCTACTGTCAAAATAACTTGTGTCATCTTCAGACTCCAACTGTGGAATAAATTCAGCTTTCTGCCTCAGCAGACTATTCCAGTCAAGGCTCCTGAAGAACTGATGCTGCTTTACTTCATATGCACCACCTGGAGGAGCCAGAGGAAAACACTGAGCAAACTGTACCAAATCCTCTGGCATGAAATGAACTAAACCCCCAGCCAACAATGCAAATAATCATAGAAAGCCATAGTCATAGCTGTACACATGAGCATCTACTATCCATTCCCATTAGACTATCCTAAACCTTTCAGAAATACTCCCTGCCCCTGCTTTGTTGTGGCCATTTCTTTTAACAGTTTATTGCTTTATAATCTCCCTCTTTTAGGATTTTTATTTTTCTGGAGTCATCATATATAGTTCTACAAATATAAATATGTGCACTAGGTGAGTAAGTACAAGTCATAAAGTAATGCAGAATGATCCTTAATAGTTGCTCAATATAAATACTATTGCTGACTTAAGAGATCCTTTCAGTGTTTTATGACAGTAATACACAGTTCTACAGGAAATACCCCATCATTTCTCTTATTTATTACTGCCTGCTAGTTTAATGTGCGTTTGAATTATTGCACCATCTTAAGGTTAGAAAACAACTGTAAGAACACAATGAAATACTGGAAATTTTGTCCTGGGAAGATGGAAAATTATGTCATTAATAAAAATGCATCTAATTCTAAAACCTGAACAAGTAACCTATAAGACCTGCTGCCAGCTTGTTCTGGGTTTTTGCTGCATGGTTTTGGCAGTGGGGAGGCTACAGGGGGTGGCTTCTGTGAGAAGCTGCCTTCCTCTATATCCAACACAGCCCCTGTCAGCTGGCTCCAGGGTGGACTGTCAGCTCATCAGCATTATCTGGGGTAATGTATTAAAGCAGGGGAAAGACTGCTGCACAACAGCAGCCAGAAGACAGGAGTGAGAACAGGTGAGAAGAACAACCCTGCAGACACCCGAGTCAGTGCAGGAGGAGCTCCAGGCACTGGAGCTGAGGCTCCCCTGCAGCCTGTGGTGCATGATGAGGGCAGCTGCATCCCAGCCCATGGAGGACCACGGTGGAGCAGGGTAGATCCCTGAAGCAGGCTGTGATACCATGCAAAAGGCTGTGCTGGAGCAGTGTCCTGGTAGGACCTGTGGCAGAGGGGAGCCCAAGCTGGAGCAGCTCGTGGCAGAACTTGTGATCCCATGGGGGACCCATGCTGGAGCACTCTGTTCCTCAAGACTGCACCCTGTGGGAGGGACCCACAGGGGAACAGTGTGGGGAGGAAGGAGCAGCATAGGCAGCATGTGATGCACTGATCACAACCATTTCCCATCCTCCCATGCTGCTTGGAGGAAGTAAAGCAGTAGTGTTAATTGGTGATAAATTAAATAAACTTCCCTGAGTTTTAGTATGCTTTGCCCATGATGGCAACTTCCCATCCATATTTCAACCCATGAGCCTCCGGCATATTTTCTCCTTCCATCCAGCTGAGGAGGGAGGAGATTTGGTGGGTACCTAGTGGTCAGTCAGGATCAACTCAGCACATTGATACAGCATGTATACTCCTCTATGTCAAGGCTACAGAGAGAAAAAATGGAATCTCCAGAACTGGTTCCTAAATCAGTGTTAAGATTTCTAGATTGGGTTCTTCGCTTTTCATACTGCACCAGGGAAAAATTCAAAGAAGCCAAGTCTTCCCAAAGCAGACCAAAATCACATCTCATCATAAGTCACTAGCTAAGCATTGAAAATTTCTTTGAGCACAGTAATGGGATATTACATCACAATTGTGTAACTCTTGATTGGTATCAGACACTTCAAGCCCAAAGAAGTCTTTTTACAGCAGTTTTCCTTCTTCAAAGTAAGTATAGTGTCCAGCTCTTCTTTCAATTTGCCTTTGCCACTCAGATCTCCTGAGCAAATGAACAATTACGATTTCCATGAAGTGTTATGCAGCTTGCTAATAAATATTAAACAGACAGGACTGCAATCTGAAATGCATGGTGGAGCCTAGTAAGTCATGCCATTTTCCAGTGACCATGTGGAACCTGTCACACTGCAGCCTCCATTTCTGTGACCTGACTCTAACACCTAAAGATTCCACAACTTTGGTGTGGTTTCTGAACCCCCTGCTTCACAGAAATAGCTGCTTTATTTCCATCTTCAGACTGCCAACTCTTAGAGAGACCAGAGGCTTTAAAGATGTCAGTTCCTAATTGAGAACCACAGGTGATTCATATTATGGCACTGACCATTCACTATTTAGGCCAGGATCATCTCACCCAATTCACTTTCTCCACCAACTATGGCAACAGACACAGAATTTGCAATCCACTTCTGATCCAGCCTCTCACAGGTCACCAGTCTTGAATTAACACTGTGTTTACTAGGCAAATCATCCGACAATGAAACAACAATGCCTGGAAAGAGTGTACTTCATAGAAGGGAATAAAACTAGTTGTAGATTTTCATTTTGCTCTTGGCATTGGTGCCCTCTGCAGCAGATGAAGCAGGCAACAAGTGGAGAAGCTACTGGGGCATGACACCTTCCTCAATCCCAAATTGTTCAACACGAGGCAAGGGACAGCAATAAGCTTTGCTGGATGCACTTAGTCCAGACCACCAGTTACAGTGAAGGGTTGTTCACACAGATCCAGACATGCAGGCTAGAGGGAGATGCAGTTCATTCGTATCAGTCATATCATCATGCCTTGAAGGAAACTGAAGGAAGACATGTCATTTGGGACTGTGGCAATAGTTCTTAGGGTCTGGGTTATAATCACGTTTCCCCCGAGCATCTGTGATAAGGCCAGTTAAGAACTGATTCCTAAAGCCTCTTTTTAATTAGGCCTAAAAATAAGTAGCACAATTCGACTCAGTTTTCTGAGCAATTTGCCAAGTACTCTCAGGCTGACTCAACATGCCACTTGGTTTCCTTAGCATTCCAAATGTTTTCCTGTTCATGGCATACAGTGTTCACTGTAAGTAAGACTATACCTTTACATTTGGGCCCTTTTAAACAGGAGGCACTTTTTTTTTTATGGTCTTTACCTAGTGTTTTGCCTAAAGGGATGAAGTCGATGACCAGGGTTCCCATACATTAACACCTAAAAATCACATACAATATTCATTACTGCCTCTCACAGAAAGTCCCAAATAGATCCTGGTCTATCAACCAACACATAAACTCTATAACATAAATGCACAGTACCTTCATTAGCCTATGAAGTCTTAATACTTCTTTAATATTCAGTTTTAATTCTTTTTCATACAAGGCATTAGTGCTTGATAAATGAGAATAACAAGACTTCTCACCACACAACCTCAGACAGTCATTTCTGAATAAGCAGTTTGAGTACTCATCACCCACCCTAGCACCTGGAGGAACCAATCTGCCAGGCTAAGATGCTTCTGAAGAAGGAAGTTGTGTATTAGTTCCCCTTCTATATTTCTGTATTTAGTCATTTAATACTGTACTCATGAAGAAACCCCATTCACTGACTGACAGGGTCTTTGAGAAATTTCTGTTATATTTATCAAATTAGGAGAAGATTAAATGCAAATGAGCACATGTAAGTCCCACAAAAATCAGGATGGACATCATCATGTTAAGTTTGTATTACTAGTCTGAATCTATGAATTATCACGGATTGTTGTCATACTGCATGTCGTGACAGATGTTGCACAAGCCAAACAAATAGGTGAACAAAAGCTCCCAATGCTGAATACAGAAGCTATTTCTAGTATATTAATAATTTAAAATTAGTGTCTCCTAACCTGTTCCCAGTCTTTCTAACGGATTCTGCCTAAGCAGCAGAGTAATCAGATCCTGGGCATCCGGAGGTGGTGCTTCATCCTTTTCAGGCCAGTTGATTTCATCTAAAAAAAAAAAAAAAAAGAAAGCAGTTTGATATTGCTGAAGTCTGATCCCAGCACAAATTGCATGAATGCTCTCAAAAGTGACCTACCAGCAAAGTAGAGTTAAAGCATTTTTTTCAACTTACTCTGCTGCATACCAATTATTTCTAATTTTCACACTCTCTATACAGACTGCATAAACATACTATGTTCCCATTTCCTTCAGAAGTATCATTTAACTCAAAACTGTGTTTAGCAGCAGAATACATGAATGCCTGGCTCATGGAAAACTTCCAAAATATTAGCACAATTTGTATGCTTTCTCTTCCCCTACCAAATCACGGTTTAAACAGTAGTTATGTTGCATGGAAACTGTTGTTAAGATGGAAACTGCTGACCTGACCTGGCAGTTGCTGCTCACATCTGTGTTCCTTCTCTAATGCTAGCAGACTCCTTGAAGTCATTATTCCCATGACTAAGGGTCAAGGTGTCAGACTCTGCTCTGGCAACATATATGACAATAAAGTGTATTTTTTAAGGGATCTCATACTTCCACATCACCTCCCTCTACTGACTTACACCACTATGGCTTTTACACTTCATGCCAAGCTGGACCTAAACCGTGCAATCAAGACAGGATACACTTTGTACGAACATGAACTTTGTAACAGCCCACAAACAGCAAGTTTTGCCTGATTTTTCGTGTAAGCTGCCTCCACAAATGTAATATAGTACAGGTTTAGACAAAACTCTGCGGAAGTTTCTTGGCAGGTACAAGGATTTTGGCATCACAGAAACAGCACACTTAGAGCTCCAGAAATACAGAAAGCTTTTAAGGATTTTGTTGTCATCTTATGATCGACACTTCTTCTATAAAACAATCATAACTGGATAAATACTTCATCAGAAGCTACATGCAGGTTTGACCTTTGTATATGAGACTTCACAGGAAGGTACTGATATAAGCAGACATGAAATGTAACCTGTTTCTGGAGCAGTATTTTAAATTCTTATCACTTTAGGTATCTATAAATTTACACTGGGGCCTCCCACAGCTGTCCTTGCACAACCTGAGGGCAGGAAAGGCAACTTACAATTAAAAGGGAGGCAGCAATATTTTAAAGTTTCAAATTAAAAGAATTTTAAACAGAATGTAGATTTTGTCCACAGAAACTGGAAGAAAAATATAGGGTACAGTTTGGTTCTTTAAGATGGCTCATACAGTCAAATAGAAGGGGATCATTTATTTTAGCACAAGAAACATACCTAACTAGAGTTCTTCTAGAGATACTAGGAATTAATTCAGTAAGGATATTTCAAATACAAGAGAAGCAACTGACAAATCAACATCAAAACAAGAAACTGAGCCAACCAACTGTCTTGGAGTGTGAGTGGGAATAGATGATGTTCACAAATAGACTTCTAGAAACAATTTCTGTAAGATAAATTGACTCATTCAAACAAATGAAGATATTTACAAAAGTATCAGCTACATTGTAACACATGAAAATATGTTTTACAAAAGGTAAAATTAATGCCACATGCAAAATAAAGCCTAAAGTACAAATTTTGTCATTAATTTTAAGACTATTCCCTCCCTTTCTCCCAGCCAGGGAGTATAAGGATAAAAACACAGTTGTGTGTGTCTGGAAATGCAATAAAAACATGATGAGTTATTTCCACGTTTGCCTGCCTACAGCTTCCACTGCAGTTTAAATCTGATTTGGAAAATAAAGCATGAATATGCATTGCAGCCATGGGGCACCCAGAAAACAGACAGCATTTGCTGCTTGTGTTAATTAAACAGTTGATTCTTCTTGCCACTCAGGTCTCAGCATATTACATCAGAAAACAACACAGTTAAAATCCATGAAGACATAGAATGTCACATGCATTTTAATAGTTTACAAACAAGTCTGGCTTTTAGCTTCAGAGATAGAGGAAAGAAAGATGATGACAGAATGTCTCCTTAAGTACAAAAGGGTACTTGTTGCATTCTCACAGAATGAGGAACCAGAAATGCATTCTCAGCTACTGGACTTTTTAAACAGACCATAAAACAGTCTGGGAAATACTTAGTAACAGAGGTGCCATTCTGTTAACCTAGTGTCATAAACAGTGACCCTCCACATCTATGCATTTGGGAAATTTATGGAAACAGCAGGTACTATAGTAAACAATTCTGTTTCATTATCATTCAGTTTTGTCACAAGACATAACAATACTTGGGGGTCAGTCTGCAGGTTAAGATCTAAAAGGTTATTGAATTTTAAATGGAAGAAGAACAGCTGCTACAGAAATAACATTACACTCCAACAATCACCAATGAAATCATTAACAATCTGTAAACTGAATTAGTTTCCTTCTTTTTCTCATTATTTATTATTTAGGAGACATTTGTTTTAGGGTTTTATTACATCTTCGTTAATTTCTTTACTGAAAATGCCACAAGGCATTTTCCCATTTACACCAATTTATTTTAACTGTTTCTCCTCTGGTATGATTTCTTTATCAGAGACAGAAATCACTACTGCATGGTGGCATTACTTTTTTACTAACATAGCTTCTCTCTTCTGAACAGTGCAGCTTAACCCCCTGGACTCTGTAACAATGAATTTCTGTACTTAGCAACAATATACAGTAAGTTCAGCTTTTAATCTAAATTAATTGTTACTGCTTTGAAAAAAAATTGTGTGGTCTATCAGTAAAATTGAAATATGTTTACTATTGCTATTTTTACTATTTTTACTATTACTATTAGATTTAGGTTTTTTTAGTGATGATCCTCACCACTGATTACTTGTCCAAAGAGCTCTTCTGGTGTATCTCCAAAGAATGGCACACATCCAACAAGAAATTCATACAGAATAATTCCCATAGCCCACCAATCCACCGGTTTTCCATAACCCTGTCTCAGTATCACTTCAGGAGCTATGTACTCAGGTGTACCACAGACCTAAAAGAAAGAAAACAAGCATGATAGCAAAGCAAGTCTTAACTGAGCTACGTCACACTCTTTATAATTCCTAAAATGTAAATGAATGCGAAAATATGAAAAAAAAAAGGGAATTCAGTTTGGTTTAGTCTGCTGAGTTTGCATAACAACTTATGTTTTTAGAACACCCTACCTACATCAGGAGGCACCCGAATCACCATTTGCGCATCTGTCATGCAAAGGACAGTTTGTGCTTTGTACGCAGGAATCCATCACGGCAAGTATTTTATTTAACTTTAAACGTAATGTTATCCTTATATGAAAGTTGTGATGGCTTTCTCTTAAGTAACTTCTACAGTGAACAGATTGTGAGCAACGGTAATGAGGCATGCTTAAAGGGAAATGGGCCATAGCACAGATTTTAGCACCCTTGGTTGTAGAACGCATAATGAGCTCCACAAGTACTCTGCTGAGACTTCTGAATTCTTTACAAAACAGGTTTCCATTTGTCCCTCTCACAGATTCACTTGCACACAATTAGGTTGTTATCTTACTAATAGATCTTAATGTAAAAAGGAAAAAGCCTAGAATAATCTCCAAGGCACCAGTTAATGTACCTGACATATTCAGCTGGAACACCAATACAGAAATAATTACGGTTTATTCAATATTGCAGTATGTTCTGCTGGCAAGATATTACTTCATGTGAACACTCAGTGTAGAAATGAAAAAGGCTGTTTCTTACTTGTTTATCGAGGAATTCTCTGGCATCCTTCTCAATGTGACCCTCATACAGATTGGTAGTCAAACTCATTAGCCCCACTTTTGACAGGCCAAAGTCTGTAAGCTTTATGTGGCCCATGGATGTTACCAACAGACTGAAAAACAGAATTTTTTTAAGTCACTGTGATATAAGTCAACATTATGTACTTCTCATTGTTATCACTATTGCAATACTTAGGGGAAAATGTTTCATTAGCACTGTAAAATTATAAATACAGCTTAAAAGTACTTTAACTAGTATAGAATAAACAGGTTAAAAATCTAAGTCTTACATTTGTTACTATTGCTATCAGAAGTAAACAAACTCTGTATGTTCAACTGAACAACATATTATAGAACTACAGAGGTCTTGAGAGCTGAGCACTTGAAGCTTTGAAGAAACAGTGGAAGACCTAAAGTAGAATACATGTAATTTTTGAAGTGAAGGGAATATTTTCCACCTGTAACAAGCTGGGTCAGTCATGAATTTGGAAAAAACCTCAGAGTATTAAGTTAGTAACTAATACTATACTGTCCTAAGGTATCATGCTATGAACGTATTGTCAACCAACACCCATGACTTAAATTCTTTTTTTCCTGTATTGTGAAATACAAAGACTAATGGAGTTGAAAGTACCATACTCTGTATTTCAGCTACTTGCTTTAATGTCTGTTTACTCGTATAGGAGCAACACTATACTTTTAAATACTGAAATTGAAAAAAATTCCTAATGACTAAAATGTGTTTCCCTTCATTCTAACCAGAAGAGTAATTACTTTTTTCTTTTTAGTTACTCTGATAGCCTCTTTCATCTTAAACACAGAAAGTTCTTAACAGCTCCTTCAGGGAAAAAACCACATTTTTTTGTAACCGCAAGTTATGGAAATTCAAATACTGTGAAGGAATTGTGAATCTACATAATATTTGCAATAAAAAAATTCAAACCAAGTTTAAACCTTTTTATCTAACAATTTCAAATTCATCTCTCAGTTATATTCTATGTACGTACTTGTCTGGTTTCAAATCCCTGTGTACAATTCCATAATTATGAAGGTATTCCAGGGCCAGAACAGTCTCTGCAAAGTACATCCGTGCCATGTCTACAGGTAAGGGACCCATATTCTTCATCAAAGTAGCACAGTCTCCACCTGTGGAAACAGAACAAACGTTCCAGATGACTCTATAAATTCTGAGTGTATCAGTATAAACCATATACGATGCTGAAAGGAACACAAACTGCAGTCATAAATTTTTATTTTCCAGTCAGGTGATTCAACCAAACATGTAAACCCCCTCCAAACTACTACAGTGCAAGGACAGTGTGAAGCTGGGAGAGAGCACTACAAGGAGTCAGCTGAAAATCAGTAATGCACTGCTACCTAAAGAGAAAACAAACAAATAAATTGGGGGATGGGGCTGGTGGAAGCCCACAGAACCACATCTATGTATCTCTTCAGTACTGCTTCTGCCCACTGCTCTCCTTCAGCATTAGCACTTTTTAAAAAGTCTCCTCTTTCCTCTTTCTTTGTAAAAATAACTACTACAAATCCCCCACCACTTGCTAATGAAAATTTCAGCTCCAGAAAAAAGCAAACATTTTTACTTGAATTTTGATTGCTAGCACACTTTCCATTACAATCTATAAGGAACTTACTCTAAGAGCAGTTATTTCCCATTATAGCTGGAACACAAGTGTTTTACAAGCTGTTTACTGGGACATAATGACTGGTGAAAAAAAAAGAACCACCTTGGTGTTGGATCTGGTTCCTAAATCTGAATTGCCAGAGTATGGAGGACCCCGGGGGGCCCCTTCTAATTTAACTACCTTATGGGTTATTTTTCTTTTGTGGTATAAGGGAATTGTCTTCTTCCTCTGTGAAACAGAATTTTACCTTCTACATATTCCATGACCATGCATAAATGACGTCTTGTTTCAAAGGAGCAATACATGCTGACAACAAATGGATTTTCTGCAAATGTCAGGATATCACGCTCAACAAAGGCCTGCTGGATCTGGTTTCGGAGGATGAGATTCTGCTTATTAATTTTCTTCATGGCAAATCTTTGTCTGGTTTCTTTGTGTCTCACAAAATAAACCGCACTGAAAAGTTCGAAGGGCAGAGAAAAGGAAAAGTCTGGTTAACTACTAAAAATGAATTTAAAAACACATTTTTCACTCATTTTTTTTAAACTCTATATATTTTATAAGAAAGGCTTGTTTTCAATTCAATATAGTCCTTTACATTAAAGAATGGTTACAAATCTCATTTTGTTTAAAAACTAGAATGAATGTCAGTCAACACAAATTAGTACTCAACCTAAAACAAACTTCTGACCTTCCCTCTACCTTCAACCAAACAACAGCAAATATAACAGCAGATATAACAGCAAAAAATTTAGTCCACGCAGATTTCAGGCATTCCCATCAACAAAGGATAACACACAAAATCCAGGTATGGCACAGTGTTATAAATGGTTGTGACAAATGCTTATTCTGTAGGTGTGCTGAAAGGAAATGATGACTCAGTCCAGGAGACTTATCAAAGGTCTCTTACAAGATTGCTTAGAAGTTGCTCAAAGGGGTGACTCCTCATTACCAGATGCAAAATCTGTTCTTGTTCAGTCCCTGACATCAGCACTGATCCATACTGGAGCAAGGTCACCAGTAGGTAACCCGAAAACAAAGATCCCTGTGTTAACTACATGGTCCTGTGGGGCTGTGGTTTATCCTGACTTGCAGAATTCCACTGGGGTGCTGGGAACAGGGTTTCCTGTATATTTGGTTAGGTAAAGTCATCTGAGGGAAGCAAAGAAAGGAAAACCTCACCTGGGCAACTCTTGTCTTTCAGGTCTAAGGAGAAGGTATTGCCCTGCTGTGAAACACTCAGAGGGACTTCACTGCTGCATTTCTCAAAATCCCTTGAGGCAAATCCTGAACATTTTTGCCTTGCTTGAATCTACTTTATAGCATTTAATGCCTATACCATCTCCAGTAAGTAATTATCACAGTGTTTATGGAAAAAAAGCACTTAAAGGAGAAAATAGAGGGAGGAAGTGGGAGGAAATGGGATTTAATTGTGCAGTTTTTTTAATTCAATTAATTACCCCATGAGGTCCAACTATCAGCATACAATTATTTACACAAACACAAAAATAATACTTGCCTTACTATTTCTATAAAGATCTTCAAACAGCTACCAAAATTATAGGCACTGAAAAAAATTAGGACTTCTCCTTTCCTTTGGGAAGGAAAACTTTCTAGACAGCATCGTTTCTCTTACTGATTCCAAAAGCTTTCATTAATCCCTCATTCTTGTCTGAGCATGGGGCAGGTAAAAGACATTACACAATTATGAAAGTAGGTAAAAACTACCTTGGGCAAAACCCATGACAAACCCCACCCTTTGTGCCTCCTACTAAGTCTCACTCCCTTCTGCCCCTCCCAAGCTGGAATACAAACTG
The DNA here is from genome assembly GCA_013400215.1 of Cisticola juncidis. Classification (NCBI taxonomy): domain Eukaryota; kingdom Metazoa; phylum Chordata; class Aves; order Passeriformes; family Cisticolidae; genus Cisticola; species Cisticola juncidis. The sequence goes on from VXBR01004482.1 coordinate 134,657, forward strand.
AGTTATTCAGCCCCAGTACTCCTCCCTGCTGACTTCATGCCTTCTGTCCTACAACTCTTCCTACTACTCCCCTTGTATTCACTTCCCTATCCAACTCTTACAAGCCCCTCCTTGTCCTTTTCTTTCCCTTGCATTTTGGTTTTTCCTCTATCATTTGTTGCTTTCTCCTGTCAGTTTCATAATCTCCTGTAATATCTTTTCTTTTACCTGTTTCAGTCCCTGGCATGTAGAAAATTACTGCCTCAAGTTTCCATCCTTCAAAAAAATCCAATTACATGAATGAACTAAGGACTGACTGAGGAACTTGGCATACTAATATTTCTCCAGAGTTTCAAATTGAACAGTGCCAAGATGGACTCTTAAAAGGCAAACAGAAACCACAGCACATTATTACAGCATCTTAATAAATCCTCCTTTCAGATCATACACATCTGCAAGATCATTACTAACATACTTAAAAATGTTTAAAGACTAAGTTCCAGGAACTATCTAGTCCTGTAAATACCCAGGACATGCTGCTGTATTTTCCCAGCTGTCTGAACTGCATCTTCAGTCTTACAGTCACAAGAAGGTAACTTTCCACTAGGATTCTGTTGTTTCTCAGAAAAAAAACTGACTCACAAGACAAGGGCAGCACAATAGTCTCTCTTGCTTTTACACATGCACACACTGTTTATGCTATACAAAGTGTTTCTAAATTATCTTCAACATACAAAAATGCCTAACATCTCTCATATCCTCTGGTCACAGTACTCCAGCAAATGACATGACATGACCCTTATGAAGAAAACTACATGCCAGCCAGCAGCAAGTTCATCATCCAGTGCTGCCCATGATCTTCAGCATATTGTAAAGACAATTGCAAATTTAAGGATCCTGTGACACAAAAACAGCACAGGGAGAGCACCCAGACTGTCGTGTCAATCCACTGAATGACAGTGGCATGCCCTGCCAGCCAGCAAAGCCAAAAGCAGAGTGGTACTGTTGTGTCCTCCTACTGTTTCAAATGAAGAATTTGATTTCCATCTTCCCTAAGCTTTCTGCTTTCACAACACAGCAAAAGAAGTTTCCAAGGCATCCTCTGATTTCACTGTGCAAATTTCAACAGGTATGCAAGTGGTTTGCATTTTATTGATGCTGTAGCTCAACACAGTAAAAAAGCTTAGTTTTCAAGAGAAATAAGAAAATTCATAAAGAATAAGGAACATTCATATGGCAGTGTCCAAACATTACCTTATTTCACTTTCAACATAAATCTCAGCCTGAAAATCTGTAATACCTCTAATTAGGCACAACTATAAAACACTGCAAAAGTGGCAAGATGACAAAAACAAGCTAAAATATTTAACTGGCTTCCTGAATTAGTCCAACTTAAATATCATGCAATCTATCACTCTAATCTTACAGACATGATTCCTGTTTCTTCCCTAAACTGAAAAATATCTCATTGCCAAAAAAAATCCAGCTAGACAGGTTTCAGGCCTAGTTTACAGCTCTCCAATAGCTCCAACTTTTAGAGCCATTTTACAATCTAGACTATATTCAATGCTTAAGGCTATTACAGCTGACACTATTTTTTAATCTGTCAGAGGACCCTGAACTCCTTGTGGAGACACAGGTACTGAACTCACTGCCTAAAAATTATACCTGGAACTTTGTTTCATTTTTAAAAGCAATTTCCTGAGAAGAGACTGCTAAATTCTGTTCTTCCCTGGAATTATGTTTCATGCTGACTCCAGTGAAGAGAAGCTACTTGTGGTTTATATTATTTGGTGAAGTTTATAGATAGTTATTTAACTATCAGAATTTAAAAGCAGCACTGTACCACCTCCAGACAAAGCAATGCCTGTGACCAGATCAGAGTTATTTGGGGGCACAAGGAAACGCTACCTAAAGCACTGCAGCTCTCAGACAATGCACCCAGGCTTGTCCCTGCAATATTTCAGACTTATCCTTGTCTACCTAGAAGGAAATGAGAAGCTGGCCAAATGACAAAAAGAACTTGGTGACTGTGATCCTTCTCTCACAACTGGTATTAGTCCTAGTTGTCCTAATATGTCATCAATTTTTAGTAATAAAATCACCTCTCCATACCTAACAGGACCAATGCCTTCTATCTTTATGGCAGGTGGTAAACACAGGTTCAAATTATGAAACTGCAGTCCAAAATTCTAATGGGTAAACTGTTTTGTGCTACTTTAGTGAACCTACAAAGAAAGTCACTCTTCCACCTGTCCCCTTTAACTTTTGAACTAGTGGCTGCCAGGCTGATGATGAATTAACCTGACTGATGAAGTTTTATTCTACAGCTGTTAACTTTCTCAATCCTGTTCCAAATACAACTATACATGAGCAAGTAACTATCAACAGAGTGGAGAAGGGACAGAAGCAGCACTCACTCCTGTAAATTACAGGCAGCGGCTGCTCAAGATGCACTGTGTCCGAGTTTTTAAATTTATCATGCAACACCATTAGCACATACTGACATTTCCATCCTTGCAAAACTAAAAGCATTCTGATACATACATACATAACTTATACAGTTATACATTGAAGAGCTATTGAATTCACATCACTTGCTTCCCTGAAATAAAATGTAAATATTTATTCTGTTGAATTTTTTCAGGAACCCAGGCTGATGCTAACTTGAAGAGATGGAACACTACTACCTGCTACCTCTCACAAGCTGGAATATGGAAAAATTGCTGTTGTGAGTGCAGTAAAATTTAAAATTTGGGAAATACGAGTTAAGTCTGGAATAAAGTCAGCTAGACAGCTTGAGAAACTGTTAATGACTTGGCTGGAATCCCATACATTTACTGATTCACAGCTTGTTTAACTTCTTGTATATTCCTAGCCATTCCCAAAAGCCTCATCTACTCATCTACTACACCTCATGTACTATAGCCATTTAATTGCACTACAGATGAGTTTACCCAATCAATTAAAAGCAGAGAACTGCTAAGGTATTTACTCAAACGTTCACAAAACCAATAGTTTGTATTTAAACTCATCAAATTTAACATATCTGACAAATCTCTGCTACAACATGACAAGACCAACAATTACCCTGTCAAGTAATCAAAGCTTTCCATTTCACTGATAAAGGCAAAAACACTACAGCAAAGGAAAAGAATGTTACAGGGTTTTCTTTAATTAGTTCAGATTTAAACCCTCCATTATAGCCTCAAAATAAGTAAAATAATACCACAGCATCCTGCAGCAGCTTTATTAAGTCAGAGCACAAAATATGCCCACTGACATATTTTAGAGAATGAATCAATGAAGCACAGGCAGAATTCATATATACTTAAATTATTTCAAAAAATTAATGGCCTGGAAAAACATAGGAGGGAAAATACAATTGTTGTAGCATAACAACAATAACTTTTGTTTCAGCTCCTTATACTTGTAAATAAACTACAATAAATGCCTTCAGGATAGTTTCTTGCTTTATATTCACAAGAAATAGGTACTACTCGTTTAATACACTCCATTTCATAGATGGGTTACACAGCATTTAGGCCATCTTGATGTTTTCTCCTTTAAACTTGACCATAACTTCTGAGTAAATTAACCATCAACTATATTGGAGCCAACAGCAAAAAGAAAACCCTGCTGTAATATAGACTAGAAAAATGGTCTGTTGATTTTACAGTCCATCTGACATAGTGGAGATTTTCAAGCACACAGATAGTTTTGAAAAAGTGATATACTAGAGAATTTAGGAGCAGAAGCCTGCTCAGTTTACAGTATCAAACAGGTGCTAAAATCACTTTTAGAAGTTTTTTGTCTCACATTTCAGTGTGCTCCTCTTCATGCACTGGGTTTGTTTAGCAAGGTGTTGGCAGCAGAAGGACTACAGGAGCCCAGAGTGGAGCAGGGTTCCTGGTACAACTCCTGACCCTGGCACAGGCCCACACCCTAACAGGCTGTGCCTGAAGAACTGCACCCATGGAAGAGTGACCCACACTGCTGCACTCACAGGATGGACTCACACTGAAGAAATTAATGGAGAACTGTCTGCCATGGGAATGCCCCCACCCAAGCAGAGGAAGGTCTATCTGCCCTGAGCTGCAGCAGGAACTGGGATGAACTGACCATAATCCCCATTTCTCTGTGTCTCTGCACCACTGGGGCAAGGAGGCAGAGCTGGGAAGGATAGAGTGGCAGAGGGAAGGCATTCTACTTCTCATTATTCTGCTCTGATTTTGTTAGCAATAAATTCAATTAATATCCCAGTTCAAATCTGTTTTGCCTGTGATGGTATTTAATGACTGATCTCTTCCAGTTTTTATCTCAGCCCATGAAACCTTCATTGTATTCTTCTTTCCCCTGTCCAGTTGTGGAGTGACAGAGTAGCTTTGGTAGGTGCCTGGAATCCAGATAGAGTCAACCCACCACAGGCCGTTTGTTTCCTCATTTTGGATTGTTCTTTTAAGAAGCAACCATTTAAAATAAAAATAAAACCCAAAAAAATCGACTTTGTTATTACTTCCTTAAGGATGGAATTAATGCCATTCTACTGAAGTGATGAGCTTTCCAATTTCCACTAAGACTACTGCTGTATTATAACCTGTTAGCCTACCCCAGTTTTTACACTTGCTAATGAAAATAATGATTCATGAAGAATCTGGATATACTTCAAGCTGGTTACTCTCTATCACCTTTCTTTTCTTCATGTATTAATCAGGTTCTCGTGTCATTTTTACAGCATTGCACTGTCAATTTTGTGTATTATTGGCATTTAAAAGATAGGTAAGTCTTGATTTTCCCTGCCATAAACATGAGGGAAAGAGTGCCACAAGTGCATGCCACAGAAGGTCATGGCTTTTTATCTGTTCTTTTCCAGCTTTGCAGATCCTTTTTGTCTTTGGTTTTGGGTGGACAGTTGTCTCCAGTCTGAATTTAATGGCTCCTGGAGCCTCCTTCTGGCTGTAACACCTACAGAGGAAGAGGCACAGGTAGGTCCACTGACCCTCTGCCTTGGGGTGCCAGGCCTCATTCTGCTGATCACTGTACACAGAGCTGAAGCTGCTCCTTCCTATCCCCACCCCTCAGCATCTGAAAACTGCTCAGAGCTGAGAAAGGTGCAATGACTCTTGAAACCCCTTTCTCCAACAGTGAAACCCTACACAGTTATTTTTATCCTCCTCCAGTAAGAAAAAGAAGGGAGAAATGAAGAATAAGAAAATGAAGGGAGGAATGGAGGGGACTTGACATCTGCCAAGGGAAGGAGAAATGGGTGCAGCCAGGGATTGGAGTAGCCTCTACGCCTAACTGCTGAGAGGCAGGCTTTTGAGGCACTGGAGAAGGTGAGATACGGTAAGCAGCAAGTTTGTCTGAAAAAGTTCTGAGAAAATTAACTGAGCAGAGCTTGACTAGTGAGAAATCGTATTTGAATATTTATATAACTTTAATGCAGATTATATTACTTTGCTTGGGATTTTTGCTGAGTTATGAAAAAATCTGTGCACAAGCGGCTCCACACAAGTTACCACTGCCAGCAGTCCAGGCAGTGCTAAATGCCTCCTGTTCCAGAACTCACAGCAACCCTCAAATAAATTTCATCAGAGAGAGCCCAACAGCCTCGGGCCATCCAGCAGGCACACAAAACTGCAGTGGGTAGACTGCAGGTGCTTTTTCTCCTCTGTCCAAGATGCCCTCACAGAGTGCTCAATCCTAGCAGCTCCCTGCCACTTCCACCTCCAGCAGCGTCAGCCCAGAGGGGTCTGTGCTGGAAGCAGCACCACCCTCTCCTCTGCCAGGCTGTGACACTGGCTCATCTGGCAGTGGCTCCTCACCTCAGGATGAAAACCTCTCTTTTTTGAGCCAGTTTATACCCCTCTTGTTCCTGCAAATTACACACAAAAAATGTTTCTGTCCTGATACATTTCAGTGCAGAGGAGGAGCCAAGTAAGGATCTAATAGTACAGGATCAGAAAAGGGGACTGAGGATGGATACCATCACTGCACAGTGCTTCCAGAAAATATTCTGGAAGTGTTCATTTAGAGGGCCTGGTTACCATAACCTTCTCCTGGTCTTCTAGGATATCTTTAGATGACTTACATATCACTAGGCAGTAAACTGTGCACTCTTAAGTACCAGAAACAAACCAAGAAATAGCAATTCCTTTAAAGCTATTTAATTAAAATTGAGAACTAGAATAGCATCCACAAAGTAACAAAATACTGCTTTTAGGCCTCACTTCAGGAAATTTGTTTCTATTGCAACAATATTCTAGGTCAAGTAAGCACTCATTTTTATCAATCTGTATCCCTACAGATGACATATAATTCTCTCTCACATCTGCATAAACCAAGACTTTTTGCAGTACTATAAAGTTGAGCTTAAATCTGCTCTCTGATTTATTTTCATATTTGGTATGCTATCTGATTCTAGAAAATCTTTCTGATGTAATATTCAGTACTTTAATTCACTGCAGCACAGAGTAATTCATTACTGCCTAGAAAACTTTCCAAATCTTGTGAACTTAAAATACTAGTAACAAAACAAGAATGCCAAATGAAAAAAGCAGGGTGCAAACTCACTCCCTCATACAAAGATCCCTGAAATTAGAAATAATAGGAAATTAAGCAAAAGTAGAATGTACAAGAGCCATCACAGTCAGGGATTACTCACCCATAAGCTCCATTACTAATCAGTTTAATTGTCTCAAAATCACTTTCTCGAGGCTTCCTCTGCAGCTTCAGCGAGGTATTAGAGCTCTTCAAAGTAAGAGATGAGAATGAACAAAGTTAATACAATTTTTTTTTCAAAACCAGGGGGCAAAAAACCCAAACAAAAAACCAGCTACCACCAGCCTGTCACACTGATGAACCAGGTAAAAGCTCTGGACAGCCAGCCACACAGCCAACACAGAGAGGGATGAAGGGGCTCCTGAAACAAAGCTGCTTTTTCATCACACAGGTGTCTGCTGCACCGCAGCCAACCATCCACTTCTCTCCATGCACACGTTACAGCCACGAAGGCTTCTGATAAAGTAGATTCTGGCAATTCTTATCTGGAGTCATGGACTTCTGTGAATTCAACAGGGCACTCGTTGGACACTGCCTGCCCATTTTAGTAAACCTGACTTTTGTGTTACAAAAACAAATATATTTGGTAGTAGTAAACTGTTGATGAGCCCTTGTTCACTCAAACTTGCCCTTGTTCACTCACTTTGACACACTTAAAACTAATGTTAGGATAGAGTGCGATATCACAGGGAAGATGGTGAAAAGAGACAAAATGAAAAAGATGGAAAATAACAATGCATTAATTCTGCCTCTAAGGAGGTCACTTTAATCTACTTTGTCAGAACTTTTCCAAACCCAAGTTGCCCCGTGTATGGTAAAACCTTTCTTCTAGTTAGAATTTTTAATTAATCTTGAAGGTGTGTGATTTAGAATTGGGGTTCAGGGGAAAAGACGAAGGCACAGGACTCCAAATGGAGACCTCCAACCCACAAGATCTTTTTCAAATGTCTTTTGAACCTCCAAGAAATTCCATTACCCCTATCCAGGCAGTTTAGTAACAGCAGAAGCTGAAAGTAGGACTGGTTGAAACACTTTCAATTACATGCTTGCAAAGAAAATTCAGTGCCAAGACTAATGAAAATGTTAATATAATGAACTACACAGGAGCTGACAGAGAGGACTTATTAAATTGTTCAGCCCACTTGTCTGCCAGTACAGAATTCTACCTAATTGCTGTTTATGATGATTGTGAGCAGCCCTGTACTTCAAAGTTACGTTTCCTGTCACCTCCCATACATGCGTATTCCACAGCTACATTTTGAGATGTTTCCAAATACTCTCTCTATAGTTTTCTTTACTGATTTAATCATCTCCCCTATTTACATTCCTTTATTCACCACATTATCCTTTCTGCATTTATTCAGCATTTCCACAACACAAATAACTTCACAATTTCAATTGCTTAGCTAATGCTAAGCCACTTTGCACCTTAGATTCAGTTAAGTACTTTCCAACTTCCCTTTGGCCTTCTAGTTATTCTGTCTTTTCTCCAATTTGTCAGTATCCTTCCACTAAATGCTGCTCAGTCTAATATGGTATTTTAAATACAGATGAATGAAAGCAGCAGAGTAAGAAACACCTTTTTTATCAATTACAGAATCCTTTGTAAGTGGCACTTGGCCAAATGTTAGAAAATACTATAATATAACATGACATGTACCAGAGAATTATCTCTTTTCACTTATGTATCAGAACAGGTCTAACTAGATAATGCAGGTGTGCTAATATTTGTAAATATTTGTTAATCTGTTAATATTTGTTAATTTGTTAATACCACTGAATTACCCTAAAACTGCTTGTTTCTGCTTTCCACTTGCACTGAAAATAAAGACTAAATTGTTAGAACTTCATCCCTCTATTGACTGAAATCCAAGGTACAACAACCAACTTTTAAAAATAACAATTTAACATGATCACATTTAAGCCCACAGTGAAAGTCTCCTACTTGTTTTTATCATCTTCAGCAAAAATCTCACAAAATATTACTGTAAGATACCCATTGCTGTAGGCAAGTGTTTTTGAACAGAGATTCAGAGGAATGATGCACAACCTTTCAGACTGTAAATTAACTTTCTGAATCCAAGCTATTTGCTGACTTACTCATTTCTTCCTTGTCTCTTCACTGGATCTGTTCAGAATCTTTGAATTTGATCATTAGCTGCCTCTGTGAATGGACTGTTTTAAAATCTCTTTAAAACACTTTGTTTTATTAAACAGTTTACCAATACTTGTAGAAGAAAAAGAAATACATTGATTGAATAGAAAAAAAGAAAGCAGTGGTGTATTTTGTGGTAAAGTTAGTGCCACATGGTAAACACTAACTTTGTGGAAGATGAAGATACTGAGATGTCTAGGAAAAAAGGTAGAAAGCTTGGTTATACCTTCTGAAAGCCTTCTGCCTGAAGAACTTCACAGTTAATGTGAAAGAATTAACCAATGTTTATTTAATCTGTTTACACATACCAGGAGAAAACAGAACCAACAGGGTTGGGGGCACACACCAGATTTTCATTGCTCACATTCAGCAAAAGCAGCAACATAACAGGAAAGCTTACATTTATTGATTCGTCTGCTTCCAGAGTTTCTGTTGTCCCACTGTCACAATTAGCTAGTTGAGCTATTTCTGGAAAGAAAAATGAAAAATTCAATTTTAAACTGTGGAAAATATAACACTAAATGAAGAACAGAAAACATGAGAAGCGATACCTTTCTGGAATATTTAATAGAAAATGGTGTCCTACCTCTAGCACTTGACAAATAACTTTCAGGTCATCTCCAAGCATATATTAAAAAATCCACCCAGAAAATGAAGACTATTCAGTGCCTATGAAACAATCCTCCACTGAGGCGATGAAGATTATCCATGAAGCAATGAAGAGCAATATTGTTTTCACTGCTGAGACATGGGAATTCCAAGAGCTGTGTGCAAACTAAGTACTAAGGGAAAAACAGCACTAATCTGCTAAAACGGAGGATCTCAACCCCTGAGGGGTTAACAGTAGGATCCTCCTTGGGCTCCTTCACAGTTACAGCAGAAGCTTCTAGTTTAGATCTAAGATGGACTCTAAATAGTTTGCTTCTTCTACAAAGAAATGCTGACAAGCATAGCAGAATAAGCTAAAAGCCATTTCCATGGAAGCTTATCATTAACAGAGCCACTAACTCAGATGACCTCTTTGGGAAAGTAAGATTTTAGGAGCCTACAACTTGATCACATTGTCCTTGCCAGGGTCAATCTATGCTGCAGAGCTCCTAAGCCCAGCCTGCTCTCCAGGGTGGATAGTAACCAAGAATTCATCTGGGCAAAAAAAGCTAAATAGAACAGCCAGTCACTAAAAGACCCCAGCAACTATACACATATTTAATTATATATCCTACGTAGCCAAATATGCAGATTTTATCACAATTATGTGCCAGGAATCAGAAATAAGACCACCTAAAATTTGCAGGATTTGTTTTTATCTCAGGACTGTTAACTGAATTTATGACTATGAAATATAACTGAATATTCAGTTATAGAATGGAATATTTTAACTGGGTTTTTCTATGTAAAAATAAGTGCTTATTACAAGTGAAATGCTCCACAACACTTACTGCAATTTTAAAAAGCAAATTAATCACATATATAATTTTCTGTTGGAACAGCTAAAGATTTAAGGAGTAACCCTCATTCGTAACCACTATAAAAACCAAAATATGTGGTAAATGTAAAAAACAGAAGAAATCAGAATGTAACTTCATAAGCCAAACAGATCTTTCAAGTGTTAAAGAAGCTAAAAAGCATTCCAAAAATTAAGTCAATAAACAGTGAAAAATACTCCCAATAAAACAAACAAAATCTTAAAGAAAAAAATTAGATAGGCTGAACCTGAAGTGGGTTTTCCAGTCAAATGTCACAGTTTTGTGAACATGGGGGTTTTAGAACAGAAATGCTGATGAAATCTTTATTGTATGGGTGAGAACAAGCTAGCTGGAATATACTTTGACAGCCTTCTCAACCAGAATTACTTTCACAAATGGCAACTTAAAATAACCTTTTTGAAACAAAACTTTTGCAAAATAACTGAGAAGTTATCTGAGAAATCATTATCTGAGAAATCCATATTGTTTGCAAGCAGTAGGTACTAATGGGATGGAACCAAAAATCAGCTTTTGAAACAGGGATCTATGGAACCATTTTGCAATGCCTGAAGAGATTTTTCAAACTCATTTAAATACCATTAAACATCTGTTCTTTTTCTTTCACTGATTTAAAACATTTCTGAAGACTCATGATTCAAAAAGGTAAAGATGGGTATATAAAAAACAAGGGGAAAATTTTCTCCCCAGGGAACTCTTCAGAAATGCAGCCACCAGTCTCTGCTAAGTGATGAATGTGTTGTGGTATTGCTTTCAGTATAGTGTAAATTTATCTAACATTATCTCCAAATAATGCAAGCATCATTTGACTCAAAGAAAGGACACTACAGTTATGACAGGAAACAAAGGAGGCAAATAGAGAAATATCTAGAGTACGTTGCTTTTCTCTGCAGATGAAATAAAATCGTTTGCATGAACATTTATGAACATTGAAGACATAAATTAACATCTTGATTGAAAATACAATTCTGTGTCACAGGATAAGTAGTGCTACTGAGGTGCACCTTTTTTGCTTTGAAAAACTTGGTTCTGCTTTTTGAAAATTTTCTATTTCTACATAAAAGGGCTTTAAAATTCTTGAGGATGATCTTCCCATAATATTTTTATAGTAATGAATACAGTGCTCCCAATAATTTTCTTTGGAATCCATTAATTCCAGGGCATAAACCCACAGTGCCCTTCTTTTATTTTTGCTTAAGTAGTGTCCCTATACACAAAGACACCAATTTACATCAAAAGCAGGTCACTTAAGAAATCATTGCACAGTGATTTATACTGCTTACTAATATTACTTTCTTTGGAGCACAGGAAGAAAGCATTAACACAAATCAGATGGCCTAAATTACCTATTACAAATACACATTTATCATTAAAATAAAACACTAAATAATTCAATTGCTCAAATATCCAACTGAACCAAGAATCAGTAATCCACATATCATACATTCCTCAGAATTTACTGACAGACCATATTGACCATCTTTTCTTTCAGAAAAAAAATCCAAACCCTAACATTTCAATTATCATTTGAATGCTTCTAAGTTTGTTGTATTCATTAATATTCAGTTTATGAAATATACTGAGATGTGTCCTACATGAAATATGTTCCCATAAACAAATAATTAGTTAAAGAAAACAGTATTCCTTTTTATATGTAGGTATTTGTTTCTAGACCTCTCTCACAATAAACTTAATACGTCAAAAAAATTTCAAAGTTGTTATTAAGCTTGGGTAGTGGCAGATTCTTGACTACTGCTGAGGAACACTTTTATCCAAGTGGCCAGGAAGAGTCAATGAGAAAGGTCAGGTTCAACTGGCAGAACCAGAGTCAATGGTACAAAATTCTCAACCCACACTCCAAAATAAATCTTGCATACTTTGTCAGTGAAGAATTGATGAATTTTCAGTTTAGGACACACCAACTGCTCACCAAATCCAGAAGACAATGCTTTATCTTGCAGAGAATTTCAATACTTCTTGATCTTCTCCAAAACAAACAAAAAAAAAGTATGTATATTTTCCCAATTTGTGTGGCTTCCTTTGCTGCACTCCAAATATAAACAAAAAGCATCAAAGCTGTTAATCTGTATCTTGGACAAAAAATAAAACTAAATTTGGATGAGGAAGTTCTGTGAAGATAGGAAGTGGACTAATAAAAGGCTTGACTTTCTTTAAATCTGTTAAATTAACATTAATGTCATCTGTTACAATAATCGATCTTACGGAATTGGAACCAACCAAATTCCTGACACAACTGACAGTGCTGAACTTCACAAACTGTTTTATTTCAGCAAAAGTGTTTAACAAACAATATATTACTTCTCTGATTTAACAACATGTGATCTTACATCATTAAAGCTAGCAAAAAAACAAAAGGCTTATCATAGTTCTTTGCTATTATTTTGTGTTATCAAGCCCTCTCCTAGTTCTGGTTGGTAACACACTAATTGGCACCAGCTAGGCTCATTTCTTCACTACGGCATTTCTGTTAATTTCTTCCAAAACTAGCACTGAACACAATGATCCAATTTCTGTTTGTCAGCAGTGATAGAGTCTGGTTGCAGGGTGGCACAGAAGATCTGCTAGGACAGAGAAGTAATTTTTCTTTTTCCAATGTCTTTAAGAGAACCACAAAATGCCTTGGCTTAGGAAGGACCTTCTGCCATGGGATGGGACACAGAATCACAGTATCCACCGAGCTGGAAGGGACCCAAAAGGATGATGAAGTCCAGCTCCTGGTCCTGCACAGGGCCACCCCCAAGAGTCACAAAATGTGCCTGACAGCGTTGCTCGATACTTCTTGAACTGTGACAGGCTGGTGCTGTAACCACTTCCCTGAGGAGCCTCTTCCAGTGCCCAACCACCCTCTGGGTGAAAAATCTTTTCCTGATATTCAATCCAAACCTCTCCTGGCACACCTTCAGGCTGTTCCTTCAGATCCTGTCACTGGTCACCAGAAGAGAGATCAGTGTCTGCCTGTCTGTGTCTGCCTGTCTGCTAATCACTCCTCATACAGCTTCCCCTCAAGGCCCTTCACCATCCTTGTTACTCTCCTTGGGATGCTCTCTAAGAGTTTAATGTCTTTATTATGCTGTGGCACCCAGAACTGCCCCAGCACTGGAGGTGAGGCTGCCCCAGAGCAGAGCAGAGCAGGACAATCCCCTCCCTTGCCTGGCCGTGCTGTCCCTGATGTACCTGGGACAGGGGTGGCCCTCCTGGCTGCAGGGCACTGCTGACTCAACTTTCCATCAGCCAGGACCCCCAGGGCCTTTCCTGGCACTGCTCTCCAGCCTCATTCCCCAGTCTGTCTGTACACCCAGGTTGCTCCATCCCAGGTGCAGAATCTGGCCCTTCCCCCTGCTGAGTTTCAAATGGCTGATGATTGCCCAGCCTGCTAATTGTCAGGGTCTCTCTGCAGGGCCTCCCTGCCCTTGAGCAGCTCCTTTCAGTATTTTACCATCTGTTAACTTGCTTCTCCAGTCCTGCACCCCATCATTTATGAAGATGTTGAAGAGCACAGAGCCAGGATGGAGATCGCTGGAAGTCCCGCTAGTGACAGGTCCCCACTCTGATGTCCATTCACTGCAACCCTTGTGCCTGACCCATGATCCTGCTGCTCTCCCATCACTTGATGTCCTTGTCCAGCTGAGTGCTGGACATTTTTTCCACAGGACACTGCGAGAGACAATATTGAAAGCTTTTCTGAAATCTGAGAAGATGACATCAAGTGGCTTCCCTTTATCAGTTAGGTGGGTTACCTTGTCACGTTCCACTAGACCAGGTTGCTCAGAGGCCCATCCTGTCCACTCTTAAACATTTCTAAAGGATGGGGCACCCACCACATCTTCGGGCAATGTGTTCCAGTGTCTCTCTCATAGTAAAGAAAAATTCTGCAGTGAAAACACCTCCACTGAACATAAGTTCTCCCTACAAAAGAACCCAATGTAGACTGAATTTACACAGAAAATTATTGGGACAGTCTTCTCAGAGATTCCAAGATGAAGGAACCTGGGAACACTGAAAGGCAAACAACAGCTCAACCAAGGGATCTTTGTAACGGTGCTTAGATAATAGCCACCATCAAATTATCCCACAAAATTTGAGCTATAGCTGCAATGAGGAAGTTGCATTGTCAGGCTGGAAGAAGAGGAGTGGTACCACTTATGCAGTATATTTGTGAATGATATTTGCAAAAAAAAAAAAACAATCCTATTCAGAAGAGATGATCTGGCAAACGTGTTTGGGCTTGTGACAGTACAGTGAAAGTTAGAAAACACTTGTTCTGCTGCCATCTTCTCCTCTTCAGGTACACACAGATTATCAGAATGACAGAACACACGGAGAAGGAAGAACCTAGAAATGTACAGCTATACCAGGAGATTCACTTACCTTCCAGAGGATCTTTATTCAAGCCCAGCTGGCTAATAATATATCGAGGGATGTCTGTTTTAATGCCTTGCCCCTCTTTAGCATGGCCTTCAGCTGCTTCCAAAAGATAGTAAAACTCTTCGGGATCAAATTCCTAGAGGAAAAACAATCACCATTTTCTCTGTTGAAACCAGTTCCTTAGGATCTAACATTAAAACTTCCTTTGCTTCTTCTAACTCCACATACATGGCAATTTCCTACTAAAAACAGTATCTTTCTATTCTATTACTAGTAGTCTATGAATCTGTTCTGATTCTTATACAATGTAAAATGATGTAAGCAATGGAATTGCATGTCATTATTTCAAGCACTGCTTTATATGAATAGTAAGTTCCTTGCCCTCAATACTTCATGTAATACTGAGTGAAATGACCTATAACCAGCAAAAATAAGATTTCAAATGGAGAAGACTACCTGTTTGCATGTGCTTGCTTATAAAAATCCACTACAACTATGTAAATATATTACACTTTTTACTTCTGAAGTATTAATTTCAAGTATTTCTAATCAATATATATGCACTGTGTTTTATGGAAAATAAAATTAAATAAAACACTAACTTCAGAATGAAGATAAAATTGAAACTTGATTAAAAAAATCTGAGCTTTATTGATCCAATTGTTTCAAATCCAGAAATGAAACATTATCCTTTGGGAACTAACTATATTACAACTATAATTTGTAACATATGAAAAAGGCAAGCCTCAACACGGAAAAAAAAAGGAACAAAAAGAACAAAAACTCAAAACTGTAGCTATTCCCAAGTGCCTTAGAAATACATTTATTTTACTACCTTTACAAACTATAAAAAGAGAAATGCATTGAACGGAGAAAGGAAGATTATTAAAACAACGTGGGTAGGATTTTTTTAACACAGTTTATCTCTCTGCTGGCATGAATTCATACCAAAACATCTGTTCATGGTTATTGCATTCTTCAAGGTGTTTGTGCCTGTAGGTGCAATCTTTAACAGAGTGATAGCCATCAGTCAATCAACAAAACAGACTTTTTCCTCGAGTAGGTCAGCTCTGTCACAAATACCTGTAGAAGCCAGGCAGACCGCTGAGATAGCTAATTTCCTGACTGTTTTGCAGCCAAACATAACTCTGTGGTGTTTCAGACTGAGTCACAAGGGTCCTGTCCTAGATGCTCAGGCTACTCAGGACTTGGAAAGTCAACATCCCAACCCAGAAGGCAGCTTGAGAAATTCGGTACCATGATCCATTTTGGAAGCATCAAAATTGCTGCAGCTAACATGAGGAGCTGCAGCATATCTGAAATAAATATCTTTGGAATTTTCAGTCTTATGGAAAAAATCTTAATTTTACATGTGTCATGACACAATCTTCATTATGTACTACTGCAAAAGACTTACCATAAACCCATGAACTGTCCAAGCTGACTTACTTTAGCTCAAAGTCTCAGTATGCTGCAAACTTGCCCAAAAATCTGAACCAGTAACTACACAGTACATGCTATTTCAGTCTTACTCTCATCTTACATGCTGTCCCCAGCTGTATCTCTTACATGTTACTCCTTGGCATTGAAACAGCCAACAGCATGATCCTGTGTGCCAAGATTTCTATTTACTTTTGTCATGAAAACATTATCATCTGCTGACCTGGTGCAGTGGCAGATCTGCAGCTACAATCCTCCACTTACTAACAAGACATGGCAATTGCAAAACAAGTAATTTTAATCATATGAATGTGTGTGTGTGTGTGTGTTTGTGCAACCATCTAAACACACACATATATGGAGACACAGCTCCAGCTAATGAGAAGCAATGAATTTATTTTTTGATCTTCACTTCCAACTCTGCATTTCACTTTCCATGTACAAATGGAGAAAAACATAGCTCTTATCACAAATGAAATGCTAAAACCTTTATTTGTATGACTATCAAGTAAACTAAAAGAAGATTGCACATGCTGTGCACACCTGATACAAGCCCACCATCAGAAAACTGACAGCTTTACTGCATGGTGTCTGGAATGTCTGATGACCACAAAGCTGGATTTATTTCCTACAGTTTTATGAACTTTCTTACAGAGGCTGAAGTTTTCAACACCTAGTGTCTATTTCAGAGAGATACTCTAAAATATGAGACAGTAATATTCAAAAGTTTCCACAGAAACGCTACAAAAAATACTGTTTCTGTAAACTTACAATTATCTAGGCTTAACATCTTCCTGCATGAAAAATGTATTGTTGTATGACCATATGCTTAAATTTGTTCAAGCTACCCATATCTCTAGAAACATACAATGCAGGGCTGTTACAATCCAGTTTTAAACCTCCTGAAGATCCTATCTGAAGTGAGAACAAGCAAGCTGTGCTGGCTTTCCCTGCCACTGCTGCTCTGAAACTCAACTACGAGACACAGTCACATCTGTCCTTTGCACCACTTTTATTCCACTCACTCCAGCAAAAGGAGATGTGCAGGATACACATTACTCTGCTTGAAGGGTAAGGCAGAGCAAGTAGCCTAGGAAAAAATCCCAGTGGCAGAAATTGAGAACTAAGTCAACAGAGATTTGGACTAGATCCCATTAAAACTTAGCACTTAGGGAGAATAATAATAGGCAAATAGAACATCAGGAAAGAAGCTGAATTGGAACCACAGAATAATCACAGTTTAAACAGTCTTTTAAGACCATTCAGTCCAACCATCCATCCAGCACCACCACTGTAACCCCTAAACCACTGAACCATCACCCAAGCACCAGATCCAAACACCTCTTGAACACCTTCAGGTAACTCCACCACCTCCTTACACAGCCTAGTCCAGTGCCTGACCACTCTAACAGGGGAAAAAAGAAATTTCAAACACGTAGCCTGAATCTCCCCTGTCTTAATTTAAGGCCATTTCGTGCAGTCCTGCAGACACTGTAGGAGAGATTAGCTCCCACCTGGCAGCTTCCTTTCAGGGAGCTGTGAAGGCGATAAGTGGCCCCTGAGACTCTTCTTCTTGAGACTAAACAAAGCCAGCTCCCTCAGCTGTTCCTAGATAACATTTTCTAGCCCTTCATGAGTCTTGTTCCTCTTCCCTGGACACACTTCAGCACCTAAATTATAAAGCTAATAGAGAGTGATGATGCTGGGAGCAAGGGTTGACAGGAGAAAGCTAGCAAGCCTATAATGGAAGGATGTAAATTATTATTAACAAATCTTGGTCTGTTTGTCTACAAGATGTATTTAAGAGCACTTTTGAGCATGTGTGATAATAGATAAGGATGCAAACCAGAGAGGGAAAAAAGGATATGAGAAACTGGATGATGTGGAGAAATATACAAACCCTGTAAACAGAGCAGGGAACAGCAACTAAGACAGCAACTAAGAACTTCTCAGGGTGAAGGAGTAAAACAAGTTTGGATTCAACAGCAGAAGCGGGACATGCTAACACGTTCTTCTCTCTACAGCCTTCCTTTTTGTTTTGGTTGTTTTTTTTAAACATCTCTTTCATGCTGATTGAGAGCACATATCTTATTTTTAGATTCCTTCTGAACTGCAAATCACGAACTAAAAAGCAACTGGGAACACTGAGACTCGGTGTTTCCAAAACAAAACAGAGGCAGCTCTCAAAAAGCTCATGGCTGAACGAGCCAGGGTGTGGATTAACTGTGCCACAGATGAAGGGACACAGCACAGAGCCAAAATCAGGCTGGAAAGACTTACTAGCTCAGATTTAGTGTGATGCAAACGCAGTTATGGCAATTTCAGGCATAACTTGAGTCTAGCAGCAGGCTGGCTTCCACATAAGCCCTGCCAGCCTCAAATAGCTGTATGCAGCATCAATACTGATCTTAGCACTGGCAAGCAGAGTGGCTCAAAGTCAGCTCAGGCCGTCTGCCAGGCCTTTTAGACTCAGGCTGGCTCTGGCATGGTATTTGGGTGTCTACACCATCCTCCTGTGTACACTGTGTTCTGCAAGTTGAACTGAACAACTGAAGCACACAGGCTCTGTGTGTAGGAGCGATTTCCTGCACCTAGCCACCCCAGCTCCCACAGCACGGGCAAGAAAAGCAGAAACGCCCACAAGGCTCTCATGAGCTAACCCATCTGGCAACATCGCTGCTATGCTCATGCATAAATAAATTAACTCTTCTGCTCCTTCTGGTCCCCAGCATAACATCAACTACCCGTGTATCCAGACAGCCTAATCCCTCTGCTGCTCTTATCATCAGATCAGGTACTGCAGAGCTGATCTCAAGCTGTTTATACTTCTGGCAGCTGTTGAGTGCAACAAAATTATGAAATTGTTAAGAAATGAGAAAACCACCAAGCAATTACAATTCTGGAACAGCCTTCCCAAGAAATGGAGAAGTCTAACAAAACAACAGAAAAAGCCAGCCGGTTTTAAACAGCAGCTTCCTCAGTTGATGAAAAGGATTCTATACCAGAGTATCTGCAATAGCAGGGAACCAAACAAACTGCAGGAGGGTCCTGCCAGTACACTATATCCAATAACAGAAGTGGAAAGGATCCCACTAACAATGAAGCCCTACCACACTGTTTGACACGTTCCAAAAATCAGTTGTAAAGAGCCTTGAATGCTGAATCAGAGAATTGCCTACACTACTAAAAACATTACTAAGAGTAAGAAGGACCTTACCAGGCATTCCAGCAAGCGAGCAGGACGAGCAATAACTATCAGAATTTTTCGAACAAGTTGTTTAATAAAGGCCATTTCTCCACTCTCTGATCGCTCCTGCGCCTAAAAAGTAAATATAAAGTCATATTAAGCCAGATCACCATCAGTGCACTGCTTAGGAAAACATGTATGATATCTAGGTGACCTGTAGGGTTTGAAGCATGTACTTGATAAAAGCAACGCATTGATTTTAAGATGCCAGCAGAGATAGCAAAGATCTGGGCAACACCATAACTTCTGCTCAAATAATTCCAGCTTCAAAACTCTTAACACTATACCAGTGGAAGTGCCTGCAACAAACACCTATTTTTTTCCCTGTTTCTTAAGCTTACCCATATTATATAATATATTAAAAATATATATTCTATACCACCAGTGTTGCAAACAGATACAATGTATCAGTACAGACCAACACAGATTTGTACCTGCAGGTTGTGCCTCAAAATTTGTTAACAATGTTAGGCCAAAATGAAAACTCACATAACTAATAGTAATAGATATAAGCAACATCCATCTGAAATTCAAACTGTCTTTTGGTCAGTCATAGGAAAATGACAATTTATACGTAGATATACAAATAAAAAACCTATATGTGCAGAGAGGCTTCATCTAGAGGTACAGGTCGAAAGATGACAATAAAAATTGAGTTGTACAAAGACTACAAAAGAGAGGGATAAGTTCTATAGTATAGTATACATACATACATAATGTATGTATACATACAGAAAAAATACTTCTAGAAGGTTTGACAGCATCTGCACAATCGTCTGCACCGCATTTCAAGTTACTTTTGGACGTTCCAATCTAAGAACAAATTACATTATTTAAGGATGCTAGTGAATGCAAAGAAACTGTGCAGTTCTACTGATCAGAATGTACTAATAGCCCTTGCCTCAAATATCAAAGCATTTCCTTGCTCTGAACAGCAGAACTCAAAGACTTAAGTTTCTCAGCACCTCTTGCTTATTTAAAAACCACAAAGAAAATTAAGAAACTAACACTTAAAAAATCATTACTATGGACCAATAAGTACTTTTCCTATAACACATTACATTTTTGAAAAAACCCTATGAAAATAGGATGCTATACATACTGCTTTTAATGTAAGTACTACAATTTTTAAAATCCCCAAATATACGGGAGGAATTAATTTTTGGAGTTGGAAAAAAGAAAAATAGCACAAACATCATCTAGCAGGTTTCAGAAGAATCTTAACTGGACAGAAGCATCATTCTGAACATTATCAACTTATTCCAAATAAAACTCTTTTCTCAACAAAACACCTTCTTATTTTAACCACCCACAAAAGTTAAAGCATCTTTGTAGTTTCATGAACACTCAGGTGCCTAAGTGAACAGAAGTGTCAATTCATATTACATTTAAGGGGGATGAGGCAGAAAAGCATTCAGGTCCACTTGACCTTAAAGTTGTAAAAATTTTGGCTGAACCAAGCTGCTTCAACCTCAAAGGTGTCTTCCCCTAGTCAAAGTAACTGCACAGGGGCAAGCAGCAGCAGAAATGCAGCTTTCTGTTGAAGACTGCAGCTGGGAATTGACAACAAATGAATCCACAACTAAGTGCCCGTAACAAAGCTGTGCAAAAAAGTTTTCATACTGTCATATCACGCTATTAACAAGAAGCAAGTAGAGGACTCAAAAGTTAAGTCTGAATTTTTTAAGGTGTAATGTCTTTGCAGAACAGGAACAATTTTCATAACAAAGAATTAGCATCATAGAATATGACAAAATGAGTGGCTTGGCGATTCTTGAAACAATAAATTGTTTTATATGTAGATTGAAGAATAATGTGCTGGCATGTTTTTTCAGCAGGTTTTGGGAGAAGTGTTAATGAGCACATACTCTAATCTCTACTTAATGTGTAGCCATTTTAAGATATTTATTTTTAAGGCTGTTAACAGTGCTTCAGTGAATCCTGGCTAAGACATATTTTTCTTGTATTTTGACATTATCACCTGGCCAATTCTGCCAATACTTTGGTATGGCAGTACTGTGATCACTTCACAAGAAGATTACTGGTTTAAAACTTCCTCTTGACTAATAAACAAAGTGACTCTAAGTATTTTCAATGTTTAAAAACTAGGGGTTTAACGATCCAGAGTAAATTTGCTGATGTCTTAAATTTTGTTTTGCTGTATGAAACGTTCAAAAAACAGTAGTCTCAGAAATACTATCCACTGAATAGAAATTAATAAAAAAGCAGCATAGGAAAAACAAAAAACCAAACCAAGTCAAAGCAAACAAAAAAAAAAACCTGCTTCAAAAGAAAGAAGAAGACAAATTAAGACAAGCACCGTATCTTTACATAGCTGGAAAAAATTTCAATCTGATTTCAAATCTGCTGCTCTATCAGATTAATTTTGACTTATAACATACTATCAAACCCCACACAAATTATAAATGAGTACATTACATGTTGCACTCATGCTTTTGAAAATGATACATTAATAAACTACAGCAACTTATGTAACAGCACGTTTGCCAAGTTTCAAGTTCTTCTTAATTAATTTAGCTGATTATTCCAGGAAAGTTTCAGCACATTTAGAAAAGAAATTATTTCTTTGAGTCAACATTTCAGCTATGACAGGAATGTTAAAACAAGTAATTAAATAATCTCTCACTAATAGAAAACTAAGGGCTGCTGTCTGCTTTCTCAACACAGTAGGGTTGATAAAATGAAAGTGTGTATGTTACCTCATTTATTTAAAGTAATTGGAATAGCCAGCCCTGTCTAAGGCTTATGCATACACTTCTGTATGCAGTCTACAACCTGCACCACAGGACATAATGCTGTTTTTTTGGAATCTTTACAACCCTCTATTCCAGACCAATATGCTATAAACCCTTATAGTTTTTGTGGGAGTCATTATGTAGACTAAAGCACCTTCTGAATACCACTTTGACAATTATTAGAGTAAACAGTCTTAATTCGAAACAACATTCAAGAAAACTCTTAGGCAAACAGATTTAAACAATTTTTCAGGCAAATACAAAGCAGTCTCATGGCTCATACCTCCTGTAGCAATTTGTCTAATTTCTGCTGTAATTCAAGGAAGTATCGTGATGTGATGAGGCCCTGGTGAGATTTATCCAAACAATCTCGAGCCAGTTCTGTGATCTGATGGTGGGTAAAACTGAGCACTCCATCTGCCAGAGGAAGGATGTTCTCTGGAGAATGATGTGTTATAATTTCCTGAAGCCTCTCTTCCATCTGAGCTGTGGCCTATAGAAAAGTAGTTGTTCCACACATTAAATCAGCTCTACATGAAACTAACAGCCTTGAAGTTATTTCTGCAGAACATTTCTATACTGCCTTGGAATTTACCTAGCTGGAATGCATGAAATGACTGAAGCCAAAAGGGAAGTACACAAAAGGCAAAGTGACAGATGACATTTCCCCACATTACCAGCACAGAAAAGCAACAGCCTTATTGTTCTGCTATGTAGCTCCCCCACTTTGTCTGCCACTGGTGATTAACTATGCACTAATCTTGTGATAATCAGTAACAGAACTAAAAAGCTTTTAAGTCAAAGCCAAAGCAGAAATATATAAAAAGAGAAGTCATAGTAGTCTACTTGTTCTACTAAAACTGCAGATACTACACAGCAGAATATAGTCATTACTTTGACAAAGGTTATTCCATAAAAATATTCCACTGAGCAAGTTTGAATGAGGCTCATTTGACTAATTAAAAGCACCACAGGCTCACAGGTCCTGCCAAACATGTCTGCAGGTTCCCAGATGCATTTGTTTTACAGAACCAACTGTCTGGTTCTCACAGAACTACAGATGCTTGAAAAAAACCTTGAAGGTATTATTATCAAACAGTAATCCCACACATCTCAGTTCATATCTCACACACTAAGTTGAGTGGGTTCTTCACACATCATACTGTTGCTCAATTACTCTGCAAATCTTGACAAATCTTTCCTCATATTGAACACATGCAAAGAAATTTCTCCCTTTTTAATTCATGTTTTAGGAACAGTACGTTGTTTTATTTTCCAGGGGTAATCAAAATCCTAGAAGCAACCAAGAGCATAGTGCTTCAAGGTGTGCACACACAACTACACCTAGGAACTCATCTGTGTCTCAAGATCTCTGGACTGGAGAGCAAAATGTCCTTTATCTCACAGCCAAACCCCCACATCTGTGTACTGATCTCATTAAGTTGGTGCATATAATACATACATATATGTAAAGTATATAGCAAGTGTTTGGGAAAATGAAGAACTGGCACTAACAGAAGGAATCTGCTGGTATATCACAGCAGATGCTTCTGAAGACTTAGCATTGGAAACATTTTTGATTTACTAATGAAGTATGCATTTGCTCCAAGTACACACCATCTATTAAAATCCAATGTATCATCAGATTCCAATCAGCAGAGTATATTACCAGCATGATTCATTCCAAAACCAGTTTGGCAGCATTGTCAAAGGAATGTCCAGTTCTCAGCCAGCGTTTACTTTATTGTGATTTTATCGCTGCAGTAAGAGATCAGTGATGCTTTATGGAAGCCATTACAAGGCTGGATTATTACTTCCCATAACAAAAGCACCACTTACTTAGAACCTATGTTGCCTATCAATTTAGATACTGAGAATCTTAAATATAATTCATTACCTTTGGAAATCTTTCTTTGTAGACATGGTTCATCATAATTATTTCATTGTCACAGCAAGCAGGAGAACGTCCAGGGCTGCAAGCAAAGCAAATTATCCCTTTACACTTGTCCCAGCATGAACTACAGTTAGTTCTTTTATTTTTGTATGATTAATTTGCAACAAAAAGTCAGCACAGACTTCACTGGAAAGGTATAGTCTGCCATCAATGGTACACTTGGTTCCTTTCTACTCTTTCTGTTCAGGTCCTCATGATTATTTAATTTTATTTGACATCTACTGCTAACCATGTTATTCTCCTAGTTTGCACCTGCATTTCAAGGCAGATGAAGCCTTGTGAACACTATCTTTTCTTAGAAGGGCAACAGAGATCTATTTAACTGGTGTTATACCTGTACTTTTGAAGATTAGACACAATCAAAATAGCAAGATCTGACCAAGAACTCTGGTAGCTGCAAGTGAAAAAGTAAAAATTGAGTTTGTTTTGAGTTTTGTTTGTTTTTTTAAATGGATAGTTTGAAAAAAGCTATCAAAACAATCTCTTTTCAATCTAACCAGCAGAAAAAAGCAGTAACTTCCTACAAATAATGTCATATATATGCACATGTCAAACAAAGCTGGAGCACTGTACCTGTAAAAAAAAGCACAATACTTTCAGGAAAATAATTCATAAAAGATACCCACAGACCTCACAAACCTACAAAATTACCGTTTGCTATCATGAGCCTCACTGTCCACTACAAAGCCCTTTAAAAAAATCTTAATACAGATTTCCTGTGTTTGTGGTTCTTGCCCATTCAATCAATCCAGAATTCAATCAGTCTGGTCTTGTGGAAATGCCACTGCCCACAGCAGGGGGTTTGAAACAAGATGATCTTTAAAGTCCCTTCCAACTTAAAATAATTATGTGAATCTAAATCTAGCTTCTGGTATTCCTAAAGGTCAAAACTGAACACTAAACTTTGTCACAAGGTATCACTACAGAGAGTCTTTGAACTGATACAGTCAGTCTATTACAGACACACACAGGCTACTACTGAGGACAGAGCAGCTACATAGATTCAGAAAGGAAATACTACAGCTAGATCATTAATGATTAGGTCATCAAGACTGTCTCTGCAGGTTAGCTGCCTTCACATTAAGACCTATCTCAACAATATTTACCACTGAAGTAAGTCATTACCAAAACCTCAGCAAGTATTTAAAGGACTGTTCTCCATTTAGGCTCAGTTACATACACAGGTATTTCAAAACCTGCACACATCCCCAGTGTGATGAACACCATCATGAACACCATGATGCTCCCCACAATATCTGAATTTAGATCCAACCCCCATTTCCAGACACACAAACTCACCTGAGACTTCGGGATCGAGGGCGCATTGCAGTGGTCCTGCACCTGTTATCACTGGCAATGCTCTCGGTGGTACAGAAATGTTTAGACAAAAAATGCAGCTCATCAGGAGTTGGTTGGTATGGTAACTGGTGTAGCTTCTCTTGGGATGAGCAGGATGACTGCAAGACACAAGAAAACACAAACTTCCATCAGAGTGAAAAAAACATTTTGAAGACCATATTTGGTGCTCATGAATAAATTAAGTTAAAAATTATAATTACTGTTTCACATGCCTGACTACCAATTTAAAGAAAATAAATTATTACTCTAACTCATGAGCTAAGTATAGAGTAAACACTAAAAAAGAGAACCACTGCAGTTCCAGAAGACACATTGCATTTCAAGAATTTAAGTTTCCTAAGGCAAAGGTGGCATTTTATGTCTGATGTCAATGATACGTAAGAATAGCTAAGATGGAGTCTGCTGAAAATTGGAATAGGACGGCCTAAGTGTGGTAACTGTAGAGTACAACTTGTCACAATGCCAACTGTAAATCTTCATAATAAAGGTACTTCATTATCCATACTTAAGACATTACTAATGCTTTTAAAAATTAAATTAAATACTATCTAAAATCTTACTGAAAAAATTATTATGATAATATCTTATAAAAATGTAGATTGAAAATAAAGTGAAAGAACTCAATACATTTATCCAGAGTGGTTATATGGCTGGCAAAAAGTGAAAGGAATTACACTAAAACCATCCACTTAGTATAAAACTGGAAGATACAGATAGGCATGAAAATGAAAGTGCTAACATGATAACCATCCTTGAAACATTTCATGTATAGAGCTGCATTACATGAGCAGTGCAAATGACCATATTATTGTACTTCATGGGGTTTTGTGCAGCTCTACCTGAGCCATGTCAGATGCCCTGAGGCAGAACTTCGAACTTTTCAGTGAGTCTGGATCTGGTACCTTTTTTGCAGAACACAGACATAGTTCAAATCATTAACGACCAGCCTTGCTAATGTGGACTGACAAACATAAGAGAAATGCTCCATGTTTCTGGTTCCAAAACCAATTTCCAGGTTAGCTGATTCATAAATATTCTTGTACAACTGCACAAAGCTGCTTGGTACCATGCAGACATTCCTCATATTTTACCCGCAAAAGGGAAGAAGTTGAAAAACTTGGGTATCTTTCTGGAGCTCTTCATTTTCCAGCTGTATTTCTCAAAAAAATTAATTTCTTCTGTGTATCAATTCACATGTGCCCATTACTGCTTATCTGACTTCTCACACTGAACACCAAGGCCCCCACCTGGGTGCTCTTTTAATGGAGGCAAGCACAGTAAAGAGTTTCTTTGTTACATCATTTCTAACTAGGGAAATCAATAAACTTTTGTACTGTACAAATATTACCCCTGCATTTCTAAGGTCAGCAGATAATAACCAGGCTGGTAAGCACAGAAACTAAGAAGTCTTTTTAATCACTTAGCAACTTGTGTGGTAAAGGCTAATATCCTAATTCTTAAAAGCAAAAGAAAAGCTTTCTTATCACACTAGATCTCATGAAGTCATCTCCTAAGAGCAAAAAAAAGAAAAAAACCCACTGGCAGAAAAGGCTAAGAAGGACTGGTCTGCATGGGAATGCTGCACCACATCAGAACAAGCTGAAGTTTGCAAGACTGTATTACTTTGCTGCAGGCTAAGAGGCATGCCCACCGAGAATTTACCACAGCTCACAGATAAGTAGCAACTTGTTGAGTCACAGTAACTCATGCATGGAATTCTGCCCTAGTATATTGCCATGCATAATTCAGCACACAGGATAGGTAAGGTAAATTCTTTCTCATCTCACAATATAGCAGCTAGTCACACTTAACCTCACAGCACACTTCCCACAGCCATGCTCTGTAAAATAAAAGATACTCTAGCACAGGAAAATTTCCCAGTACAGAGCATCACAGGTGGTTCTCTCTCTAAAACACTTCTCTACCTGTTTGCTTTCAGTGGATTATGGGATGATTAGTGGGAAAGTAACTCAGATCACATCTCTCCTCATATAAGGTGTCACAGAGTTTAGATCCAACATGACTAAAATTAGGATTTTCCTAATGCTAACCACTCTCAGTTGTATCAGGACCATCACAAGCACAAAGTACTTTTCTTCGTGATCTAAATTCTGATTTCAGTACAAATCCGAATTCTTACAGCAAAAGTCTGAAACAAAATAGTTCTCCTGACATTCTACAATTAATGCTCCAAAAATCACACAAGAGTTAAAATATTTTTAGTATGTTCAACCATAGCATATTATGGAAATTCCAATGTTCTTCTGACACAGATTTGAAAAATACACAGCTTTGAATTGTCTCATTTCATCATTTTTCTAAGGCCTGCTCTCTGAGAATCCTCTCAACAATCCTCTCAACTCATCTTCTAACTGCCAAGATCCAATCCAACTGTGCTAGAGCAAGACATACCAAGAGCTTCTTTCCAACTGAATAATCAAGCAGAAGGTATTTTAATTTTGATTTTGTTGTGCAAACTGGTATATATGGTTACTTGCACCACTTCTAAACCCATGAGCTTCCATTAAATGGGTAATTCTATCCATCCTATCGTTTTCAGTATCAAAAAACAAACAAACAAAACAAGGCAACAAGAAATGGTGAGCTACCATTCACCTCAGCAAAACTGTGGTAACTACAGACACTTTGACCCCTGCTTTGACTTTCAGTTGCTTGTGAAGGCCAAAGTTGTGCTCTATAACGATGTGTAAAAACTATTCCTGCTCACTGGTTGATACATGTCTGGATTAATGTGATTTTTATTTCTTCATCACTGAAAAGGGAGTGTTCCATATGTACATTTACAGTGTTGTATGAACTGGTCTCTCATTTCCTCTAAGAATTAGTAATAATGTGGAAGAGAAGGCTGAACTGTGCTAACTCTTTCCAATTCTGACAAAGTATATGAAACCAATTAGATGGGTACATTTCTAGTTTTGGTTTTGTGATTCACATATATTATCCAGGGGGTAAAAGAAGAAAGTGAAAAACATCTCTAAGAAGTAAAAAAATAGTGGCAAGATTTAGAACTCAAAGGAGATCCAAGTACTTTTGCAGGGCTTATCAGCAGTAGCAAATTCTTGGGCAAAACAGAAAAAGAAACTAACCACGAGATACTGCAAAAGCCAAGAAAACAAAAGCTAAGGTGTTTGTCTCAAACACCAACAGCAGGGTGGCTGTGGCACCAGCCAAGGACTGCAGGTGACAACAGCCAAGGACTGCTGGCAGTAAAGCTGTGAGAAAGAACAAGATGTGACTGGACAAGGGGCATACAGAGGTAGAACAGCCCTTTTCTGGGACAAAGGTCTTTGATTTACCTCCTGGAGGTAAGCACAACTCAGTACAGCACAAACAGAAATGAGGTGGAGAAGCAGGCACAGACTGTATGAGGAGAACAAGACCACCAAAGCCCCAAAGCCTTCTGACCCATTTCCAAGGATCTGGAACAATGGACTGTGACTGATAACTAATTTGCATAGAAAGTGAGAAACCACCTTCAGGGTGGCAATAGATTCTCTATAAAATGGTACCCCCTCCCAAGCCTTGGGCATCTCCAGGACCCTAGTTATCTCAGCAGCTGGGTTAATGCTGGAACCAGGACTGGTGATTTCTTCCTCCTCTCTCATTTCCCTTCTTTTTCTTCTTTTCTTTCCTTTTCATCCCACCCATTTATGCAAAACCCACTGACATGTGGTCAGCAGTCAGATATATAGTATACTAATTTCTATGCCAAGTGTGTAATTTACAAGTAAAACTTAGTGAGTTTTTGTGGATCATCTGACTTCTGTCACTTCTTTTGACCACAAGTATTTACCAATCTTGGGTGCTCCCTTACTCTTAAGGGTGGACACCGTAGATATTTACAACATAAATTCTCTATTGCTGGTTTCTTCAACAAAACTAAAATGTATTATTGGAAAAACAGGTTTACTTCCACAAGTAAGAAACTGTTTACTCAATGGTAAGGAAGACATAAGTATTTTAATATTTGTACATTCTAGTCAGAAATAATCATAGGATAAGTCAGCAATGATCTATTTCAGAAGTTAAGACATCTAAGTCCATAAATACATGGGCAGCATATCCAAACACCTCATAAAACTGCTCCATGTTCAAGGATGCCTACAGCAGCTAGTGAACTTAAGTGGGGAAAAAAGTATATAAATTAGAATTTCCATTTTAAAATTGAAGATATCAAAGCAATGAATATTGACGGTAAATTACAACTGTGTTTTGATGTGTTTTTGACACAGCTTTATCTCCTTTCTAGCACAAGACTGTTTCTCAAAACAGTGATGGTGTTTCTATGGCAATTACCTTTATCCGATATAAACTCCTTTATGTCAATATATTTTAGGTGAAGACCACATATCTGATCTAGTTCCAATAAGAGGTACAGAAACATGCCCTAACGAAAATGCTTATGGAATTAATGTAAAACCAAGGAATTTACTTGGCAAAAATAGTGTCTACACAGAAAAGAAAGCAGAGGTCAAAATTAGTGCTCTGGAGGAAAAGTTCTTAAGACACATGAAATTACTCAACATGGTCTAAGACAGATAGAATTGTCCTTTCAGAAGCCTTTGAAGACAAAAACAAAATAAGAGTTGATCATAACACAAAATGGTCATATTTCATCATTGTATAGAATGTGGAACTCAACTGCTTCACAAGAGAAACCGAACAAACCCACTGGATGTGGGAAGAGAAAGCCTACTTTAATTGTCAAAGAAACAGCTTTAAAAAATCAGTTATCATCCAATCAGTCAAATGTGTCATTCATAAAAGGTAAAACATATACCTTATACATTTTATACACATATAAGACGTAAAACATTGAAGAGCCGTAGTTGGATCTACACAGACCAAGCCTTTTGCTGCAGTGATGTGCTCTGTCACAATGTCAATTCTGTGTTATTTCCAAAGCAGGCTTTCCCTATAACTCCATCTCCACAGCCTCTCGGGTGTGACTATCACAACCAAGAGCTGTGCTCCAGGCTGTAACGTGGGACAGTCGTTCCTCTCCAGTACAGAGAGGTGCAGATGTGCAAAGCAGAGGCTGGTGTTTCTCCCATTGCCAGCTCCCAAGTCCTGGAGCAGGACCCAAGGCACTGCTGTGGCATGTGAGGTGTACATGTATGGAGCAGGGCTGACACAGGACTGGCAGAAGTGAGACTGAGGGGAGCTGAGCTGAGCCCAGCCAAACACTGACAACCACAGCCAAGCCCAGTGGTCTGGTGGCAGGCAGCACGACATGAACAATTCAGCTTTTTGGGGGATTTGTCCCTCATTTTCTGGCCTCAAGGACAGTGAAAGCAAGCTACAGAGACCAAATGCCTCCTTGTTTTTGTCTCAGCAGAAACACAGAACTGAGCTGAAGTGCTGAACACCTTTTGTGTGTAAAGCACGTTCTCTTTCATAAACTTTGTTATCAATTTTCTTGCCATTAGTGTGCATTTCTTATTCCGTAGCTCTTGGCTTTCCAACCCATGGTCTCTGCCTTTATGCTCCTCTCACTGGAATGGGATGGGAAAAGGGGGGTGGCTTATTTGGAGTTTAATTCACAGCTGTTTTTTAAACCGCTACAATCACATTGAAATAATTGGTCCAAAAGGCAAAATTTAGAAGGTTAAACTTATTCTATTATGCATCCCAAAGGATTCCTTCTATTGTGATTGCACCTAAAAAGCTAGGTATCTAACCTATTATCATACACTAACATTTCACAATTGCCAAAGGAAAAGAGGCAAATGTGTGACTCATCCCATCCTATGACAGCAGTCTAACCCAGGACAGATGAATCATGTCATAGACAGTTTGTCTTCTTGTTATCAAGGCAAACTCACTTAATACTTGATACCCAACTACTATGTGATCAAAATAAGGCAGATCAAAAGGGGCAGTTAAATACTACTCAATCCCAAAAAGTATCTCCAAGCAAAGTACACATTGTGTAAGTTTTCTTTTATTTCCAGGAAGCAAAGAAGCTTCCTATCACACGGTAGTTACAAGATTTTATGCTATCAAATGTAACAAAAACAAACATAATACAACATAACAAAACCTACACTGTCTTTTCCTAAGAGAAGCACACTACATTTGAGAAGCTAAAGTGTGCAAAAGACATGTGTCAGCACAGCAAAAGGGATACTTACAGACACAGTTGAGCTGGGTGTATTTGTACCATAGCCAGAAGAAGGGAGAGAAGCCAACGACCAGCGGCGACCATCAGTCCTGAAAGTCATGAAATGTAGGTTAGCCAAATGAACACTGCAGTATCCCAAAGCAGTAACATCTGCTCAAGTATTACTGTGTAAAACTGCATCCCAAAAGCAGGATACAAACAGGGGTTTTAACAAACAGTATACTTTCACAGGTGACCACAATACACAAGCATTCAACACAGATGTGTTATTTTTTACTGTGTTTTTCTTTATAGTTAAGAATCTGTGAGATGAAACAACCACAAAGAGAATGAACACCTCCACAGAATTTGTATCTAATACAAACAGAAATGGACAAGAAGTTCACAACTTTTAGGTCCATCACATGAAAATTAGTGAGAAGCAAATTTTAAAAATTGTGAACAAATGCAGACCACAGTGCTCTGAGCCACAGAATAACCATCACAGTCTGATTCATATATGCATTCCTCAGTGGCATCAGCAGAGGATATCAACAAACTAGCAGGCCAATGATTAGGTAAAACCAAACCTAAATGTTAAATGTTACATGTTACATACATAAATCAGGAAAAACAAATCTTCAGAAAAAAATCATGCTCACTCAGAATAAAAAAATAAAATAAATATATAAATTATAACCAAAACCCGATTTATGTTCTTCATTGTCTGAGGTGATCTATACAAAGACAACATGGAACTTCAACATTCAAAGTGGCAAACTAAAGACCAACTATGAGAGAAGTGTTTGGCTTTCTGAGAAGGTAGAATTTACCTGTCATTTCGATGCCCATGACTGCAATACAATTGAATCAAATATGTTAAAAAAAAAGGCAAAGTAATATATAAATAACAAATCAGGACAAGTTTTTATTTATAAATGGTATGATACTGCAGAAAGGAGAACTGAAGATCTTTTTCACAAAGATCATGTCCCAAGTCTGACTGATACAAAGTGAAATTCCGAAGAACTGAAGAGTAATTGAAGAGTAATTGTGAAGAACTTAAGTTATGTCAAATCAGGAATCTTAAACCTATTGATGCAAAGGTTTAAGAGGTCCCTTCCTTCAAGCTAATTGTCTAAAAAGCCCCTTGCTTCTTTGCAATATATCCATTTATTCATCCACAAAACACAATCAAAGCTCTGGGACTTTGTACACATGAAGTGTGAGAAAAGGAACTACAGTACATTATTAGTATTAAAATATGAAGAGACGTGCTAGAGATTGCTAATTGTGCCAATACTGAACTATGGAAAAAACTTGCACCTCTGCCATAATCTTGTTCCTAATTTTTTTACATTCTCTTCTTCACCCAGGTATGTAAGGGATACCTCCAGATGAAAGCACCATTCTAAAAGGAGTTTTCTCTTAATTTGGCTTAGCTGTTCACAACTGAAACAAGAACTTAGGCAGTATTTAAACATGGGTAAGACCCATGTATTCTGCATCTGTGAGAAAGAATTTCTTAATTGAGTAACTCACAGTGAAGAGAGTACCTGAATCACACAGAAAAGCTGTGTCAAGGGCACAGATAGGCAATCACAGAAAGAAGGAGGCAAAGATGGGAGAACAGGAGGCATTCATGAGGAATTATGGAAAAAAGAGGGACCAAGCCCCTACAGAATTTTCCCCATGACTTGATCTACCACTTGCCTCTGTCCTCAAGTATGGTTTTACCCACTTTCCAGCAGCTCCAGAAAGTGCAGTTTATCTCCTACCCGTGAGTTCAAAGATGCTGGACTTGTACATAGAGCAGAAGTACTGACTTCCAGAGGCACAGGCTATTCCTGGGCACTGATCACCCCAAATATGGGCAGAGGAAGGTGACCCTCCAGCTTGGAGGGGAAGGCCACCTCCAGCCCTGTCCCCCTGCTAGCAGCAAACACAGGGCCACTGTGTTTCCCTGAGGAAGCTCCCTTTGCTTTGGCTGCTGCACAGCACGGCCAGCATTTGATAACAAGTGGCTACACTAAGGAAGCAGCTTCACAGGAGGCTTCCAATAATTTCCTTTGTCTCTCCCTTCCTCACACTGTCCCAGCTTTCTGGTGTCCCCACTGACTGGCAGGCAGTGGATGAAAAAGGAATATCCATACCCCTATACCACTGCCCCTGCTCCAACCTTCTCTATCACCCTTGTCCTTCCCTTTCTATATCCATTACATTTACAAAATATAACAGAAAAGGCATAAAGCCAGAAGTCTGCTCTCATTAATCACAGTACATTTTACTTTGAAAATTCATCCTATCACAGGTTATATGAAAACAACCACAACAGACATAGCAAACTCCTAAGATTGTATTAATGCAGTTTTAAACTTCAATGCTTGTCATCAAGCATTTTCAATACAAACACAGAAAAATACCAGTTTCCACGGAAAATTGCTCTAAATGTTTCTTGAATCCCACTGAAGTGGTGAGATATTTTTAAATCAGAGAAATTTCCTTCAGTTAAAGAATCTATTTAAAGCTCATTAGAGGGCTCTAGAGAGGTCAAAATCCAAATGAAACATTAGAAAACAAATCTTTCTTTTCCATTAATTCTGAATTTCAATGTTTGTAAAAGTATAATTCTTTAAACTGTCTGTTGATTATGGGTGGGGAAGGAAAACCATTTCCCGACTGCTGTATTTCTAAGCAATGCTCAATTTTTCACATCTGCTTTTTCAGTTATAACCTACTTCTGGATTTAATGAATCTTTCTAAAAATATGCTCACAAACAAATGTAATCTCTGAAGAGATAGTATCTCTGACAAAAAGAAAACTATCAAGAGGAAGTAGATTCAAAAGAAATACTCAACTTTCTTAAGATAATTTAAAAAATAGCATCAGGAATTATTAGAAAGATTCACAAGATCTACTATCACAAATGAATTCAGATTAAAAAAATATGTCAGCTTTCACCCCTTCACAGCTTTAAAAAAAAAGGAAGTTAAGACATTTCCTTGCATTTACTGTTGAGAATTTATGTGTGCTACTTTACTGATCTCCCAAAATAAAGTAACTAAAACTTTACCGGCAAGTTATAGCTCAGTGCAAATGCAACAGTTACATGCCCAACACTGCTTTGGCATTCCAGCTTCATTATATAGATAAATATAAATTTCTGGGTAACATAGAACTATGCCTACCTTCACAGACTTAAGAGTTAATGAACTTATCATTTGAAGTGGGGTGACAATGTGTGAAGTGATGGGGAACCACACTGGCACTAACAGGCAGTCTCCCATGACATGCTATCAACTTTGGTTATGGTTCATTTAACAATAATTTACTTCACAGATCACTTCAAATTCACTTTAGATCTTCAAAGATTCTAACATTAATTAATCCTCACAACACTTCTGTGACAATGCTGATTGTCTCACAGACAGTGGTACAGATACTGAAACAGGTCAATGACAGGTATTGGTAATGGTATTGGTGCTATCAGTAAAATCAGGACCTGTATTAGAGTGATCTTATAAGCAATGCACTTCTTATAGGAAGAAACCTTCAAGTAGTTTAAAATTTCCCCATATCTCAGTAGGTAAGACCATAATGTCTGAATCAGATAAATTATAATTAAATCATTAATCTATTTTTTTTTAAATTGAAAAAGATATGCTCACATTGCATACCGTCAGTAATTTGTTGCCACTGAGGTTTAAAAGGGTTTACATAAGTGAGCTAATATTTATTATTCTAAATGACAGACCCAACAGATGTATCTGCAATCACCTTTTGTATCTGCATGCAGTGACATTTCCTCTATGCAAAATGTGTGTTGAATACAACAAACAACCTCTTACCTTCGTGCAAAAGAAAAGTGAGCTGAGGCACTGGGAGAGAAATTCCTAGGGCTATCTTGAGGACTGTTTCCTGTTGGAGATGATACACAAATTATTATTAGATGGTGGGGTGAAGAAAAGCCATTAAAAACATTCAGACATATTAATTCATCCATTTCCAGCAGGTTACAAATTAATTTTGAATTTCTTCTCTCATAGTCTCTCTGAAAATAAATTCTGAAACAGAATCTTATTTCAACTCATGTTTCATTTGTACTGTACATATTTTCATTTTAGTGACTCAATTTTGTAACCCGCTGAGAACTGTTCATTTAGCCTTTTAATTTGAAAATTCTCAAAACAATTTGATTATTGATGTTTAAAGGAACCAGTACATTAGCCTGAAAGAACCTGTTCTCAATGTCAGAAAAAAAGATTGTTTTTTAAAAATCATACAAAACACTGAAAGATAGAAAAATCACCATAATACATTTAGCCCTTATACAAAGTTTCTACAGCATTTCCACAGGCTTTATTGCATTTTTCTATCTCCAAAACAAGCATACAAAGCACACTGAAGTGAACTTTTTTACCCATAATTGTATTTTGTGAACAGGTTTTAACTTTGGGGTTCGTTACTCCTTCCTACTGGAACACCTGACCTCCTGAGGACCAGCAGGAGTGCACAAAGGCAGCAGCTGCTGAGAGCTGCTTCTGCCACCTTTGCCTGCACAATTACAGAAGAAACTGTACTCCTTCCTTTAGAAGAAATAAAAATTACCTCTAAGATAACCCCAAAAACCTACAAAATAACCCCCCAAACAACCACACACACGAAAAACCCAAACCCCAAATAAAAAAACCAAACCACCTCCCCCAAAAAACCCCAACAAATCTCCTTCCCAAAAAGCCAAAAGGATCCCATTTAAAGCAGTATTGGCATACATCTAACAATCAATCTTTCCTTAAACTTTTCTTTAAAATGACTGTAGCAGCAATACATGAAAATAGAAAAAACGTAATGTATTTGCTGTAGCGTTTTAATTTTGGACATAAACGAGACTGCAACAAAAACAATTGATAAAAAAAATAGCTCCTCTGTAGCCAGCAAGAAACAACATGAAATTTTTGAGGTGAAAATTACTACCTATATGTGAAAAGGCCAGCACAATAGATTGAGTCCTTAAAGGGCTTCCAGTGGCCTTGGCTATTCAAATGTTTGAATTAATATTGCATTTATCATAGTGATGCCCATAACAGATTGCATTATTTCTATATGGGAATGCATAATCATCGAGTGATTAGGCAGCAAACACAGAGATCAACACACATCCCCACATACCCCCCTCCTCTTCTGTCTAGAAGCAGATGCAAGATGCTTTTTGAGCTGTGCTTAAATTACATCTTTGCAGCTGCTCTTCCCCCAGCCCCAAGAGACATGGATTCCACTTTCACTGGCCAATATCCCCAAGCTTTTTTGCCAAATCATCTATCATGGCAGAATTATGTCCTTCCTACATTCCCTCCATCGCCTCAAGACCCCAGCTTCCTCACTACCCTTCAGACAGTTCTGAGGGCCTCAATAATTTCAAGGTGGCAAAGATTTTTGTTCCCTGAATGGGCTGGAGCAGAAGGAATCTGAAGCCACAAATTCCAGTCTTTACTTGGGGACTAACAAAATTTATTCTTATCCTGCATCAACTGTAAACATCAAATTATTGATGAGCAACAGTTCATTCAATTTAACAGTGAGCTGGATTTCTTTTTCTTAGAATTATTCAGAGCTTATTTAACAAAGCTAAACTTTGGAGGAAAAAAAAAGTGACACTGTGCAGCTAAAACATGGTCAAAAACATTAACTACTGCACTAGAAAAAAATCGTTATTCGGAGTGTTGTGGACTTAGATAAGTATAAAAAAGACAAAGAGGCTACCTTGAACTCTGGCAGAAGAGCACAGAATTAGTCTTAACACAGTGAGACAGAAACAGCTTTTGACAGGAAACAGGTCTACAACTCAGAATATGGGGCTTTGTAAACCAATTCCTTTTTTTTGCTAGCTAAAGTTATATATGGGTATAAACATGTTTTTAACACACATCAATGACATGCCTTAGTGTCCATAAGTTAAAATATACACAAAAATTTTGTAAAGAAGAAAAAAATATGATTAAATAATGCAGCAATTTTATAGCTATTGGTGTGGATTTGGATTTGTGGAGACACAATGCTGCAAACTATGTTGCTAGAATCAACACAGATCACTTCCTTACAGACAAAGTCTGAAGAAGTCAAAGGCTTACTCAGGAAGAGCATCAGATCCTGTTATTAGGAAAATCAGCTTGCAAGCATTACTTTCAATAGCAAATCAGCTTTTAAAATAACAAGACTGGTGACGCCATACACATAATACCTGGATACTAAATCCTGAAGGTTTATCTAGGAGTCGTAAGAACTCAGACAAACCTGGAAACAAAGAATGAAAATACAATCCCCAAATGACTGGAGAAACAGCTAGTGCTATTACAGGTTTAAGGCGTGGTATTCCAGAGGAGCAAGACAGGTTAGAACCAGAGTCCTACATGTGACCTTCATCCATCACAGCATTCATCCACCCATCTGCAAGTCAATACCTGGGAGACTTTCAAATAAAACCCAGAGCCAGTTAACTCTCTGTCCATATGCGCAGCGCTCGCTGATGAGTCAAAGCCTGCTGCTCTTTGGAATCTGCTTTTATTCTATAATTCAGCCCTACAGTATCCCTGTGTCACTAAGATTACTGCCCAAGTGTCTGGTCTGGTAAAGTAAACTGGACTGGTGGTCAGACATTAGATAATTAACTCCAGCATCCTCTGGGAGGTACAATGAATAGGCAATCAACGTCCCAAAACAATACTCTGCCTCATGACAACACGGGCATTTTGCAAGCACCTATTGTTAAGAAAGCTGTATCAAGACAATTGAACCCTGACTGTTCTGCAAGCAGCTTCAAGAAATCCTGTGTCTTTGCCACTGAGGGATGATGTTTCAAATCTTTTTAAAAAAGCGTATTAGGGACTGTATATTATTAATATATTTGTAATAGCTGTCTACTTGCAAAATAAAGAGTTTCATATATGATGACTTTCTATTAGTATGGGGGGAATACCAGATTAATGATAATCATTATCCCAAATTCCTGATGAATCAAAGACAAATCTGGTTAGATTTTTTTTAAATGTACCACAGTACATCACTGCCCCATTAATGCAATATAACAATAGGTCATATGTTCCTCTGTGTCAGTTTACATGGTGATGAACCCAGACTGAACAGAACAGTACACAAGACATCATCCACCTGCAGTTACAGCCTGACTTTCTTACCACAACAAACAGCATCAGTCAGCAGAACATACAGCTGGATAGTAGAATCATTCTGAATATTTCTGCAGGTGCTCTCGAAAAAGGTTCCTGAGGAAGGAGCTCAGACTATTTAAAAATCTGGATTAACTATACCTGAAACCAGCAAACAACTTTGCCCAGCTATGGCTAGGAAGGTCTGTATGATCCTTAAATCTATTTTCAAGAAAGCTCTACATGTTCCAACCACTATTTAAATAGTGCTACTTTTACAGGACTTAATTTCTATCTGCATGTAACTTGCCACTTACATTTTCTTCTCCTGTCCTTAAACTAGTAGAAGATGATTTGAAATTTCCAAAACCATTTACTGTACCCAAAAGCAAGACTAATTTAAAAGTTTTGTTTTAGCAAATCTGTTTTCGTAATTCTACATGTGACAGTAGTCAGAGTAATTGATATACTGTACAATTTTCATTCAGTTTTCTTTTAAAATCTGACATTCAGAACCCTGCTTTATATCCCAGCTTTTAGCATTTCCATACTTCACCACAAAAACACACTATGGGGCCTCATTTATTTACAAGCATAGTCTGTCTTTCCCTTAAAAAATATGGTGCAAATGGTTTTGTTGAATACTATGCTTCAATGTTGCTAACAAGAACATGTCTCCAACAGAATTATTTGATGCAAGCAGTGAGCCCTGACATAGTGAGAGCACAGCATGAACAGCCAGCACTCTACCAGTGTCCACCTAGAAAGCTCTACACACAAGCCTGAAAAATCTTAGAAATAGGATTACAAGTGAAGGTAGAACCTTCTTGAACTTTAATTTTGCTTTAGGGAATTGCATCATGTAACCCCATGCAGGAGACTGATGTCTCAAGGCATTTTGGGATGCATGTGTGCTGAGAAAAGGGGCAGGTCAGACCCTACCCTGACAAGGCAGGGCCCTGCCCTGTACACTCCCAGCCCCCTAGAGCCTAAATCCCAGCCCAACAGAGATGTCACTCATTGTCACAGTGAACACAATACCCCATACTCTGCCTCTGGAGCCCCTAACCCAGCTCCTGAGTGGCCAAATGACTGCAAATCCCACCTGGGCAAAGGGCCCAGGAAGGTCAGGGGTATGTAAGGCAGAACACGAGGCCATCCCATTGTCTAGACCCCACCTCCTTGGGGAAGTTCTGTCTGAACACTGCTGAAACCCAGGAGCTGGTTACTCTGTGTGTTGGTTGCTCTTCTGTATCTTTCCTGTCTTTCCCTCCTTCTCCTTCCAATCACTTCTTCTTAGAATTTCTGAGTAAATTAAAATCAAACAGGCTTAATGTTTGCTAGGTCAAAGTTTGCTCAAGTCAACACTTTCAGAAGCGTTCTATGCTGTCTGAATGTTGCACTAAACCTTTCGCCCCAGTTCTCTGATATTCTGAAGTTGCCAGTGAAGTTCTTTATGTTGTTCTGACTTCTTGAGAATATCATAGAATATCAATTGGTATTTTTCCCCATGCATGCAACTCAGGGCACATGAACAACCATAA
The DNA here is from genome assembly GCA_013400215.1 of Cisticola juncidis. Taxonomy (NCBI): domain Eukaryota; kingdom Metazoa; phylum Chordata; class Aves; order Passeriformes; family Cisticolidae; genus Cisticola; species Cisticola juncidis. Next base: position 174,807 of record VXBR01004482.1, read on the forward strand.
GCCATTTAAAAACTTCACTGAGAGAGTTGTTTGGGGCCTTACACCCATTTATAGATTTATCCAGTCTCAGAAAAAGTCAGGTTCATCCCTGCCATACTTAGGTGGATAATTCTTTCTCTTGTTCCAGTATATCTGGCCAGTATGTGTTTGTCTTTCTACTCTGTGAAGGTTAAAAAAGGCAACTCTGACTGGTTTAGATGACAACACCATCTTCAATTCTTCCACTGCTAAGGAAAGCAAGTAATATCTCTCAGTCTTATACAGAAATCTCCCACATTCTATCCCATCAGCCCTTCTCCCCACATGATCCCACCTGAATAAGTATGACAATAACTGTATACAGTATTTCAGATGAAATCTAACCAGGACACTGTACAGTGCCATGAAATCTTCCCAAATTAAATTGAAAATTACTTTCTTTATACATCTTCTGAGATTTCGTTTTCAAAGCTGCACTAGACTGGTCCTTGCAGACATCATCTTATCCAGAAAATGCAATCAGATACTTCCCTAAACTCCGTGTAATAGGTGAGTTCGCATTTTATCATAGACATTTCTGTTTCAGGTCCTCCAGTACAAAATTTTGCATATTGCAATATAATTTCATACTTGTTTATTTCAGTCATTCACTCACTTCAATACAGTTCCCAATTCTATTTTGTACTGGATGTCTTCCAATTTTGTATAAACTACAGTAATTTTTCCCAATGTCACTTATGAGAAGAATCAAATGTTTGGCCACAGAAACAAAACCTGATTATTTGACTGGTAACCTCCACTCCACTTTATAATATTCCTCATTTTAGCACAAGCCTCTTTATCCCCTAAACAATTTCTTACTTATCTTACAGTTCTTGTCCTTGTCACTTCAGTGGCACCACACTGAATATTCTTAAACTACAGACAAATAAAATATACAGCATTGCTCCTAACAGCTATATCTTGCTCCTTCAGCAGATAGATACAATTAAAAAGCACCACATGTGACTATTAATCATTTGGGGTTATCATCACCGACGTGAAGAAGCTCCTGTGACTACTGAGGTGGGGACACCTGAATGCCCTGACTTGCTGAGATTATAATCATTCAGTTTGCAGGCTGGGTGGTGCAGATGACCTGCCTACACAGCATCAGTCAGCTGGAAAAGTCCATTAATGACACGGGCACCAGGTACCGTCCAAGCTAATGCTGCAACTCCTGGTTTCCCACAATTCTCAGTGCATTCAACAACTCTTGGAAAAATCAGAAGCACTTTTCAGCAGGTTTAACACCTTCCAGCCCAAATACTAAAGGGAAGGAATGTTTAGACAACTAACTTAAGACAGTTGCTAATAATTATGATCCAGAAGCTACTACCTAGCATGTTTTTTATTTTTGCAACAAACAGAAACACTTTGTGTAGTGAAATCTGATATTGTGTGATCTTTACATGTATGCATAAGGTATGGCAAGAGACTTCAGCTGCAAACTGAAGTCTGACTTTCCAGACAAATTATCTTGCAAGCAGCTACAGGTCCTGCACAGAGGAAAGTGGACTTGCAGATACTGTATTAGCAATTAATGTACATAACAGGGATATATAATATCTGCTGTACACACTTTTTCCTATCCCATTTATTATCTTCAGTCTCAGACCTTACACCTCTCTCTGTGTGCTCCCAAGCCTTGGACTACTTACTACTCTAATACCTCTTCAGTGTAGCCCACAAGCTTTTATGGTCACTTGCTTACAAACAAATACTGCCCCTTCCCTGACAGGTGCCACTCAAGTACTACTTGTACTCTGCACAACTTATTTGCTTCATCAGTGTGGTGCTGTATCACTGCTTCTTTTTCCCATCTGACATCAATCTTAGTATGACTAGGATGGTAAGGCTAACAGTTAAAAAATTCCATGTAAAAAATTCCATGTAATTCAGTGTTTGTCCAAATCAGTTTGCATCTGTAAAGATTAGCAGCAAACTCCCTTGTGGGAAAAATCTTCTATTGTCTCCAGAGCAAACCATGACAATTGTGGGGGGAGATATGCCTGAGATGTCTATATTAGACTTTCTTATATAGGGAAATTATTAATTGCCATAAACTCATGGCAGTGTTCCTCCTCCTCAAAGAACATCTATCTAAACTAGAGAATAGCCAATACCTCCAGTTCAGACTGCATCTGGATGAAAAACAGGATTACAAGGAAGAATATGGATATAAAATGCACCTCGAAGAAGTATGCTTGCATTCAAGATGTTCATCTTCTAAAACAGAGCAATCCTATTCACACTTAATCTGTTCTGGCTAACTCAAATCCAGTGTATGATTAAATAGTAGCTATCTGAGTTCTTCAGCAGATCTGAAGTAATGGCACATTCCAAAGGTGCAGCCAGACCTCTAAATGATTGCTCTGCAGATATCAAAGACGAAAATATTCTTGAGCAAAGCCACAGGTGCTGGCAGTAGTGCTTACGCAGTGCACTTCAAGAGAGCTCCACCTTGAGATTCCAGAACACACCTTCAGTGACTTTCCTGTGTTTGACACATAGAACTCATAGCAATTTTCTGTCCTCAGAGATGGGAGATTCTGGGCGGAAAAACCCCAAGTAGTTTAAACCAGTGGTCCAAATAAAATCATCTCAAGCATGCCATGCAAACAGTGGTAACTGAATATGTATCTGGCTCACTCTCAACAAGCAATGAATTCATGTTGAAGGAAAAGGTTGATAGGGAATCCAAGGGGGTCGTCACAAAGAATGAAATACTAACTTCAGTTGCCTCCAGGGCAGTGAATTCCCAAGCGATGCCAAAAATCTCATTAAGATTACACACATAGCCAAGGATAACACTAAAGACTATTAAGATGATAACTAAAAGAAACTGATGCTGGGTGGATTTTCTAGAGTGTGACAATTCTGATTCCATTCAACTTGAATAGTCTAGAGTAAAGGGCATAGTCATTTCAGCTGGGGCACAATTTCCTTCTTAATCACTGGTCCAGTGCTGTGTTTTGGATTCAGCTTGAGAGCAATGTTGGTATCATTTGCTGTTCTAGCTGTTGCTGAGCCAAGGCCCTTTCAGTGTCCCATTCCCCAGCAGTGAACACGTGCACAAGGCACTGGGAGGCAGCAGGGCCAGGACAGCTGACCTGAACAGGCCACAGGGATGTTTCATACAGAACTTCATGTGCAGGATGTAACCTGTGGGGAGCTGGCCAGGAGAGGCTGACTGCTGCTGTGGGATGGGCTGAGCACTGCTCAGCAGCTGGTGAGCAACTGTACTACACATTACTTGTTTCTCTTGGCTACTAAACACCACTCTCTCCTTTTCATTAGAATTATTATTGCTGTTATTATTATCTTCAGTAGTAATATTGGGGGGGGGGGGTTGTTTCAATTAATAAACTGTTCTAATCTCAATTCACAAGCATTAATTTTTCTTCTCATTTTTCTACCTGCTGTAGGGGGATGGTATGAGAGGGTGAGTAGCTGCATGGTACTTAGTTGTTACTTCAGGTCTTCATCCCTTTGTTGTGCTTTAACCCCAGCTGGCAACTAATATGGTACAAATATTAAGAAACCTAGTCCACTTAAACAAGAGCAATGAATGGAACACTTTTCAGTATAGGCCAACAGAAGGCTCTCCCCAGAGATGGATGGAGCAGCTGAGAGTAGGGAGTACAGGAGTGTGATCCAGGAGAAGAAAAAGCTAAACATGAAAGGTGAGGAAGCTAAAATTTTCTAGGATAGGTGATACTGAAAGAGTCCTCAATGACTAAAGCTTCTAGCTTTCTCATGAATTAGACTGAGTCCCTTAAAAGGCAGACACAATCAGTATTTTCCTCGACAACTCAATGACAAGAAATTGTGCAATGGTCTCACAAAGTTAGCATCCATGCAGCCTGATCCTCAGCCTGCACTCAACTGGGAAGATTGCTTGAATAAAACAAAACTCTAACAACATACAAGAATAACTTCTCTAGAGCATGTGCTCTCCAATGTCCTCCAAATTCTGCATAATGTCACTGGAACATATTTTTCAAAAATGCATGTTATTACCACACTTCATCCAAGAACAGTCTGATGAACAAAACTGTTTTCAGTAAATGCTGGTTTAAATCAGTAAATTCACTGATACTTTGCTGCACATGCTCCTCAAGGACTGGAAACTCCTTTTATTTGCCTTTCCCTCTTCTATTGTTTCCTCTTTCAACACCAAACATCAGTAAAAAATGTATGAAGGTTTTAGAGGATCATCTTCCGTCTCTCTGAGAAAGCTTGAGGCACATGCTCCAGGCAGACGCCCTGGCTACAAAGTAGCAGACTATAAAGTAAAAACTTCCACTTTAAAGAACTTTTCTAAGAGAATCTCATATTCAAAAAAGACCCTAAAATCATCCATAGCTGGACAGGAGATAAACCAGGTTCTCTCAGTGGAGTCAATGAGGCCTCTTGCCCTTCTCTTGGAGCAATTCCTCTCAGTGAAGGAGGGCCAAGAAGAATAAACCCAGCAAGCTGCACAGCACACACAGTCTCTTGTCACATCCCTCTAGCATGGCAAGGAAACAGGCCTTCAGTTCCTGTCACCACAGAGAGCAGGGAGGCAATCTGAGTGTGCAGAGGCCAGGGCAGTTTAACACCCAGCAGCTCTGACAATACAGAAATAACAGGATCACTATAAACCCAGCCTCTCAAGACACTACCACAGATTTATAGACAATAAACAACTCAAACACTGAACTCCTACTGCATACATAGAGGAAAATTTTTAACTGATTAAATTTGCATCTTTTTTTATTTGTGTGGATTAGGATGACATTCACAAGGATTTGATGTACAGACTTGTCTAGGCACACTAGCCAGCTGATCTAGGAACCAATGGTCGTGTGAATATTTACTATAATTAGCCATCCACAGTAGCAAGCTAAGAACAGAGTTGGCCATGCACATGCAAATTTTCATCTCATATATGTGATGAGATTTACTATAGGATTTACTAGTGCTACTCAACTGTCTAGCACACATGCCTTTAGAAGTATCCAAATAAAAGAACCTACTGTATCTTGTAATGTAGAAGCTGTCAGCTTTCTGTAATACATTTTTGAATAAACAGTACATATTGCTGATTTTATGGAAAAGAACTACTTACACTCATTCTTTTAATTACAGCACTGGTTTTTGACCTTCAGAGCCACTTGACAATAGCTGTGACATCAGCAATATTATTTCTCTTTTATTGTTTGAGAAATCAATTCTAAAGATGAAGCCACTTGCTGAACACCTGAGTCCACTGCCAGACAGGAACTTTCCAGCAACTCCCAGGTAACATGAGCTGGTCAGTCCATACTTCTGACTTTATTAGGCATCATTTGTCCAAGGTTTCCATTCCCAAACAGGTGGTATAGTCATTTACAGCAGCAGACACACTAGAGCAAGCAGTGTTACCGCTTTCCTCAAGTAGGCACAGCATAACCTAGGATGCTTTTCATGGTGACCACAGTTTCCTTTTCCAAATAGACATTTCTGTATTTTAGAGACCCAAAATGGCATTCTAAACACTCCAACATTTAATTTTTCAGTTTTGAAACAGTCTGCACCATATTCTACTTTGCATCCAAACCCATTTCTACAATTTTATTTTAAATGCTCTGCTGCCTCGAAGTCCTCAAGAATTTTCATGTTGCCTGGATTCGTAGTTGTGACAGCTGCTTCTGACAGTGAAAATCATCACCATATTTTCTCTAACAATGTTGCTTTCACAATAATACTGGAGATGTCCTAATATATTTCAAAAATTCATGTGAAGCTCTGCACATTCTTGTTTAGCATCTCCCTGAGAGCAGTTCTCCAGAGTATTGAGTGTGATTGATGACACAAGGATTAGTGTGGCACTTTCACTTTGGCCTGTAGTTACAGCCAATGTCCTCTCAAAAATAAAAAAGACAATAAACCTCTGTGGAAATGTGAGGTGATAAGCTAAAAATGTTCCTTTTTAAAAATTAGGGCAATTATTATAAATAAAATACTTATTTATGGACATTCATTCAAGCTGTGTTTCAGATATTTTAGAAGAAAAACAGAATTATCACCAATCTACTGCCATGCAAAGTGAAGCACAGCAATTACCAGCAAAGTGCCCCACACTATAAATCTTTGGGAGCAAAAGTACCAGGAACAGAATGTAATACAGACTCTACTACCTTCATTATGTATTGCAACCTACAGGAAGGGCAATAGTAGCAGGGGAAGAGAAAATCTGTCAAAATGCAAGGTGAGGTAATAAAAAATAGCTCCATGGTATTTTTGGACTGCTCCTGATCATAACATAGGATTTATGGATCTAACTGTAAACCAGAAATTTGGGTGGAATGACATGCAACTTTTTGCTATTACAAACAGTTAAGGCAACAGTTTCACAGATAAACAGGGAACGTTTTCCTTCAGTTACAGAGACACCCTAGGAATTTCACAAAGCAGTAGTAGCGTAGTTATAAAATCACCTGTATGAGCTGAGAGTGGAGAATGAGGCCGAGGCAGAGCTGGAGACTGGCTACTGCCCATCAAACTCTTCCTGTTACTTGTTCTACAGCTGTGGGCAAAAAGAGAGGAAAGAAGACATTAGCATCATAAATACAGCATGTACCACATATGGGCGTTTTGAGATTCTGCTACTGAGTTCCTTGACTTCCCTGTTTCCTATTAAAAATCAGAGCTATTGTTGTTTTTGTAGGCATGTCCAGGATGTCTACAATCATAATGGATAATGGCAAAACCAGAAGTTTTCAAAGAAAATACACCATGGATACTTTTCAGACTTGCACGTTTGCTGTTCTGTGCAACGACCAGCATTTCCCTGTAGAGTCATTTACAAAATATTCTTCTCTGACTACAGCTTATTTCTCTGCCATACACTTTTTATAAAATACAAAAATAAATATGTGAAACAATCTCAAGCTTACAATCATATTCAATGACTAAACCTACTTCTGTTGCATGAATTGTGGCTTGAAATCACATGCAAGAGAAAGCAAGATTTATCAATCTGAGAATGATGTAATAATTATAAATCCAATTATTGAGATAAATTTCACATCTGTGCCTTTTGTCAATGGAACAGATGATAACTAAGAAGATGAATGCATTTTTTACTCATACATTTTTCATCTGCAAAGCCACTAATTTCCCATACCACAAGATCATTAAACAAGATAAAAAGTAAATTAACACATCTATTAAACTTGGGAAAGGAGGTATTTTTCTTAAATACATCATACAGTTTTTACATATTTGTTGGCAGAAGTAGTTTTCTTTTTCCCTCATTCAACTAAAAAGAATATTCTCACAAACATAAATCTCCAGCATTCCAAACATTTATGTGGATGGAAAATATTATCCTGAACTAAAAGATCTTAGTTGTGTATAAACTGAAGTGCATATGCTAATGTTTCCAGCACTGCAATCAAAAAATTTTTGTAAAGGTTTAGAAAAACTCCAAACCACTAAAATGGGGAAAATTTATACACAAAAGCATTTAATTAGCAACACAGATTCCAAGAGAAGCAGATTCAGATCTTATTTCTGGATGTCTCAAAAAATGAATTTTGTAACATTGTGATGATCTCTCATTATGTAACAGCCAGAAAGCAACGCTAATTAGTCTTGATATGGTTAAATTGAATAAAGTGCAAAAGAATGGGCAGAGTTGAAAAACAGATGCAGAAGTACTCTAAAGCAATACGGAAGACAGGGAACATGAAGAAACAAAAAAATGTAGAGGAAAAGCTGAGTATGAGATCAATATAGATGATATCTGCAATATGCAAAGAAAGTCAAACACTAAGACAACTCTCCCCTTGAAAAATGCTTTGTGAAGCAGCAGGAGTGCCACTCCCATATCTATGATAGGTTAATGCGAAGTCCATTTGCACATTGCACAAAGTGTTGCCATATTACTTAATTATTACATTTAGTGATTTAATCCATAAGTGTATAATTACTGTAGACCTTTTTAAGAAAAGAATGTACAAAATTATTGCATGTTTCACATTTAGAACACTGGTAAAGTCAAAACTTATTTAAAACATATACTGCCGTTTTTAAGCCAAGCACAAAGGAAGAACTTTTTAAATGTGAAATCATATACATATGTTCTTTAGTAATCTGTCTAGATTAATTTCTACTCTTTCAATCACAAAACCTGAGTAAATATTCCATTTGACAACAAAGTTTTAATTGTTTCTCCCTTCTCTAAATTTTGTCCAGCTAAGGAGTCATTGAATTCCTCTCCTATCAATGAACGGTCCAAAGTTTTCCTTCTGGCTTCATACAATATTTTTGCTAACTTTCCTTCCTTTATCTGCTACTCTTGTTTTACAAGCTTGAAAAACTATTTCTTTGTAATTCCCCAATCTAAAATTGAACCCAGGAAAAAATTCTGGTATTCAGTAGACATTAATTAAAAGACAGAGATTGCATCTATCCATGATGTGTGATCCATGTGATGGTATCAGTACCAACATCTGTGGTGCAGGCTGGGGCTCAGAGCTCCCACTATGTGACGTGAAAGCAGTTTTGCATAGCTGAAGTCTGGGATTTAAAGGACCACCACAACTTCTGGCACAAGAAAGCAATACAGTCTAAGAACAAATGTGATAACCTGCACAGATTTTGCTAAAAGGATGACTCCTTGCACATACTTATTACTTGCCTTTACTTGCAGAAATTGAGTCCTTTATCATTTTTGACAGAATTTCCTACATAAATTTCCTAAATAAACAAATGGCCTTGTATTGACTTTTACATTAATACCCAAACTTTACCTTTCTTAGTTGAATGTGCAACGTCTTTCACAAATCATTATCAAAGACATCTAAATAGACTTACCTTTGGGGTGCAGGCTATGTTTTTAACACTCTTGGGAGTATGATGGCATTATCCTCAATATCAAGATCTTACATAATGAGAAATCTTTCCCCCCTGCTGCCATTTCAAAAACATCTTTGCTGCTTGCTTAGATGTACTTGCAGAGAGACTTTATCTTATATCAATACTCAAATGAAATGTTCTATTGAGAAATGAAAAATAAAATACATGAAGTCTCATCTATTTGCCTCACCAGTAAGGTAAGATGCAACTCACTGTATGGAAGGACAAATCCATCCTAGAGCTCTCACTGTAAGCTTTGTTTTTCAGTTGTGCTTCACAAAGATTTTGAAACAATGTAATCCATCCTGTATAATCTGTGAAACACAATTCCTTCCCAAAATAATGCTGTTATAAAAGAGGCATTTTGTAGATGAAAAAAAAATGAACTCCAGGGAACCTTGAAAGATGATCTAAGCTGCCAGAACTCCACAAATGGGAAGCAGGGTGGCACAAAGGAAGTATCAAAGCACTACTTACTGAACTGTATTTAGCCTTGAAACTGCAATCTTCCTTATACAAAAGAATCTCAGAAGTTAAAACCATTCTGCAGACAAAATAGTTTTTTCTAGATCTCCGAACACATCAAGTAACTTTCCCTTTCTATTGTTTTCACAAAACTACTCTTCTCCCATTCAAATCTGACAAGATAAACCAACTGATAAGAGGCAGGCCTGAAATAAAGCCTCTTTGTCTGCAGTAAAGTTATAGCCATACAGAAACACTCTACAGGGATTGTAACTTAGGGAAATATAAACCTTCGTAAACCACAGAACGTTAACCCTCAAAATGCAATTCTCTAAGCCTTGAATTTCATCCTGTGATCAGGTTGCATACCAAGAGGCTAGCAAGCCAAGCAGCAGGTAAGATACAAAGCTTAGAACACCTTAAAAAAAAAAAAAAGAGAGAGAGAGAGAGAGAGAGAGAGAAAACCTTTTTACAAAATGAAAAAGAGCAAGGGAGAACACAGAAAAAAAATCAGTCACATTTAACAATAACTAAAATTTGGGGCATGCAGAAAACTTAAACAGAACAGAAAGTTTACATTTGTTGCCCTTTGCCTTCTTCTCTGCCCCACTAATATTCTTCCTGGAATTGATTCCTCCCGGGTGACTACCTATACTACCTATCTGGCAGTCATTGACCTTACACTGTATCAGCAGTACCCTGGACAAAAGGCACTGCTCCTTATCTTAGAATCCAATTCATAATTTCCCATTTGTTTCCAAATCCACCCCCAAGACAGGTTCTGTCTTACCTCCTGCTCTCTGTCACTGACACTCCTGCCCACTCACTCTTCTCCTGCCTGTCCTGACTTCTCATCATGCCTCACTGTGGGGGAATTCCTCCTTCACCCCAGCTCCAGTATCACTTCCAATGCACTACCTCCAAGTCACTTCTCCAGCCGCTACCATCAGTGTTTCTGATGAGAACCACTCATGATAAAACAAACAGAAGACACTGCATAGAAAGTGCTTTTGCTGAATTTCTATTGTAACAAAGCCAGGGTGAACAGCAGCAGCTGAAAGATGCAATCCAGTTGCATAAAGCTTGATTACTTTGCTCCTTAAATAGCCACAATTCTTCCCGTATCAGGCAAAAGCTATTTCGGTAGAAATTAGGGGAACTGTTAGACTGATATCTGCAAAGCACAAGACTTGAGTACAAGTATGGCTGCTAAAATAGTGCTGCATTCCACAGTCTCCTGGAAACATTAAACAGAATAAGAAGCTGAAACAGAAATGCAGTGCTTCTAGGACAGACAATATTTCATCCAGAGCTGAAATGTAGGTTTCCTGGTACAGTAATCAAGAAATGGCAATAGTTGCGAAAGATATGCACTGAAATGGAAATTTCTTCCTCTGAATGAGGGCTAATAGATGAACAAATTGCTGGCAGTGAAGGTTAATCACTTTTATTTATTCAAAGAAAGTAGGGAAAGCAGGCTATGTCAGAGGTTACCACTTGCTGGGCTTTTCATGGGAAATACGGCCATCAGCCTCTGTAATTTATAATTATTTCATTTCACCATCCTCAATTATTAATATTTACACTTGTAATGAAGGTGGATTTGGACTGTAAGCTATTATGACAGTTCACCACCTCTCACAGGCTATGCTGAGCACAGCACTACTCCACACCATCTTAATTCTAGTATTAGTGTAATATACAGATCTTTAGCTGAAGGCAAAGATTAAAAGGGGATTTGTCTCATTCTAAGAAGAGGCTACAAACAATTGGTTTTAGTTGCCAACATCAGTACAAAGAAATGAAGCTACTGCCATACCCAAAATGCAAAGCCTAACCACGTACACATGAGACCCTAATAATGCAAGACCAGCCCTCCTATAAAGGCTCTAGGGATAGAAAAGGTAGTTATATTTTCTCTGGTGTTAAAACTGTATACTTGAAAACTACCCTAGCAGGAACACGCTGTCCCTAGCAAGACTTGAGATGTTGTGACTTTGGTTATGCAGGAAAGTTAAATTTATGTTCTATTTCAGTTATATTTAACTTGTTATGAAGGTAGCTAAGGTATGACTTCATAGTTATTATCTTCAGCAACATCAACACTGAAGAGTCACTGAACAGTGCACACAGCACTTAAAAAAACCTGAAACATTTGAAGTGAGGAATTTAGTTTGGTTTGTCTTGGCTGTTTCATCTGGTTGGTTTGGTTTATTTTGTTTTTAAAGAAGAAGCCTTTTGCATTAAAAAGCAGTTCAGTGAGTATTTCCATGTGCTCCAGCATTCAGATGAGTTCTGTGGGATATTAACTGGAACAAATGCAAAATCCAGCTGCCCTGAAGAGATGACTCATATCGATACTGCAAGCAGCTTCCTTGTCAGAAGTAGCCTTTAAGCTTCTATTTGATGAAGCATCTCCAGACCTAGAAAGTCAAGTAACACACAGCCCACACTTAGCGCCAGCTCACACCTAGATTGCCTTATGCAAGGAAACAAATTGGCCAAGAACTTTCCTCACTGAACACTGCACAATCATAGTTACACTGGGACAATCAACAGACTCCATCCAGAAGTAAGGATTGCTATCCTGTTCTAACTTAGAGCTAGGAAAGACTAAAGAGTAAGGAAGCACAGGTTCACAATTTTGAGAGACATTTCCTATCTCTCTGAGTTACATTTTCAAGACAATACAATAACTGAGAGAAGTATGCAAATGGTCTGAATGCAAGTAAAATACAGCATCAGTAATACAAAAGATTTTAATTTTACTCTTTTAAAGGCTGTCAGTATTTCACACTCATACTAATTTACTATCATCTAGCAGTATTTTCTGATATATTTAAACTAGACTGTAAGTCTGCATACACACTCTCCAAATCTGGTATGTGTATACAGATGTGTATATAAGCACACACATATACATATTCATAGCTACATGCATCAAATATATGCATATATTTATATAAATATCTATCTAACATCCTACCTTTACAACATTGCACATACAGTCAAAGTTCTTACTATATATATCTCTCTATAGTTCTTACTATATACCCCTCTCTGTGAGGAATTATTCTACATCAGTATGTAACGAGCTGGGAAAAATAGGCTATTGGGATTTAAATTTTAAGTGTTACAATGTAGGGAGGGATTCAGACTTTCCTCTTTTGTATGCAAGGTTTAGTCAAGTAAGGCAAGCTTTAGTCTGAAGAAACTAGAGTGCTGTCAAAACATAATGAACACAGCACACCAAGATGAGGCATGCAGCACCTTGCAGCCCTAGTTCAGTGGTCTGTCTCCAACCTACACTGAGTGCTCTGGCCTTGCCTATTGGCCAGGTAAACATGGGCAGTGAGCTGCAGATCCTCTCTAAGCACTGAAAAATGTGCCTGCAACACCCTTCTCCCTACCCATGGTGGTAATACCAATTACCAGCATGCTACCATGCCATCAGAACTTCACCTTTCCTCAGTCATTCAGAATAAGAGACTTCAGTCTTTTTCTTCATATTTCTAAAAAATAAAAACCTCCAGAGAAAATAAAACATAAAATGCAATCAACTAGATGGATGATCACCCTTTCCATGGACTGGCAAAAGGATTCAAAAGCACGAAAGACAGCATCACTGCGAAAACAGACACCAGGAAAAATCACAGAACTGCAAAAGTATCTGCCAAATCTCTAATGGTCAGACCTGAGGGAAATGGACACAAAGACTTATTACACTGTAAAGGCTTTCTTGATCTCCTTTACCCAGAGTATTACAATAGAAATAAGGAGATCATTATGTCTTCTCAACTGAACTTGCTGTTTGGATGTGTTCAGTATTCAGCTTCACTGACTGCTCTCACTTTTACTCTAGTCAATTTTGATCCATAATTTTTCTTCTTCTTGCACAGGAGAATAATCAGTAGTTACAAGAAATCAGAACTTCTTCTACAGAATTAAAATGGCATACTTCTATCTGTCCTGAACTTTCCTAAACCCACTGATTCACATTTAAATGACAAAATGAAATATTCATCTCTATAAAACAAAAAAAGTATTAAGCTAACTACTAACCCCACAGTTGTACAATACTCATAAAATAGTTGCACAAAAGTTGAAGTCTGTACTACAGCAAAAGTGAGTATGCAGAGGAGTGCATACAAAAAGAATGCTCAGGATCACAAACCACCACAAGTCCACAAGCAATTCTGCTTTGTTATACACAAAATGACATTTTGTATCTTCACATCAAACAACCCACTGAGAACATGATGGAATCATTTAAATCCCACTGCTTCTTGAATTTATAGTTTATTATGTATTCTGAGAAGGGAAATAAACCAAGTTATTAGGTGAGCGGCATTGTCTCCTACCATACTGCGAAATTTAACTAAAGTCCTTGATACATAAATGCTATTCATTCAAAATAGAAGGGTAATTAGGAAGCTAGCACCAAATGTAGAGAAAAAACATGCAGTGCCGGCCTAAATGACTGCTAAGTATGATTCCTTCGTGCTACATAATTCAGAACATGCAAAAACCCAAAACAAACAAACAGTCTAACCAAAATCAGTAGCTACTGAGGGGTTTATAATAGATAACACATCCCATCTTTAACAAAAAGTCATACATCACACCTATTAAGATCACAGCATCACTAGTTTGGAGGCGTTAACCAAATGAAGTAGTGCCTTGACTTGCATAGTAGATAATCCTGCAGAAACTGTTTGCATTAGACAGGAAATAGCCTATTTTACCAGAGGGCATGCCTATCCAGGCTGCAGACAGGAGGTTCAAGAAGAGGCCTCCTGGTGCTTTTGGGCCATCCCCTGCAGTTTACATTAACCCTTATCACTCCATATTATGACTACAATCTCCTGGAGCATCTCTTGTGCGGAGAGAATGAAGCCAGACATTTTCCACTGAGTTGCAGGGGCAGGATGTGGAGGGGAGGCATGTTTCTCACTGTGACCCACTGCTGGTTGTTAACAGCTTGGGAGAAACAGGGGGAGCAGATGGAGGTAAGGCAGGATCCTGGATACCACTTCCTCTGGAGCCTCACTTCACCTCAGGCTGTAGTGCAGACATTGTCACAGGCAATGCTGGCCACGGCCTCTGTCCCTGGTTCAGGAGTTAGGTGGGAGCTGGGAGCCTGCTGCTCACAACACGAGCAGTCAGACTCAGACAAGAGACCCCTCAGCTGAGGGACCACCTCCACACCCTTCCTTCCATCCCCTCAGTGGGGAACAACAGCCTTTTCCACATTTACACTGAACAAAGCAGTCAATATACTGGCAACTTTTATCCAGCCAGTCCCTTCAAAAGATAACCCCAAACACGGGTCCTGTTCCAGCTATATTTCCTTTGAACACATCCAGCCAGACTCAAGGACTAACCATAGTCAATTCCCCAGGACGTTTCAGTACTGCCAGGGAGCCAAGCACATAGCCTGAGTTTTCTGTACCTCTGGTTGAAACTGAGGCTGGCAGAGTTCAGAATTTAGATAAAACATGGGAGTGTCTCCAAATTACAGACTGAAGACCTGTTTGTCCAGTTACCTACCACAATGAAACCCTGTTCACCTTCTCTCCAGCTTTCTCATTTTGTTTTCCCCTCAGACCTACCTCCTCTTGGGTTTCCTTGCTTCTTACTGGCTCAGGGCACCACTGTTCCTAAGTTACCAGGTATCTAGGAATTGTCAGGTCAGGATGATAAGACATACAGGCCTCTTTACAGCAGTAAGCGCATTCTCCAAATAGCATGGAGAGGAACTTTAAGGAATGCTTCTCTTGGCTAAAAATGTCTGCATGGCATCAATACTCAAAAAGTCCCAGTTGGCTATAGTCTATCATGTTATGAAATTAGGTAGTTACATGCAGCCAGCCTAAAAAAGCCTACTTCCTTGGCAGATGTCTAAGAGACACCGCAAAAATGACTAATCCATTTCAAGTTGTGTGAAGAAAGCAAGTAACTATTTAGTTTGTCCTGCTTCCTGCTATGGAAGTTGTGCTTCATCTTCTTTTCAACCTCCTCTATTTGTAGGTACTCGTTAAAAAATGTATGTTGCCAAGGCTACTTTCACATAAAAAGAATGAGAAGCTTAATAAAACAGAAGTCTACACAGCACCCTTTACCACGTGAAACACCGTCTGCTTTGCCCTGTATTCCAGAGACTTGCCCTGAGAGAAAAGGCACTAAGAGGCAAAGTCCTAGAAATATTTTTTTCCTCCATTACTTTACAGTATTTTTGGACAGTTTTAACTTTTTTTCCTTTTTTTAAACCACACCCCTCCCCCACCTTTTTTCCTCCTAATAACCTTCAACTAGTAAAACTAATCACATCCTTAAATACAAGGGTAGGAGATTGGGAGCTGCTTGAAGAAGAAAGATTTTATATCATTTTACATTCTAATTCAGTAGTTTTATGGTTTAACCCCTAATTATAATTACGCTTGACTCCTTTCTTCTATAATTAAGTAGAAACAATCCATTTTTACTCAAAAGAGTAGTATGTCCCGACAGGACAGGATTGCTTTTTTCCTTCTTTGATAAATCCGGCAGCTGCCATTCTCTTAAAACTGTGAGGCTCCACATGGTGGATTAAATGAGTTGTCTTCAAACCTTTAGCAAATACTACTAAAGACAAGAAATGAACAGGTAAGACAATGTCAGAGCAATGCACCTGACTGAAGGAAAACTAAACAGCAGACAAACACAGTAGCAGAGGAGTCTGAATTCTTTTATTATCACACCCAGCAGGACAAGGACATGAATTCTTTTATTCCTACTTCCCACTTGGGCAAGGAGAAAAACAAAGGACGGAAAAGCATTCAGGGAGGATAGTCCCCTGAAGACACATGTTCCTACTAAGAACAAAGTTACCTTTAACCTCTTGAGAAGCAGAATTGCGGATACACATCTACAGATTGGAATGCACCACAGTGAGGAAGCACAGCTGCCTACTGAGCATTTGACATGAGAGTGAAATGAGCTTCATCCTTTCAGCAGCACTGTCGCACTAATGGCTGTGGTTTATCTTCC
The DNA here is from genome assembly GCA_013400215.1 of Cisticola juncidis. NCBI lineage: Eukaryota > Metazoa > Chordata > Aves > Passeriformes > Cisticolidae > Cisticola > Cisticola juncidis. Next base: position 191,208 of record VXBR01004482.1, read on the forward strand.
TTCTTCATGCAAATATGGGAGTTGCCAAAAATTTGCAATAAATGCCTAATTTTGAACAATATCACGTAAATTTGTATCTTTTCTTTAAGTGAATCAATGGAAATAGCAGGCAAAGAGGTCCCATTCTTTTTCCCTTCTCAGGTGTTAAAAACCATAAGAAGTAATATTAAATAACTAAAGTGTCACTTTCTATACAAGAAATATACACACTTTGCAATTAATATTCTGTCCTCCCTTTTGTTTGGACATAAGTAGTCAGTAACACTCAAGCAGTTAATGCATTGGACTTAAGAAAAAAAATTAAATCAATATTTAGGGCAAAATATGTGTGTTTGAAAACTATGTCCTTCACTGATTAGGAGAATGAATATGAACAATTAAGTGGAAGGCATTCAACCTCAAAACTACGTCTGTTCCCACAAGACCTCTGGCAGCACCATCAGTGTCCCACATTTGAGCGTGCACACATTGACTGCAGCTCAGAAATTCAGTTTGCAAACAAAAGACCCTCCTCTCTTTAGTGAGACACACACCATTCTCCTTCCCTCCCACTGACAGCTGACCAAAGGTTTTTTAATTAAATCATAATTAAGCATCTAGAAGCATCATTTTCCCAGGGGAAGGTGAAAAAAAAAATCCATTCACTGTGCCCATTCAGCTGTTGGTCTCTGTCAAGTCTGTGGCAGAGGGCATCAATTAATGCCAGCTATGGCAGCTTTCATAAAGGGGGTGTTTGTTCTGCAGGAACCAGACGTCTGCAAAGTTATGCTGAAAGGTAAGTGACCAAACACTCCACGGTCATAATATTAAGACACCTCAACACATTTACCTGTGGCCAGCCAGGTGGCATTCCCCAGCAGTCACATGGAATAGTAACAAAGTCTGTTTGCACTGGAGTTTCTGAACACAGTTATATCCCTTTAATAGCAGAACAATAAATAACAGTAATAAAAAATGGGTATGTCTGATCTAGCTTTGACTGAGCTTATGTAACAGGCATAACTACTGATCATTACTTCTTAATTAACAAAGTCTCATGAGAAATTTAAAAGAAAGAAATGAAGTATGTGCTGGCACATAGTTGACACCATTTACAAACGTACATATATCATTTCCTCTCGCCACAAATTTTTATTATATATATGGTATCCACACTTAAAAGAGTCAGCTGTGTATCTAAACTGGCACAGCCACATAAGCATATCCCCCTTCTAAAGACAAAATAGATGAAAGTCTTTTACTGGTTCAGAATTTTCCCATGAGGAAATGAACCACAAGAATATGAACTGCCTTTTTCAACTGCAATTGTGTACTAAGAAAGCTGTGTCAGCAACACTAACTTGATACTAGCTACGACTCAAATTATCATCCCTGTATAAAACCCAGCACCCAGACTAAGGCTGGGAGCAAACTTCAGCTCCACATGGCAACACAGCTACTGAGGAAGGCAACCTATTACACACGTAGATCATCACACTGCACAGTCACAGTGAGGTAATTGGAAACATCTGAATAATCTCTAGTGAAGCAATTTAAACATCTCCAGGCACAGTCACGAGTAGGGATGACAACACAAGGCCTCTGACATCCACTCACTATTTTTATTTTTTTTTTTTATGGTAATGCTTAATCATCAAGCACCACACAAGCCAGGAAAGAGCAGATGATTTATGTGTTTCAGTGTGCAGCCACAGACCTGCATGATATATATATACACATTTATAGTATTAAAAATAGTGTGGCAAACAAATTATCTAGGCCACTGCAAATAAAGTACTGATAAAGCATTCATGTCATGTCATCAAATATCCCTTCCTTCTGACATGCTGTGCCACTTTAGTAATCCATGTCTCTGAATCACAAACACTGCTCAATTTTAGAATCCCTTTAGCCTATCTAAGGTTTTTTTAAAAACACCATAGTGCTGGGTTGCAACCTCTCATACAGGCTCAGAGAAAAAATAATGCATTACCCAGGGAAAGGGAAATCCTTCTCTGCAATAATACACTTCAAGCTCCCTCCCACGGCTGGTGACCCAGCACAACTAGAATACAATATGACTTTAAATTTATGCATCTGGTTATGCCTAATGAAAATCCAGTGAGTGAAACTGGAAACTTAGTAGCATCACCCTAGCAAAGAACCCCAGCACTGTTCAACACTAAAAGTTTTCAAGCAGAGTGACGCATATCAACATGAACGAATCTGGCCACTCATAGTATGTCCTAAGCAAGATTTCTTACTATGAGTAAAGTTTTACAGAAAAAAAGGATTTTTCAGAATCAAGTAAGTTTGATTTCTCATTTACACCTCTCCTGAACACTTCAAAGGCCAGTAAGACCTTATTCTCCCATAAAAATCAAGTAGAATTAACTTGTATACTCTGTATATGTGACTTAAATCCTTAAATCTATACAGCAATACAAGAATACAGAGAAAAGGTTAAGACCATGTTAAACACATTGCAGAGTTATAAGCAATTTACTGAAACACCTTTGGGATGTACTTTTGCCTTGTAAAAACACCCATACCGGTGAAGGACTATTTTACCACCAAAACAATGTACTAATTCCTCACAAATAGAAGTAGGTCACAGAAGATTCATGAAAGCAAATGCCAGTGACTCAGTGTAGAAGGAAGAAGAAAAGGAAGAAAACGAAGTAAGGGTATGATTTATAGTGTGTAAATAGGTATGAGCTAATAGTGTGAAGAGGAACAATTTCATGATGCAGATTTGTTTAATTCACCCTGATGTGTCAAGAATGAAGTATAACATAAAATGACTAGTAGAGCAACATCCCTTATAGAGACAGAAAAGCAAGCAGTGGTAATTGCAGTCAACATTCTAATTTTGAACACACCAGTTAACCTACTGTCTGCAGCCACAACAGCCCACAGCCCATGAGACACAGCTCAGAGCCAGATCTAGCAGTGCTGCTGGCAGCGACGAGAGTCACCTGAGATGCTGCAGGAAACACCGCTCCCCAAACCACGCAACACAGTGAACATCTGTTTTTAAACTTCACTGATTAAACAGTATCTGCTCCAACAAAAGCAGAACTGCTGACAAATTTAAAGGAGAGGAAACCAAAGTGAGTGCATTGCTGTCAAGTCTTAAATTATCTAATGTGGTGCACGCAGTCTTCAAGTTCCATCTTCTGGATTCATACAGTGACTCAAATAGTCCAAGTTTTTAGTGTTTGAGGGTAGGGGTTTATTATTGTTGGGTTTGGTTTTCTGCTTTGTGGTTTGACAGTTTTTCTTGGAAGTTCATGCTTCAAGCCCTATTTTGGCAATGGAGAGATTTAAGATGAACAGTAAGTATATAAAAACAGACAAAATTAACTTCTGCTAAACTTTACACAGCAGTAGTGAATTCCAAATAAAAAGGAACACTGGCTTGGATGCATATGAAGTTGAACAATACAATCCAGTGTACAGTATTTCTTCTTTCAATCTTTTCAGGAATTTTGGAAATTTTATCATGTAGTTAGAGATATCTCAAGATTTCATAATCTTGCAAGAACAGATCAGTATTGGCTTTTGAACTTCTACTAAAATTCCACATTGAAGCAGCAATGTCAGGGGCAGCAGAAAACATGACAGTGTTTACAGGAAGCAGTAAATTGGAAAGGGAATTTGTCTCAAAGTTGTCAATGAGGAGAGCTGAAATCCTCCCACAAAATGTGATTTTACGTTAACATTGCTGTTCGTAAGCAGTTCATTACACATAAGGTGTTACCTTGAACAAGAACCATGAAGCTAACATTAAAAACTTGGAAAAAATCACGTATTCTGCTTCAATGGGTACATCAAGAAAGTAAAAATGGGGTCCATAATGAGCAAATTTCTCCCTTTCCTCAACTGTAACTGGAAGTACCACTATATCACATCATATTTCACAAATTCTCTTAGACATATTACTGTGCTAACATGTAACTCTTAGATGGACAAGCTACAATCAAGAGTTTCCACACATGCTGTACTGCCATGAGGTTAGTGTCATCACTGCTATTCTGAGATTCACACCCGTGATTCCACCACAGAAAGCGGTCTTGCAGTTTACCTGTTATCTTGAGCAGCCCATGGGGCTGAAGAGAAAAGAAAACTGAACCTCCAGTTTAAGATAAATTCACTAGTTTTCAGGGAGGAATATCCTGTTCCACTGAACATAACTTCCATTCACTGTCTGCTTGACATAAGGGACCTGGCACTCTGTGATCTGCTAACCCTCTCAGCAGTACAGAAGAATGTGCTGAGAGTTTAAACACTAATTCTTCATTTCCTGTTTTTTGTAAAATAGAAGCCCCGAACCTTTAATTTGGTTCAGTGGTTTAATCAAACGTTAGATTTTTCTATTAGCATATGCTCTAACTCAGCTTTTCAAATAATCATTACAAATTACCTCAGACTACATTTAGCTTGAAAACCAAATGTAGGCACACCTCTGAAAGACAAATTGATGTCATCAAAAGATATTTTCTTGGATGTCTTCAGTATAAAAGAATTGAGGCATTTCTTGGTATTATCCTTTCTTCAAATCATAACCACAAAAACTACCCCTTTGAAGATATAAATTTAATGATAAAGCATAAACATGGGTCAATTTTAACACAACGTATGCTTTTTAATCACCTCCCTTCTATAAATCCACAATTAAACATAAAATCAAAATAATTTTTCAATCCTTCAAAAACCTCAAGAAGGTTTGTGCAAGTAGGCAGTGGTGGCATACAGGTTCTGGAGGGCTGGACAACCAGTTGGATGTACATATGGGTGTGTAACCAATTAAGAAGTGACTGATTGTTTTCTCAGCCTAGTGTACAGAGTTCTGACTTGTTTTTATGGGGATATATAATCTCTTGCCTCACCGTGACTAGCATAAATTTAGCTGATATAGGAAAACAATGACAACGAAATGTTAAAAAATGACCAATAAAAAAAAAGAAACCCAAGGCTGCAACTGGCAAACTAGCATACAATTTGGTAAAAAACAAATGCAATCTCATCATCTCCTTCCAAAGTGCTTCAATAGGCAATAGGTTCCACAAAACTGTGGCGAGTATTTATTGATTGACACAGATTTTTTTTTTTTTTTATATTTTACAGAGAAATATTGTATCTCACATGTCTAATTTTTCTTTTTTTTTTTTCCCCAGGAAAGAAACACAAACACTAGAATAACAGCTTCACATCTATTTAACATAGGACATATACAGTATCATTCTGCAAAAATCTGCTAAACTCCCAAAAGTTTCTCTAAGACTGAAGCTTGAGTAACATTACATTACTGATAATGCTGTATTTGATATTACATCTTAGCCACTGACGTATTTCCCACTCAGACCTCTAAAAAGAAGTTATAACAACATCAGAAAATAATATTCTGCTTTTAAATTCTGACTACTCAGTAAGTTATACCAGCCATATTTTTGAAACAGATAACATAGTCACTCTCTCCAAAGGGCAAATTCTGATCTTGCTATTCACCAATGTCTCCCAGCACATTTTACCACAAGCAGAAAAGTAGAAACGTGTCATTCACCAATGCTGAGACAGGACTCACGCTGCAGTGTGACACAAAGCTACATGTCACATTCTTTACAAGCCTAGCTTTACAGCCCAAATGCCTGCAGCCATACCGCCCGGCGCTGTGATTTTTCACATCTTGGGCTCTGCAGCACTGGCCGAACTAGCTGCTGCAGGAAATGATGATCACCTCCGAGTCAGAGCTGAGCACACACCCCGGCACGGTGCTGCAGGGTACAGCGCTGTTTTGCAGATGAATCTGGGCTGCCAACCTCATGAGATCATTAGAGATCATTGCTCTGAGTAAACGTAAATGCACTGAAGCACACACTTGTGAAAAACTTACTGAACATTCTGAAACCAAATGAACTGAATGTGTTTTGCTCAGTCCTGAGTTGCTCTTCGAGATCTCAACAAGCTAATTAAAGAAAAAATCCAATTATTTAGACAGTATTATTTGTGTTAAGCAACCCCCTGATTACCTTAAACATTTCTCCGCCAGTGCTTAATTTAAAACCAACAATGTCTTTTGATGGAATAAAACCAAACCAATCTTCCCAAACTAATAAAATTAAGTCTGTACACACTACGTATGTACAATTCACTAACCAAGAGAACTTAGCATCTCTGTTAATAAACTGTGATGAGGATGATTTCAGATTAAATTTAGTATTACACAGCTATCAAATCAGGCTGAGTACAAAAAGTAGGTAAATTATACTGATTATTTTGTTAAAAGGTTATTACCACTGAGGATGCAAAGAGAAGCATGGATGCTCACTCCATTTGTTAAGGCAAACAAGTGGTTTGTGACCACATGAAAGATCAGAAGTAAATTTTTCATAAACTAAATTAAACTGAACTGAATCATACCATCAAGATACATACAAATTTTTTTAAAGTACTTTAAACTATAGTTCAATATGGTCATTTTACAAATTCAGTGTGCTGGCAGAAGGGAAGGGAAAAAAAAAACCAATCTCTAAGTCTCCCAGCCTTAAGCATAGAGACTGCTGCCTTACAGTGTAACAGGAGGGTACCTTCCAGTTTAGTTCAAACACATGAAATAAACAGAAATTAATTATGCACTATTCTTGAAATAAACACGCTTGAAAGCCTTGGTAACCACTAAACTCTCCAAGTATATTAACACTACTGCAGACTTTCTATTCCAGTTAACATGCAGAAAATGTGTGAAAGAAATGATCTGCAGTTTTGTTTTTCTACACTACAAGGCCATGTGAAAACAGAAAACTGTAGGTTTCCTATGTATGTCCCTACAGCCATGTGGTTATTACTTACAGCCAAAAAATATCAACTATGCTACCCACTACAGGTAGAAATAATGCTGCTTTTTGGTTGAAAACGTCTTTGGAATAAATGATAAAAGGTTATAGATGCGTTTACTCAAGATTTTATCTAAAAATAATGATGATTGTTTTCTTTGTTCTTCAACACTGTGTAACGATTTCAGATTGTAGCCTTCCTCCTTCAGGCAGCAATGGATTGAATTTAAAGAAACTCTGAAAAAACAGCCACCTTTGTCCTAAGACTTCTAAAAGAGAAGTATTTTGAGAGAAAATCTGTCATAACTGAGGAAATCCCACATTTTCTACTTTCAAGAACAAAACCACTTGGGTCCCTCACGCAACAGAGCCCCATGGAGAGAAGCATTATTTCTTATATATGCAGTTGTGCTATGAGTCTCCATTGCTCTCCACATCACAGGAACACAACAAAGGACAGCCTCCACTCCAAAGAGCTTACACAAGCCCAAAAACCCAAGCTCAACACACAGACAAGACAAACATCTCCAACAGGTTGGAATAGGGTGTGGATGAAGTAAGGTGACAGAAAAGGGTGTGCCACAATTTTTGGCCATCAGGAAGAGTAATCACCTCACTACTCATCCGGCCTATTAGCCCATTAGCTAATTTAAGGTTTCTATTTGCATCACAGCAGAATGATGCCTTAAGAGGTAATGTCCATAAAGCATAAAGCCACCATTTCTGCATCCTTTGTTTTGTTTGGAAAATGTCTCAGGTCTTACAACACCACAGAAAGTTTGAGGAAAAGGAAAAAACGTGACACCGGTCAAAGAAACTACTTCAGTCCCTCACAGTCATGGCCAAGTCACAAAGACAGAAACAAATTCACCATCTACATGAGTTTCCTCTGTTCTCTAAGTTTTTTATGAGGCAACACTAGCTCTTACTTTTGACAGACCTAGAAGAATACATTGCCTAATAAATGTAGAGCTAGGAAATCAATGGGAGTTGTTATCAGTAAAAAAAGACAATTAAAAAGCAAATGCCTTAAAAGTAAAAAATCTAATACTGCACGTGTCTTATCCAAAGAACATGAAACACCACATTCCTTCCAAAGCCTACTGTAATGAATTGTCTTTTAACTACTTGGACTTCAAGTGCTATACTCACTTGTCTTCACTTATCTTGAATAGGTGTATTGGTAATACTTGTTGCCTTTGCCCTGAGGATGGTTAATGTACAGCGAAATCATGAACTCCTGGTTTTTGATTTTTGTATTTACAGTACCTTGGTATCTATTAGAAAAGTGATTTTATAAAATAATACAAATTTTGTAGGAAAATAACTCTATAGCACTATATAGTTCTATATATTCAGGTGAAAAATCTATAAATGTATGAAAACTAGAACAAAAACTGTGTCTCTATCCTTGCTTTTGCCTGTGCAGCATTATGTACCACCCTGCTGAGATTTCAAAGAGGTCACTACGTAATGCAGAACAACAAACCAGTTCTCAAATTCTAATCCTTCCTCTAATACTAAAAATGTCTGTAACTAAAAAATGGGGGGGGGGGGGGGGNATATTGCCATTTTTTTTTAATCTTGTTACATGCATGTTTAATATGCCTCTTTATATAAGAATAGCAACACCTTCCTGTAAGTTATAGAAAAAAGGTTAAATTGTAACTTCAAATCATCCGAAACTTGGCAGATACTCTTTACTCTCTCTTTACTCTTTTCAGGCATATGCTACCCCTGCAAAGCAATGTTCAGAACAAGTCATTGTGTTAGGTTGCTGGATTTCTAATATGCACTGGGTGTTCCTGCCACATGTTCCTGTTCATACTGCATGTGCTTTACTTCACTCCTGCCTCTTTTTTGCAATGATCTGGCTGATTTACCTACAAGATAAACCTGGGAGCAGCCCTACAAATAACTTCAGAGTCTCCATTAACAAGACCAATGGGACACTTTTTCCTCCTGCTGCACTAGACTTCCAACACCTCGGCAGGACGAATTCCTTCACACAACTCCCACACCCGTCCGTGTTCTCAGACAGTCTGTCACACCTAAGAGAGAACAGCAGCACAAACCTTCCCCTCCAAGTCCTTGTACACATCCTGCACCCTTACAGGGACCTGAGCCAAGCACTCCCACCACACACAGAGCCCAGACCACGCTGTCAGCTCCTCAGCCAGCTTCCCGGGCAGGTGTCTTTCAGAAAACACAACCTATTGTTCTCTCAGTATGACTTGAAGGGAAAATAAATTTTTCCATACCAACTGAGGCAGAAAATGCCAGCAGTCCTTTGGACTTCTATTAACATTGTTTCCTTCTATTAATATCCATCTGGTGACTCTTGCACGGGATTTAGGCAGTCGCAGTCACAAAGAACATACTGAACACTTTCTGCATTTATGAAGAGACTGGCCCAGTATCTCTGAGGTTATTACTAAAGGTAGTGTGAAAGACAACAGCATCAGCAATAAATCAGCAGTGGTAAAACACAACTCACTCAAGGAACAACTAGAAACAAAAGAAAGTTGTCCTGAGCAGTGTTAAATCTTCCAGATTTTGCTGAACTCATCAATGATTAAACAAACAGGTTACCTTATCTGGGAGGGCCAAATTACTAAATCTCTAACACTATTACTCTGTGTCTTGTTTCCTGTAGACTGTCAGAGTAGGTGATCCTACTGGTTTTCTTCTTGCCTTATAATTTATGAATCAGAAGAAGGAAATACATGATTGCTAAAAGGTAATAATTTGTAGATAATGCTGACTACTTAGGTCTGACCCACACAAACAATTTGCATATTTTAAAAAGTAACTTAGTATATTCATATACACTAGTATGTTTTGTATTTCCTTTACAGAAAAGGAAAAAAAAAAAAAAGAAAGAAAAAAAGAAAAAAAAAAGAAAAAAGGCATCTTGCTCTTTTAAGATTTGAAGAAGACATGGAAGGAATAATGTGAAGATATAATTTTGAAACTTGAAAAAACAGAAATAAATTTTTTTATAAAATAAATATATAAATCCCCGCCCACAACCAAAAAAACCCCACCACCAACCAAAAACCACCCAACCAAACAGGAAGTTTTATTTTTCTGTTTTGAATTTTTTCCTACAGATAGAAATCAAACCTTTGCAAAAGAGTTAACATTTTGACATTTGACAAAACAGAATAACACCTCTAAGACACAGCCAAGCAGCAAAGCAAAACTAGACAGAAGTGTGTTTCCCAACAGAACTGTTCTCCAGTTACTTGTGGATCAGAGATTGGAAGCAAATACCTCCAAATTCAACTGTTCAATCATCAAAACACACCAGAAAGGCCAAGAATGAAGCCAAATCACCAAGGCTTATGTAAGAAAACAAATCCATGATGCAAGCTTACTTTAAAAAAGTGTTAAATATTTTCTGTGTTCATTATGAGGGTAATGCAAAAGATGCTGTGGGAAGACCTGATGGTGCAGTGACCTGACATAATCACCCTTTTGCGTGGTGTGTTCACAGACAAGGTGAATAGAGCATACTGGACTTGTCTGACTGCTTTTGCTTCTACTGTTACAGCACTTATGGAAATTCTCTTGACATACCCATGCATAAGAATGAGCTGGACAGACCTGGAGTCACTCAAAAGGCAAAACTAAAACAAACATATACAATCTACTTTTTATAACTCCAAGAGGGTTACTGGTATTAATACAAAGAATATTTGTTAATTACAACTTCTCACTGAACAGCACTGTCTGATGAAGGAGATACTAATCAAGCATTCTCCTTCCAGTTTTCCAAAACCAGAAATAAAAAACCCCATGTATTGATTTACATTATGTAAACCATGCTGAAGACAAATTCTGGTAAACACCAAGACAGCTGTTGAAAGAAATACGTCTGATTTATTCTTACCATCAGTATATAACTTCTGTTTCATCAAGGACTGGATTATTAGGTTTATGCTTGAACTATGCAAAATCTGTAAAGTTATATTTATCAACTGAAAACTCTAACAAGGATTTCTGTTCTTTCTCAGTCAGAATGGACTATAATCAACAGGAAGCAGCCAGTTTCAGAACTTCAACAACTTCACTCTGGATGGCTAGGCTCATTGACATTAATCAACACACTGTTTAATTAAATAATATCTATCTGTTACACATAATTCTGTTAAGAGAATAACCATATATATTTGTATAATACCAATATATAATTAATTATATTATAGGAACATATTATATGGATCCATATCCTCTGAATTACAACACCACAACTTCTACAATGTCCTGTGAAATTTTCATCTCTCATACTCCATTTGCTCTCCAAACTCCCTTTGGGGCCAGCTTTCCTCACTGTTGTTTAGCTATTCACAGTGCAGGAGATGCTTCATGGAGCCACTGATAAGCCATCTCTAGGAGGTTCTGATGGCACTTTTAGGCAGAATTCATGATCTGACTGGAAAAGTCTTGGCTTCCAGTTACAGAAACCTCTCTGTGTCCATCAGTCACACCAGTAAGTTCTTATATCCCAGTAGAATTCAGTTTGGGTTTGAAGAGAGAAGGTTTCAGGGTTAAAACACATACTTTAAAAATACAGTAATCTTAGAACTACCTTCTTTTGTTTTCTACTGTTGAGGTTTCTGTGTATTTTTATGTAGGAATACCTTTCCAGATCATTCTAGCATCTCATCCAAGAAGTGATAGTAACAGTAGCTCCAAAAGGATTTTAAGAGTAGGAAGCATTTAAATTAGAAGCCAATTTACTACACTCAGATTTATTAAAAGAAGTTTAAACTACTATACCAATCTTCCCTATAATAACTTTAGGACTTAGAATCGATGCTTAAAAACATAATTTTGAAGCGTATTCCAAAAAAAAGGTAAACACTTCTTACAGAAATCCGTATCTGATTAATAGCTTTAATAGAACAAGTAATTATCATATAAACTCCTATCTTCCAAGCATGCATGAAAAGAAAATGCCAACAAACCAAACAGTAAAAGCACTGCAAGTTGTTTCACATATCACATCTATCTCCTGTGCTAAGTGGGATTCTGTTCATAAGCTTACTACAAATGTCATACAGGAACTGGCCCAGAGAGGAAAGACTGACAAGGCACTGTTCCCAAATGCATGCAAGAAAGCAACCAGGGAAAAATAAATAAATCTACCTACTACAGCTTCAGGTATGAGTATCTTCAGTGCCTCTTAAAACAACCACAGGTGGTAAGTACCAGCATTCATCAAAGTAACTTTTAATTTATTACCTTTCCTGAGGTGAGCTTCCAGACCAAACCAATATCCACAGAACTACTTCAAAAAAGTGCATACTTTCCCTTTTACTTAAGGGAAAAATGACTCAGATTATATCGTATTTCAAAATGTAAACACTACACTAGTTTGAATTACTCTAGTTAATTTTTTTTTCTAGTTCTAACCTCCCCTGCCATGAGCAGGGACACCACATATCCTGATATGTAAGAAAATCAAAAATAAACAAAAATATTGATATTTTCTCTCCAATCTCAAAGCAGGTAAGTTTATATGGATGTATGTCTGCCAAAACCAAAACATAACTATTTTGTCAGATACATAAAAGTATTCAGACTAATCTACTTCCTTATTGACAAAAACAGAAACCATTTGTTCTACAACCAAACACCTCACTGCCTTGAGAGAAATGATGTTTTTTTAAATTCCAGAACACTCTGGAACACTATAATCAAGTACTAAGAGAACTGAGGGTATATATATTTTTATTCAACAAATTATTTCAATGCTTAACAGTTCACATTGTTTCAGTAATTTAAGTAGCAACAAGAATGGCACTTTTTCAAACACTTTTGACTTTACACAGGACTACCTTAGTCTACCCATCATTTAATCAAGTAGATTATATGTGGGTTTGATTTTTCCATACTTACTTGGATGTTAATAATTGTGTTTTAAACTAGTCTAGTTAGAAGAGACAGACTCTTTGATTGTATCTATCTATACACACATATCAAGCCATTTCCTTAGCTGTAAGCAGTGCCTCATTTGACATAACTTTAAACTTTTTTTTTTTTGAGGGAGGAAAACAAAATTCACAGTGGGTAGCCTTTCAGAAATTTTTCTTTGATATATTATTTTAAACATAGGTTAAAGTCAAATGATAGATACCAAAAGCTGTAAAATTTCACTATGACTACGGTTAGTGAATTTGGAAACGTTCAAAGGAAAAAAATCCTCTGAGAGGTTCTCAAGAGAAAATCCAGGAGCCATCACTGGATGCAACACAGCCTGCTGAATAAGGCTGAATCAAAGATAGTGAACTTTCTGATTCTCCTCAGATATGCACCTCTCCTCTCCTGCTCTCTCACCCTAGTGGTTCTTCAAATAAAACTAGTTCCTACTAAACCTCTTCTAATGACATGTAACATCACAGCCCTGATCTAGGTCTACAGACTATAGATAATATGACAATATACACAAACTACTGCATGCAACAATCAGTTTTACACCATTTTCAGTGTGGTCCATTTAATGCACTTCACTTAAAATGCTCAACCTAAACCAGTTATCAGTATCTTCATATTCTAAACACAGTGGCTCAACTATGGAGTGATTCCACCTCCATAAGTAGCAAAATCAACACCATTCCTGCACAGTGACATGTAACAATTCACAGAGTCACAGAATCGGTGAAGTAGGAACCCGAGGACCACAGCAGCTCATCTTGTCCAGCCTCCCTGCTCAAGCAGGGTTATCTGAGAGCACGTGGCACAGGATTGTGTCCAGACAGTTCTTAAGGATCTCCAGTGAGGGAGACTCTACAACTTCCTGGCCAATCTGTTCCAGTGTGTGGTCACCTGCACAGAAAAGAAATTCCTTCTCATGTTCAGGTGGAACTTCTTGGGCATCCCTTTCTGCCCATTATCTCTTGTCCTACTGCTCTGCACCTCTGAGAAGATCCTGGTCCATCCTCTTGAAACCTATCCTTTAGATATTTATACACGTCAATGAGGTCTCCTCTCAGTCATCTCTTCTCAAAGCTCAACAGACCCAGCTCCCCCTGCCTTTCCCCATATCAGAATGCCCCAGACCCTCCATCATCTCTGTAGCTTCCACTGGACCCACTCCAGGAGCTCCATGTCTCTTTTGTCTTGAGGAGCCCAGAACTGGACACAGCACTCCAGGTGAGGCCTCACCAGGACTGAGAAGAGAGGCAGGATCACCTCCCTCCCCCTGCTGTCACAGCTCTTCCTAATGTCCCCAGGATCCCACGGGATTTCTTGGCCCCCAGGACACGCTGCTGGCTCATGGACAGCTTGCTGTCCACCAGGACCCCCAGGTCCTTCTCCTCAGAGCTGCTCCCCAGCAGGTCAGTCCCAGGCTGTGCTGGTGCCTGGGGTTGTTCCTTCCAGGAGCAGGACCCTGCACTTGCCTTTGTTGAATTTCAGATGGTTCTTCGCTACCAAAATTAATTGGAAATCTACCTTGAAATCCACTTTTCTGGCCACCACTCCCAGCTTTGACAAAGAGCTACTAGAGGCAAGCCCATCAGCTGGTATGTGCAGCCACACAAATTGGTACTCAGCTTATCACTAACAGAAGTTTGAAGCTGTCTAACAAGAGGCACAGCAGAAGAGGCAACTATGAACTGCTGCATACATGAGCTCCTGTAAGGTTAAAAACACATTTGAGCCAAATACAAGACTGAATCTCTGTGTGCTGTGCCTAGACCATGGACCACGTCCAAACAACCACAGCTCATAAAGGGATGTCTGAACTACCACCCTTTAAATTCTCGGAATATGAAAAACTAAGACTGTCTCCTACTGTGTCACAGCAGATATTGGCCACGACAGTGGGAAAAAAAATAACAATTACAGCTTCTTTCAGCATATTCCAGCATTTTCCTAGGCTTTTTTTTATTTTGTTCATGTATCAACTGTCCGCAGGCTTTCTAAAATAAGATCCTTTGGTCACTTCTTAATGATCTTGACATAATTCTAATAAAATAACATTTTATGAGAGTGAAAATGAAGCAAAAAATGGCAGTATGACCAGATGAATCCTTACCAGTCTGGCTGAAGCTAACAAATAATTCTGGCTCATTCAGACTGTAAGAAGAACTTGAAATACATTAATTGCCTGAATAAAAAGATTGATCAACTAAACCAACCAAAATAAAAACAACAAATTCAATTTGACAGTGAGATTGTAAAACTATCCCCCTAACAGACAGCCTTTACTGTGACTGAAATTAAATACAATTACCTAGATACATTAACATTTCACTAGGTAGCAGAGAAAACAATGGGATCATTCGTCCAGCAGATTAACTTCTAACAAAACATATTCAATGACAGTGTGTTTGGAAGCACAGAGAGGCTGCACAGATGTACTTCTTAATCCCCCTAGTTCTGGGATAACAATCTTCTCTAAAGTTAATCAACATCTATTAGAATAATAGCTCCTCTTGCTTGCATGTAGGAACTAAGGTGAATGAAGAGAGTTCAAAGTCAAGAAATGGTGAAGCTCTTAAAATTACCACACTCCCATACATTAAAAACAATACAAACACATAAAAAAGGAATACTTTTTTTTAAGTTTGAAATAATGTTTACTCTTATGCAGAAATAAAATAACTCCACTGGAACACAGTTTCAGCTGATATCAACATAATTAAACATTGGTTTGCTTATATTATCAACATGACCACTTTGAACACCTGTTATTAAATAAATAATTCATTTATAATATACTTTTAGTATATTCTGTTGACAAAGTTAAAAACCAAGATCTACATAAAAATAAACAGCAAGCCTCTACATTGTTATTTTAACATCACTGTGCCTATTCCAACTACTAAATTCAGGACATTCAAAAGACCTGCTATTTCAGGCAACATGCTCTCCCAAAACTAACAGAACTAGACCAAAGTTTGACTGCTCTGTCCACTGTTTCCAATAGAATAATTTCCCACATTTTAAGGCTTTGGAAAGGTTATGAACTGTCATAACCTGTTTGATGACTGATGAATATTTTAATCTCATATCATGAAAGACTCACTACTACTTCGGTGACTGTAAACAAATAAAGTGAAGTTTCAACACAAATCATCTATGAGTCCACTTTGGTTCAGAAGCAACTGGGCAAGTATTCATGAGTTTCATGCCTTTGGGGAAAGAAAATCCCACTCTGACTCAAAGGAAGAACAATTGCACTAACACTGTTCCACTGCAACTACCATTAAAAAAACGCAAGAGAAAAGGACACACACAAAAAGGATCACTGGCTTGTCGGTTTTGTAAAAGATATACAGACAAAATTAGACACAAAAAGTGCAAGTATCAAAGAGAAGCAAATATGTATCATAAATCAAAGCAGAAAGTAGTGATTTTTCCACACGAAAAGAAGTGTATCTTCTTTGTACATGAGTAGATATCCACACAGACAGAGACTCTCTCTCTATCACTCTAGCTCTCTACATGGTGGCACACGTATTTCTTCACTGTAAAAGCACATGGTATAATCCATGGCACTTACAGTATCAGGGATTTTAATAACAAGTGTCTCCAATTTATAATTGAAGGTAATTTTTCTACCTGCCAGCTCTGAAAACCTATCACACTTAAAAGTCAGGCTGTGATGCTTTTTATTCAGGTATTACTTCCCAAAGAGCTGCTGCAACTGAAATTCAGCTAAGTCAACTGTTGGAAAACCTGAAGGAGGCTACCTCTTCATCCTTTACTTCTTAGAACCTCAAAGAGATATATGATTACAACAAATAAATCCATACAAAGACACAAAATTCACAGTACTAGCAGACAATTCTCATTATTCTAGGTGTTAAGAAAAAAGGGTAGTGTTCACAAAAACAATAGGGTCTAGCAGGCCATAAAAAACTGGTAGCAGAGGTAAAAATGACTGAACAGGCAAAAAGAAGATAACTGAGAGGCAAAAATGCCCAAACAAACCATAAAATGTTTGATCTTAATTTGGCAAGGAGTCCCAAAGCCAACTACGGATACAGCAAGAAAGAAATCCTTCTTCAGAAGTTTTCTTGAAGCACCTAGGCATGCACCAGGCTAGACAAGTTCATAGGCAGTGTAAGTATTAAGAAAAAACCTCTCTTGGATCAGTGGACCCAAAACTTTCACTTAAGCCCAGCAGAAGATTCAGATGACAGAAGCTAAACTCCCTTCAAATGTCACTCCTTAACCTACTCTTCAGGCATCTAAAACACCTGGGAAGCTTCACAACATGAGTGGCTACCAGCAGCACTCCTAGAAAGAAAGAGAAGGCATCATGTGGTAAGTTAAGATAAGTAAGCAGCTATCCATCCAGTTTTTACATGCAGCTGCAGCTGAAGCTGACTGAGCCTCTGCAGTTAATGCAGGTGAGACACAGCACAGAACACATAAACCTGCCTAGTACCTTAATTAATACAAACCTATTTCTACAGCACAGTTAGGAGAACCTGTGCTGTCCCTGCTGGGTTTTATGCTTCTGACAGTTTTATTGCTCCTTAAGTTTTATATCTTACACTAGTAAATGAATTATGAGTATGGGGAGCAGAGGGCAGGTCCACCTTTAAGAAGAGAGCTGAAGAAGTGTGTGGACAGCCTTCCCCAGCAGACATCAACAGCAGATTCGGACTTCCCACCACTCACAAAACAGAACCAACCTGACAAAGAGGGTTATCTGGGCCCATTAAGAGTAAGCAGCCTTGAAATTCTACTGCTGGCTTTTTCAGTTCACAGTGCTGTGACACTGATTTGGCTACAGAGAGGGCATTAAATATTTAACATCTCTATAATACATGAAATGTAACTGCATATATGGAATGTACTATTCACTGACATACCATACATGTGAGACAATATTCAATGCTGCTTTAACAAGTCTTTCAAATACTTCAACAAACCCAGACCACTGAACATGTCTGAAAAGCAGGCAGGCATTCAAATATATAAGAAAACCAAACCAACGGTACATTTTTATTTCATGCTTTTTGTGAGATCTATGAAGTTTCTCTCCTCCTCAACCTGCCACACAACCATAGATTTATAAAAGGTATTTGTACATCTTCACACAGTTACAAACCCAATTTGAGTAAGAATAGTGAAGACAAATTGAAAAAAAACCTCTACACATCTCAGCAGAAAAATCTGTAAGGCCTATTTAGATTCTCAGTTGATGGTGTGTAAGAGTGAAACAAGAGAGGGATAATAATGATAAAATAACTCAGCATTTTCAGCTACCCCAGGTAGGAGACATAAAAAGATATTTCCTGCAGGAATAGTTTTTTTCATTGATGTCAAAAAGGTCACTTGTTTTTCTTTTTTTAAACTTTCTGCCATTAAACTGATAGTTGTTTTCTTACTTTTGAATAAAATTCAGACCATAAATACTTAAAGCTTAGTAAAAGCCACCTTTGCTAAGCCTCTATCCTGCTTGCTTTGTGCCACCTTTTTAGCCAGCAGAAGAAACCCTTTACACAGGTTCTCCAACAATAATACATAAGCCAATACTCAAGGTAGTTTCACAGCCAGAAGCATGTCATAATTTAACACCACACCTGGTAGGTCTCAAAATGGCATATAGGGTACTAGTGTACAAAGCTACTAACTTCTATACATTTCTCCTTTTCGTTGTCATAGGGACATATATTTAACAGAAAGGGCCACCATGGCACAAAAAATTACTGTGACACAAAAGTTTGTCAGTCCTTTGCCCGTTGATGGCACAACGCTTTAACTTTTACTCAGCGTTTACTATTTCCAAGCCTTTCCCTACCCCCGACAATAATAAAAATGCTACCAAAAAAAAAAAAAAAAAAAAAAAAAAAAAAAAAAAAAAAAATTTTTTACAAAAAAAAAAAAAAAAAAAAAAAAAAAAAAAAAAAAAAAAAAAAAAAAAAAGGCCATTTCTGTACTAACAAATATCACACTAGCATGTTTTAAAAGAGGTTCCTTGTGCAAACCTGTCCCTTTAAGAACACCGAACAAAATAGGCTATCTTAAGTTGTCCATATAAAGAATATCTGTTTCCAATAAAAGGTCGAATACTTGAGAGCAAGCTGGAAATGTCTTTAAGGGGAGGAAAAAGGAGGAGGGTAGAAGGGCTGGACAAAAGAAAAGATCTTGTATATGGAGGCAGAGTCCTGCTCAGCGTCTCTTTAGGAAAACCACCACCAAGGGCCTCGCAAGGAGCAGCTCTGGGCTCCGCAGCCCCAGCCCGGAGCAGGCAGGAGGCGCCGCNACCCAGCGCACCTGGGGCGGCCGGCCCGCCTTACCTCTGAGTCCGCCGGAGCCGGCTGCCTCGCCGCAGGTGGGGCAGCGTGAAGTTGGAAAGCAGCGTCCAGAAGCTGGGATCCGACATATCCATTTCTCTGCCTTTGAAAGCTTAATAACTCGGTGCCATAGTACGACGAGGAAGAGGAGGAAGGGACAGCAGCCCTGGGAAACGGAGCGGGAAGGCGGCCAGCCTCCGAGGGGGCGGAAGGAGAGCAGAGATAGCAGCAACCCGAACCGACAGAAACTTTTCCGTGAGGCTGNACCCGGCACAGCCCCCGCCCGTCTCCCACAGAGCGCCCCGCGGGTCGGAGCCGCCCGCCGGCTGCGCTCGGGCGTGCTGGGAGCTGTAAGTTAAGGACCGGCGAGTCTCGGTGCAGTGCTCAGTGTACGTGTGTCACGGTGGGGCTTTTGCCTCTCCCGGGAGAACTGACGGTACAGGTACTTAATTAGCGTTTGTCACACTGGCTACCTGCCGCCAGACATCCGGCGTTTGCCACGGAAAGCTGGGACACCCGCCTCCTTCCATTGCCAGCTACCTCTTTTGAGAAAGCTACCCTGAAGCACAGGCTAGAGAGAGAAGGCTACAGAAAGGCTCCGAGTACCTTTCCCACTCATAACAATGACCTAATCCCTCAGGTACTTTGACTCCTTTCCGCCCCAGCTTCATTCTTTCTTCCTTTGCTTCCCGTTTTGTTATTCTCCAGCTGCCTCCCAACTCAACTGGTTTGCTTTCTTGACTCCCACCACCCAGCATTCACCTTCACTCGTTTTAGTCTCTGCTGACTGCTGTCTTCCACTCTCCAGCCCTCTCCTCTCTCCCCCTGCAGGTCTGTCTAGACGGGCATTTTTCCTCATATCTCTGCAGTATGCAAATAAAAGCGTTTCTAAAATTACTACTCTACTACCTTGTCATTCCATAATTTCTTAACTCCAGATGTTGAAAGCAATGATGGTCAGGTACAGAAAAAGATACTGAGGATTCGAAAACTAGAGGGTATCTTTTAATGCACTTAAAAATTTCCACCTGCCTTTTTGTTTATCTGAGGGTCACAGCAGAGAGCTGGAAGGGCTCACATGACACTTGGGATGAAACAGCTCTCATTAGACAGCTCTCACCCTATTTAGCACCAAAGACTTTAGTAAAAATCCCCAGCAAGCACCATTTACTGTCAAGCCACGGAAAACGTCAGTGTAACATTGATCAAACACAAAAGAATAATCAAACACTTCCTTAAAAACATATTAATTTTAGAAGAGACCATTTTCTGTAACAAGGGAAAACAGCCTCATCTAGGTCTCAGGTTAGATTTTCTTGTACAAGAAAGGCTGAAATAGCTGCAGAAGCTGGTACTTGGGCTGATGTCCATTTGTGCCCCACAGGAGGGCACTTCCCAGCATGACTGCTCTTTTTATACCTCTCCATTAACACTGAGTATTCACACCTACTGCAGCCACTAAAAGAAAAACTCCCCTCCATTTATTTTCACTTTCAGGCATGCTTGAGCATACTGAGCATGAAGTTTTAAAGGTTCACATGAGGGCAAGCATGGCTGGCAACACTCCTTCCTTATCACTGCATAAGAAGGAAATTCTCAAATCTCTACATAAGTACCAAGAAACACCTCCTCCATGAACTCCATAACTTTATCTTCTCTGCTACAAACACAAGTTTTTGCCTGTCATCAGCGTGTTTGGAGAAAGAACTGTACACAATCATGAAACCAGAGAATTATATATAACTCATGTTGTGAACAGCACTGGGTAAAGATTAAAAAAGTCTTCCACCTATCACACAGAAGTTTCAGTGCCCTCACTGCCCCAATTTCTCCCCTCACCTCATTACTCTAGCTAAGAGGCAGTTAAGATAACAAAAGTAGTTCAGGTTCCATAATTCAGTCAAGCACATCACTTGTGGGGTGATCATGGAACATGGAGTTCAAACTTTATTTCACATTAAGGCAAAAAATTACCCATCTTTTCTGTTTCAAGCCCAGGACTGAAACTGAAGTCATGATTTCTTTGTGAAAATCTCTACCGCTTTATCAAAATGATGTGAAGTCTCCAATTCTGAAACATACCCTAAAAAGCTTTAAAAACTTAAGCAAGACTAGCCTATCATAATGTTGGCATAGACCCACCAGAAAAAAAAGAAGACTGCTGCTTGCAAGTAGACAAATTCTGATGGAAAAAAAGTTTAACTCTTCAACCAGACAGGATTATACCAAAAGCCATTACACAGATTTTACTATCTGAAAAGCTGGATTTTTACAAAAGCAGAAAGGAGAAAAAATAGCATAGGAGAAAGGATAAATTCTAGGCAACTGTTTCTGTCCACGTGTATAGCAATAGAGGGTATCATGTCATGGTTTTAAGAACAGTGTTCTTCAGCTTAGTGGTGCCACTGAGACTCCATAAACCATACAACACTCACTTCCCTCTCCCCCCTCCTCACCCTGCCCCTGCAGCAGGATGGAGACAAGAACTGGAGACTCAAAACATAAAGATTACAGGTTTAGATAAGAACAATATAATGGAAACAACAAAATTAAAAAACTAGCAGTAACAGCGCCAATAATAAAAGAGTGTACAAAAAATTAATGATTCGCATGTGAGTTCCCACACCCCCAAGAATATGTGATTAGTCCCTCCACCAACACGAATACCTTTTCCTCCCATCCGCAGAAAGTCACAAGAGGTGGTATAGAGTAACCTCCACGTCCCAGCCATGCCCCCTTCTGGCTACTGCAGAATTTAACACTGGCCCGAACCAGGACACGTACTGTAATTTTATTAATCAATGGTGAACACTGTTCACTTTAAACAGTGATGGTCAAATCCCTTGCAACTCTGTGTCTAGATCCTCTACAGACTATTCACATGCAATAGCTTCCCAAATTCCATGACCTGTAGATGCAGTATTAACTTCACCTTGGCTTTCTGCACACAATTACATGCACACACAGTCCTGCTCATCGGTCATGTTGTTTGTAGCATGGGCTTGAAAGCAAGCAGACTTGAGTAATTATTTTTCTGAAGTGTTTGCTGGACTTACACATATTAAGGCACAACAGACTTTGACAAAGGTATGAAAATGAAGGGAGGAGCTGTAAATCCAGCATCGTCCCACCTTAGACAAATGATATGCTTCATAAGGCAAAGCAGAGGCCTTGTCCTTTAAGAGCACAGCATGTAAATGGTGATGAAAACTTTGCAATACCTTTAAATAAACAACATACCTTCCAAAGTGGTGCCCGAAGTTTGTGACTTTCCATGACACAGAAATGCCTGATTTCAAAGCAAGCACCTCAAGAGGGAGTGAGGTTTTGCAAGTTTATTAGTACTACACTAATAAGATACTAAGAGGACATCTCTCCCAATTTAGTGAGCTGAATGAGCTCAATGAAGGACATCCCAGGACCAGACCCAATAAAAGGGATGCAGGTGGAATTAAGGGTCAGGCAGAGAGGCAGGGGCAGCAGGACTACTTCTTTCTCAGAAGCCATCCCTAAAATTGAAGTCTCTTTCACTAACTATCAATACTGATAATGCTGCTTATCCTTTACAAACACAGGGTCAACATATGTATTTTGTTGTGTTTCATAAGCCACTGCATTTTTTTTACCTCTGCTATGTAGAACTGGACAAAAAAATGACTAATAAATAACTGGTTTAAAAATATGAAAACACCAAATTATTAGGAACAGATCTGTGTCATACTGATAAATGCATACTTGACAATTCGCTATAATTTTCCTGCAACAAAATGTTACTGGCATGTTCAGCAACTTTTCCTCAATATACAACTAAAACAGAATACTGCAGTTGTCAAAATAAAATAAAATAAATAAAATAACAAAGTTAAGAACCTGCAAACAGCATTTATTGCTTAAAAGTTATCTGCTATACAGTCACTTGCAAAACAACAAGCAGCTCAGGCAACTTCATCTCTTAGGAGAAGCTTCACTATAGAATTTGGGTGATGACTTTTATTTATCACGAAGAGTTACATAAGCTAGCATGTAACAAAACAAGTGATAAGGATCATTAAGTTTTCCCTTTTATATTCACTTGAAGATAAAAAAAATCATATCACTCCAGTCAGAAAAGGTGCTTAATCTACCCTTGCTTTGAAGAAGCCTACATTTCCAACAGCAAACTTATAAAAAGCATCCTTAGAAAAGTCTCATTCAATATATAGGAAAAAAAAAAAGTCAAAATGTCAACATTTACTTCACTAATTAACAGTAATAAAAATTTGTCTCCAGTATCTTTTTAATTGAATAACATTGATTACTGATTTTAAGTACCACCATAAAATACTGCTTAGGAAGTTGAAAGTGCACTTTTAAAACCACAATGCCATACCAATAGTAAATCACTATTTTGCACATAATATTTCAATACAAAAGTTATCCAATCTACCATCTTCACTCTGATAATTACACTAATAAACACTGGAATTTTTCAAAACATATTAAAATCTTGAGATGTCACTGCCCAAAGGCATTACAGAATGCTCAAGTCTCATTAATTTTATAGGATGATGTACACTGAATGCAATTCACCAGCAACAATACAGACAATAAAGAGTTCCTCAAGATACTAAGGCTAGTAAAATCTTCAAAGCATAAGCCTCATACTGAAAAAGAAGAGTAAATTCGTGAACCAGGAAAAAAAACCCAGGTCACCTTAAGGCACTTTCTCTGTTTTCATGGCCTGGGAAAATTATGAAATCACATATTTAGAAATAAGAAATGATTCTCACTTCATCAACATCTTAGAAAAACGATAGATTAGGACTGATCTAACACAATCCTTTAGAGGAGTTTGTTTTGGTTTAGTTGAATCTTTTTAGTCAGATAATTATTATCCAATGACTAATGAAGGAACTGGAGAAGCTGCTCATTCAATTATTGCTATTTTCAAAGTGTCTTGAAATAGCTGGAAGTTATTACAGTGGTTGAACAAAGCTGTCATGCCATAACACTCCTTGACAAGGACAAACAGGATATTAGCTGCTACCAGTACTGAGTTCAGGTACGGTGTAGCTTACTTAGTATCACATGAGACAGTCTGCCCAAAAAGTGTTTCAAGTAAGATTTAGAGTCTGGTCAGATGACAATATATTGAGACAATTGTAAAATATTCTACCTATCTCCTAACAATGTTGCAGCAAGTTCACTACCACAACAGAAAAAAATTATGCGCAAGGGAAACATTAAAAATTACCTACAGATTTGAAAAAGTAACTGCACATTGAACATTTCCAGCAGATCATGTAAGGGTTATGTTTTCCATTTAATACAAGTATAACTGCTATCAATAAGCTGGAAAAAAAATGACACCCTTTCTACCAAACAAGACATAAGAGGTAAGTAACCACAGGGACAGGATAATTCCTCATTAGATAAAGCAAATTATCCATGCATGCATTATGGCCTTGCTAGCCATCAAGTCGTACCACAGGACAAAAGCACCCCACAGACATAATATACATACATATTGCAGAATTTGGAAGGCAGATACCAGGCAAACAATTTAGGTACTATCATAGATAAACAGCCAGGAGTTTTTTATGTGATGTATAGATAAAAGAATAAATCTCCCTCAATTCTACAAGCAGGAAAATCTCTCATGTGAGCAAGGAGATGATGTAACTGAGCACTGAGGGGCTAAAATGCATCTACTTGTGGCATTTCCCAAAGGCTGCAAAAAAGATATAAGGAGTTCAAGAAAAAATTATAATCTGAACTATAGTGTGCAGCTTGAAAAAATTAATTTATTTCCCTTTGTCAAGTTTATTGGAGAACCTTGGTCATTCAGTATGCATTTCCCCAGCAGGAAGATTTTCATGAGGAAACAAGAGTGTAAGAACAGCAAACTCTATCACGTCCCCCCCTCACACACAGAATCGGGGCTTCCATCTGCAAGAGTCAGACACAAAAAGCATTTTTAAACTCTTCTCTTACCCATTGTAACATGGTTTTCTACCACTGTAAATCTCATATGTTACATGACTTGCTAACTAAAAAATAATCACACTTCAAACATGCACTAGAGGATGGGAAAAAAAGACCTAAGAGGTAGACAAAGTGTACAGCCTGTGTTACAAAGGTTGTCAAACTAAAAGATCTCACTGGTATATTCACGCTCAAGATGTACTAATTAAGTATTACCACTACCCTTAATTACAATAATCGAAATCTTGCTCCCCCTGGTGGTGGAGGTTGGTGTTCATTGTAGTGACTACAGGATTTTCACTGTGGGATGTGCAGTCTAAAAATAAGTTGAAGAAATCACCGTACAAAAGACTATTTTGTGGGTGTACAATAAACGTCTGCCAAATTTCCAAGTTTTCTTAGCTATGTTTATAAATACACATAAATGCTATTACTCTAACCAGATTCGAAGTAATGTGCAAAATATAAAAAAATATCTCCCACTGCTCTAGTTTATTATAGCTCATCTAACATAAATACATTTAGGAAAAGCAATGGCCCTAGCATCTCCCTCCATTTCTGAAAGGTTCTGAAATTATGCACAATATATTTGGAAGTTAAATATATGGTCTATCCATCTGCATCAGGCATCAGAATTCACATCAGGCAACACTATTTTTAATCCAGCATCTTGCTGTCTGTAGTGGAATGAGCCAACCATGCTAACAGCTATGCTGCCTATTTACTCTGGCCTAGAGATTAGCTTCTCCTTCTGAGCTAATTTAGCAAAACAGCTAATGAGAAAGTGTGGAAGAACTATTTCCCATTTTTTATCACTGAATTTTCATTCATCTTGGCAAGTAGAGCAGCATTACTACATTTCAGAAGTGCTGATTTATGCAGTAAGCAAATCCAGAGAGGGTCAGAAAACATCTAATAAAAATGTTGTAAATTTCCACATACCATGATGCGTGGACCTCGACTTCATTAACCACAAATGCCAGGGGGTGGGGAGAGGAACACTGTATTAATAAGTATTAGTATAATTCTATCCTGCTTTGTTTGTTCTTCAAGTATCTTTTTGCCAGCACTCAACAGCATCCTAAGAGGATCACATCATTTCTTCAAGTCATTAATTAACCTTTTTTGTGGCTGCAGTACCACTGATATAAATGTGAAGGCACTGTGCTATCCAACAGATACGTAACGAGTAATAATGAAGTTTTCCCTGTTTCTATGCATTCATGTGAAACAATCACCACTTAAGACTTATTTCATTGCAGTGGTTTAGATCATCCTACACATTTAGATGTTCTCCTGATGTCACACACATCCAGATGTATTTTATCAAGCACCTGTTTAAGTCAACAGCCATAGCCTATGTGGCAAATGGCATTATTAAGGGTCAAGGTCCAGTTCCTAAATAATTCTTAAGAAAATGTAGATACAATCATTCTTCTAAAACAGTTATGTACTTAGATATTGTCATCCATTCCAGATCACAGTTGCAGTCAACCAAGCCGCAGTTTTTGAGTAAAAAAAATATGTATTAATTCAATTGTAGAAAATCCTTCTTTTTAATAGAGAAGCTTTTTTAGGTTTTTACACTGGAAAATTAAAACTATGTTTCTGACATTTTGAAGTAACATAAATCTGTATAAATCAGACTTACAGAACACAATCTTTATCTATCTTTTAAAGATGAAAATACTCATAAACTATTTTATTACAGGAAACAGACAACATAAAATAGAGTTTGAAACACATATGTAAAAAATATACTGTTCACCATTTGTAAGTTTATCAGGGTTTGTTTTCTTTTCATAAATTTTTAATTGTGGAAAAGAGAGTCCAAACCCCACAATCTTCAAAAGGCAGTTAAGTAGAGCATTTTATCCTGCCACTACAGCTTTCTGGGCTGAAGAATCCCAAACAACATACTCCTCAGAGAGAAATACTACCCTTATACAGAGCCATTTCCCCACGGGCAACTCTGCCCCAGGACATCCCAGTCCCATACTCACAGATTCGAGTAACAGACTTCAGGGATTCTCTATTTTTTAGTCAAATGAACTAGTGAAAGAAATCAAGCTCATGTTTTGTTTGATAGCTTTTAGTCCTGATAGGTTTGGGAAAGATGTCAGCATGAGCTGTGATTTTCCTCATTCTTAAAACACCTTTGGGATACAGGGGAAGTAAAATGGAGGTCAGCACAGTGAAGCTCTCAAGTCTATCAGAGTCCAAACAGATCAGCTCCTGTGATACTGAACTGAAAAGCATTTATTCAGTATAAATGCTGTCTTTAGTGAGACAGAAAACTTCATCAGCTGCAATATCTACATACTGAATTTCCTAAATTAATCACCCAATCACTACAAGACTGGTAGTTACAGATCTATTACAGGTCTCTGTCAAAGCAAGGACATTACAGGCTCCTCCCCAGAAGTGGCAAGGACTCTGTTTACTTCCCATATTTTAAACACACCATTTTCTTTAAAATCGTGATTTAAATAACGGTGAATAAAAACCAGGTGCCAAGATTTCAGAGCTTTGCAATATATATACACCCAAGTAGCTTCATTTCCTGAGCCTTCCCTGCACTCATCTGGCTTCATGCTTCAGTTCACCTCTGTGATGGATCTGTTGTCAGCAGAACGGTGTGAGATGGAGCACCCCACACAGTGCAAGCTGGCAAATTGGAACCCAGGTACACAGGAAGTTGAAAGGGAAAACATTATCTTTAGAAGAATATTATGTGGACTGCCCATTAACACTACCCTTGGTATTTCAGCGACCTGAGCACTCAGCACTGCAAGTTTGTAACATCCTTAAATCACTTCACAGGTCACCCTTAAATGCTCTCATCCTCAAAAGGCTAAATAAAAAATCATCATGGATGTGCTTCAGCACACACCTCTGGTTTAAAACTGTATTTCTGAACAATCATAACTACCCTCAGAACATGCTCTTATGTCTAAAGACATAAGGGGTTTACTAAACAGGTAAATATCAGACATGTAGATGATATGGCTGCCAAACAGACCACTGGAAGCAGTAGAATTAACTATGTAGAAAGAAGGGAACTTTACAGAAACAAAATTAAAAGCAAGTATCTCAAATTGCAAGACTAGTAAAGATTATTCTAGTTAGTTATGCTTATAAAAACTTGACAGAAAATTCTCAAAATTATGGACAAAATACTAAAAATTATCTCAGGGCTAAGGTGCCTCAGAGTCTAATACCTGCTGTCACCTAGTTATTTTATCTGTTTGTGCTTCATATTCTCCACCTGTAAAGCAAAGGTATTTCTACTTCTTGGGAAGGCAGTGAAGATAATTTCAGAAATTCCTGTATAAAATGTTCAGATACTAAAAAAAGAGGGAAGACAGAAGTAGACAGGGAGATCTTTGGGCTGACCACTCTACAGATTCAGCGGTACTGGATGATTTCTACAAATCATGCCTCCCTATAAGCCAAGACCATTTATGCATTGAAAGGGATTCAGATGAGTCAAGAAATAGTCTTAAATCTCTCTGATATGCACATCAAGGAGAATGACAAGAGTCAGGGAGAACAGGGCAGTAAGTCACAGAATCTCACCCTCCGCTTCCTAAGACAGGCAAACACATTTTGGCTTATTTTTGTAGGGCTAAGAACGCACATCAGCTCTCTCTAACAAGGAAGCTAGAGTTAGCACCTGAATTGTCACCAATACTGTCAAAACTATGTAAACAAAATGCAGAGGATCAATACAACACACAACAGCTGTTTCAGGCCTCTAGCATTCTGGAAAACTATCATAGTAGAAATGAGATGATTAGCTGTTCAGCTTTCAAATAACAGTTCAAACCACTAAGTGTCCTAATTTTTCTGATACAAGACAAACTTATTATTCCATTTATGTAACTTCAGAGTACATAAGTTTATGGAAATATCAATATTCTGATACAAAAAAGACTTATAAGTACTTACCACTGCAAATATACACTCTTCCTATACCAGCAACAGACAAACCCCAAAACCTATCTCAAAACCCCCTTTACCATTCAATCAGCCTCTCCTTTGACCATCTCCAGTCGCACCTGGACATGGCTTACCATGAATTTTAATGAGCCTCAACTATGTAAATGTATATGGTTTGTTTCTTTTAAATCATCATACTCATTTATTTCATTATTTTGCTTTTTTCTGGTAGAGGGCTTGGATCTTTTAAATATTATGCAACAATTAATTTCT
Organism: Cisticola juncidis; assembly: GCA_013400215.1. NCBI lineage: Eukaryota > Metazoa > Chordata > Aves > Passeriformes > Cisticolidae > Cisticola > Cisticola juncidis. Next base: position 220,468 of record VXBR01004482.1, read on the forward strand.
GCGAGATTTAGTAATAACCATGTTTCATGTTGAAAAATTATTACCTCAGCCTGTTCTATATTCTGCTGCTCCTCAGCATCCACAATTGCACACTTCTACACACTCACAAGGGGATCAGACTTTGTCAGTCCAGAGGCAGGCTGAGTGGAAAGAGCCTAAATGTTCTCTTGGCAAACATGAAGGTGAAGGTGAAGGAGGAACACAGCAGCCTGCTTATAATGAAAGACTGGCTTATGTTGATAAGTATGTACAGCAGCACTTGCCATCATTCCCTTCTATCAGGTACTACACCAACTTCTAGAAATATTTCTATGTTTTTTCAGCTGGGGAACTTATACAGTATTTACAGCCTTCCCAAACTCTGTAGCATGTGTTCCTAGGTACTTGCCAACAAAACTACAGCAACCAGTCTACAACTTCTAAAACATAACAAGAACTCTTTCCAGTGTTGTGGCTGCACTTCACAATCCCACAGACATGTCTTTTACAGTTTTTTGTTGTGTGAAAGTTTAGGCCTGTTTCTGTCACCATTTACTTTTCATCAGTTTGAAAAATTGCCTGCCTAGCAGTATCATGCCATCATGCCATGCAAGAATCCCTCTTGGAGCAAATGCCTCTCTCCTCTTTCAATGTACACATTTTGGCTGTCAGACACAGTAATGTTTGGCTAGGTAACCTTGCAGTGCTAAACTCCTACTGGTTTTGCTCTGCTAAACTGTTACTGTGCTCAAGTTGCTAACTGCAAACCACCTTCTCTCTTCCAGCCCAACCAGAGCCTTGCTGGTCTTTTTCTGAAGGGCAGAAAAAGCAGCCTCTCACTTCTGGCATGAACAGAGGGTTTGGCATGATTCTGTTCTATGACAGGAGCTTTTTTATTGCTACGAAATAATTTTACAGGTCTGAGTCATTTGCTCTCAGTCTGCAATGTTAACAAGCAGTTTGCCACAAGAGTGCCCTGTGGATTTGAGCATCAGACTGCTCTAGGACAAGCTCAGCACGTTATTGTGCTTATCAAAGCCAAATGTGACAATGTCCACCCAAGATGTACAGAATCACAGGAATTGTCACATCACACAGGGAATGGTTACCACTAAGGGACAAACACATCAGTGTGTGAAAGCTGGGTTACCAGGAGATGGAGACAAGGACACCTTCAAGCTGGGATCACTCCAACATCAGGTTCCTCAATGCTTTCTGCTTGCCATCACTATGTTCTAGCCCAGGAGGAGCTTCCAATACTTTCTAAAAAAAGTGCTATCCCAGCAGTAGGTGGAAACGCTTCCTGAGAGATGCTCACGACTACATTCACTACATTCACTCTGTACACTTACAAGAGCCCAGCTGCCTCTCAGCTCATACCAGAGGATGGAGACACTGGTGTAGCTGATCAGTCTGTGTCCCCAAATCACACCATGAGGTAACCCTCTCCCTCAACATCCAGGGAAACTGCTCTCCTGTTACAAAGCCATGAAACTATTTGCTGAAACTTCTGATCAGGAGCACCAGCATTCCCTGTGCTAACCACTGATCCATCTCATGGATCAAGATAACAAACAGGCCACAACTGGCATCAGGGGAAGAACTGTAAGTCTCAAATATAGCAGTTTAGTGACATTCTCCAGTTTTTCACAGCTCCAAGGCATTGCTTCTAGAAACGTACACATGTATGTTCTTTCTGAAATGTTTGTGGCAAGCACGAGTAGAAACAAGATCTCCGAAAAACAAAAGGACTGAGATTTCTACTTCTGGGGGGCTTAGTCTTATGCTTTTTCATTCCTGTTTACCACTTTGTTTCCAAAACATTCATTTTTAGAAGGTTTTCAGAATTCTGCAGCTGTGAAGCTGCCGCCTCTGTAGTACTCAAGAACAAGCGATTACCAAAGAAAGACACTGTAAGGGATCACCAACTTTCAGTGCAAAGCAATTCAGCCAGCACAGCAGTGGAAACAAGTTGTGTTGTGCACAACAGAAATAATGAAGCCCTCACAAAAGGCCACTGCAGAGACAGCACTGTGTTTTCAATATACACCTCCTTTTTCTGCATTCCTCACTTAAAACCTTTGTGTCTCAAAGCATTTCCTCTGCTGGAGCTGTGTGTTGTAGAGAAGGTGATGCACACAGTGCTGGTTTCTGTTCTGCATCTATTTTTATCAAGGTGCGATAAAAATGATGCAGATGCAACATAACGCTGCAGCGCTGGCACTGAGCAAGGTTGAGAATTTCCATCTCAAGAACATAGCTGCAGGATTTTTTTTCTCTGGCATCTTACACAAGGACCAGATGTAATTCGTCACTGTGCTGCAAAAAGACTGCAGAATTTCTGATTTTTAGTGGAATTACCTAAGGAAATACTTCTGGTGAACATGAACCCTGACATCTCTATCAGATGAAATTTTAAAAAAAAATATAGGACAAATTGGCAGGTTAACCTAGCAGCTTCTCCTTATCTGCAAGAATCGACTGGTAACAGATTACAGACACATTTTGAAGAGTAAGTGGACCCTGAATTCAAGATGTACTAAATGCATCCTTATCAAATCAGATCAAGCCAATTTTGAAGCCATACGACAAAAGTCTGAACTTTACACACAGGCTGAGGGCAGCTGAGGCTCAGCACATTTCAGTCATTACTAACAGATATGTCAGGCAAAGTGAAGAGGCCAACAGGAACAGTCACACAATGACTCATGATAGCTGCTGGCAGGTAACTTGCATGTACATGAAACTGGAGTATGACAGCAGAGGAAGAGAGCAGACTGTCCACTTTCCAGTACATTTCAAGACCAACCTTAACAATTATTTTTGTATGCAAAATGCAGATCAATTGTTCAAATTTTACCCACCTCCTTGAACTGCAGTGATTTCTTAACACCACAGTGTGCAGTACTCAACTCACCTAGTCTGTGTGTGGCCCCAAATACAACTCCCCGTCATCCTCTCTCCTTTCCTACAACTTCTGATTTAGGTCTGGTATATTTTTGTAAGTATTAACAACTTATGCTGTGAGGTTTTTTAAAATTAAAATTGTGGGGAAAAAATTTGCACAGAGTAATGTCAGATTTTGATTTCAAAATGGGACTATAGCAGGTCATTTGTATTTAAGACATGTATGACAAAAACATTCTGAGATTAGCCAGTGACACTTTACTAAACAAGCTGAGCAGCACATCAAATCATGGTGAAAGTAAGCATTATCATGAGGGAATATCTCAGTGGGAAATACTTCTGGAGTATTTTAGTTCTCTGTTTTAGAAAGTAGTAAAGCAGTTTGACAAATTTCCATTCAGGTCATTCCTATGACTGCATAGTCTTCAGACTTGTAAAAAAGACATTTTTGACACAAAATTTTGAATAAAAAATTAAAACTGTTTTCAGATTCAGCATTCCCCTGTTACAGCACCACTCCAAATTTTCAAATTCAAATTCATATTACCTCCTCAAAATGCTCAGAAGGCCTAGCATACTAAACTCAAAATCTAGCATTCAATGTGAAGCACAAAATACAACCAGAAAGGCTAAAAGATTTAATAAAACTAGCACACAAGTACTTTGGGAGGATTTTTATGAAAGTTGAGGGAGAGGAGATCAACAAACTGGCATTTAAAATGATTCAGATGAGCTCTGTGTCTGTAGCTTTCAGTCTACCAGAAAACATAACTGTCACAAGAACTTCCTTGATTTCTCAAAGATACATCTTACCTGAATTAAAAAAACCCCAAACCAAACCAAACCAACCAAACAGAAAAACCCAAACACACCTCCCCCTCCTCTAAAAACCCCACCTAGCAACACAGGATTAAAGCAGCAATCTCTAGTTCTGGTAAGCTTTCTAGAATTCTGTCCCTGTAAGTTAGAGGGAAGCTCCTGTTCATTGCTTTACTAGATTTAAAGATTATATACCTAATCAAGTACTACAAGCCACAAATTAAATTGAAAAAGTTATGTGGATAAGACAAAGCCACACAGAAGAATTCAGTTTGTCCTGGGAACTTTTAAACTTAAAGTACTTAAAGCCAAATCTTTATGACATGAGAAAACCAGAGACTCCAGAAGCCTTACACAACATCATCGTAACAATCCAGCCTTACCCTCCTTGATTCTGCATCAGTGTGGGGCAAGCAAAACCACAGCTTCTTCAGCAGCAGCTCAAAAAAAGCCACATGGAATCAGAATTTCACATCCCTATATTCCTCTTGGGTGTAAACTAATAGTGAAGATCCTGCAGGGGACCCTGTTCTCACTGATGACAGCTCTGCAGCTCCTGCAGCTCCCAGCTGAACCCTCACTTACACTGGTGCAATGCCATTACGATACTAACACCCTTATGCACATGTAGCAGACTAGCACTCAGCAAAATACTGATGACTCACAAGCAAAAATCTTCTCCTCTGCTGTGACTCCAGACAGCTCAGAGAACAGAAAACTTTTTAAAGTATTTCAAAAGCTGAAGCTAGAATAGCACACTTGAGCACACAAGAGGTCATGTCTGCTGAGTAAGGGACTGCTTTTACTTAACCAATCCTCAGAACTCACTTCTATATCACAAAAAATTTATACAAGCAATGAAATTGTTTTTCACTTTCCATCTTCAAGTTCCAATGGAAACAGCTCTCCCTTTGATCTGTCACAAGTCTTAATATGGGACTGTATGGGAAAGAGCTGAGGAAAGTGTTTTGTAAGGTTAAATAAGTAATCCCAAAAAGAGCTAAGAGAACATCAAGGACATAAAAATAACTTCAGAGCAGATACACTACTTTTGGAGGAGAAAGCCAAAGATTAATTTATTTCACCTTGAGGAACTCGTGCTTCATGGCTGATGTTCATGAATATTAATCAGATTACCTTGAGAGATGAAACAGCAGGTTCTCCTCATTTTGAAGAAAAATTTGACAAAGAAATTGAGCCAAGTGATTCTTTATGTGATCCACATCAGCCGTTCCAAAGAACTTCCCCTTTCAGGGTAACAAATCAACAGCTTCATCTTTCAGCATAACCTTAAGGTCAATGTACTTTGTATCAGAAAGCAGAGGTGGAGATAAATTTTAAACAAAAATGCCTGCTTGAGAACCCCTGGCTATGGTGATTGTCACTGAGGAAAGGAGGGAAAGGAGGCATCCTCTGACATGTACTCCTCACATTTCTTTTTATAAAACCTTATGAACCAAGAAGTAGCAGTTTCATAGTAAAATTACACAAAAGTAAAACTACTCTGAGACCAGAAGAGTCCAAATTTAATAGCTAACTGCCCTACAACAATTTTGCTCTACTTTGAGACGACTATGTCATGTCTCTGCACAAGTCCTTTCTCATGAGAAAGTACTACTCCTTTTTCTGCAGTATTCCCTGGCTCACTAGATTGTATGCTTGCACCAGATTTAATCATTAACCAGCGAGTAAAACAGCTGTCACCTTGGCTTTTGCTCAGGCTTGAGTGGGCAGCTGGTGCTGCCAAAGGCAGCGGAGTGCCAGCCCAAGAATGTTCTGCCACTGCGTCCTCCTGAGATGGGTCGGCTCTCACGGCAAAGATCCAGCTCAGCACAGCCACACCATCCCCAGCTGAGGGAGGAGAGGGCAGGAACGTGGCCATGGCAACAGGGCCAAGGACAGGATGGGCAGGGCTCCTGGTCAGCCTGGCTGTGCAAGTTCCTGAGGCAGTTCTGCCCCAGCAGCCCCATGGTCACCCCAATGCCCCAGCCCAGCCAGCCTGCATAAGCGGCAGGACACTCCAACACCATCCAAACCACTTTCCTCCTGAAACACAGGAACATTGCTAAGTTTAGAAACAAACTACTGCCTTCAGTAATGAAAAACAACAAACTAAATTCCTGCTGTCCGTTACATCTTTCACATGGGTATATATGCCCCACATGCCCACACAGCATCACACAGAGCCAGAAAACATTTAAAAGGTCTTTAAACATGCTCACTTTCAGACAAACAACAAAAAAAATCACTAGAAATTTTACTGTTCATTTTTCAACAGAAGCCATCCATTTCATTGATGATTTCATAATACAGACCAATACAGTTAGAAAGTAGCTATTTAAGCTTTCTGTCTTTATCTGATAATGCAGATATGTCAGGGGGGATGCAGAATGCAGAATGTCAGAGGGGGGAAGAAGGGACGCATACAGAGAAAGTGGAAGAATAGGAGCACACTGACTTCTAATTTCTGTATTTAACAATTTGGTATATGAATTTAGACAGCATAAATAAAGTTTCATATAAAGTTTAATAATTGATTTTTTTATTTGTATAAAATTATAAAGTTTCATGCTAATTCTCCCTTTGTAATGGTTACTCATTCATATTATAGATTCAGTTTACATGTAAAGAAAATTCAAGTGTCAACATTGTTTGGCAATTTCCAGATATAAAAAGTTAATAGTAAATACTAAAAAGTGGTCAGGCTATCTGTGACACTGACATTTGTTTTTCTTTCAATTCAGTGCCATAGGATGAAGTTTAATCCATGCCAGTTATACTTCTAATTACTGCTCTTGGTAACACACACAATCATTTGACAACAGGACCCCATGTAAAATGAGTGTTTACAGTGGCGTCCTCACAAGCTTCCCAAAAGAGCAGATTACATTAGTGAAAGCTACAGATAATAATCCTCATTTGCCTTCCTGCCAACTCGGCTGAAGACAGGATCAGGTGAACTCGATTTTCGTCATTAAATAGTCTATAACAAAATTTAACCATAAAAAAAAAAGTACATGGGCTTTTTTACTTGATGCTTTGTTTTCAAAGCTTCAGAATGAATCCTGTCCACCTCTTCACGAGTCTGAGCCAGGCAGTAACATTTGTGCCTGTACAGTGCCTGACATTCATGCAATCTTCATGCTTCTGAGTAAAAGTTTTCTGGAAGATTCACTATAATCTTTTCTTTTTCGTAGAGGCTAAGAGCTTTCTATCAACTACCTTAGAGATTTTTTTTCATCCCCAGCCCAGTATCAGTGACATCAGTAAAGGCTGAATAAAAAGATCTTTTTGTTGACAATCACCATTCTGTACTCTTCAGGCTCAAGTGCCATTTTCTTTATCATTTTTACTAGAAGCTACTACAACTTCTAGCACTTAGTGTTTCCTCCTGGGCCTTTTCAAATACTTTCCCCACTCCACTCCCCATTATTGTAACAAAGAACTCAGAATTATTCACAGCAAAGAAAAACACTAAAATTATGTTAGAAGCATGAGGATATTTAAGATAGTGGCTGTGATGAAGCACAGTATCTGTGCTCAGTTATTTACATCATCTTCTCTCTTTCCTTGCAAATCTGCTCCATATAAACTATTAGTACTAAAACTGCACGTTATTTTTCCTCCAAACAGCAGCTGGAAATTTTCAGGTGACTCAAACCAAAGATAAAAACATAATGGTAAATATGTGCCTATCTTCCTGAGATCTGAAATACAGCTTCATCCCCCACCCTCTCTCAGAAGTAAGGAATGGATAGCTTCACACTGTACCAGCAGGCAGGTATTTCCATTCACAGGATGTTACTGTTTATTTTGAAAAGATCATCTTCATCTAGCTGGCAAAAGGTTCCCTTTAGACTACTACTGTATGTGACAACTGCTATAAGCACAACTTCAACAGAAACAACCGCCCAAGGAGCAGCTGTACAAGTCAGAGGCCATGAGGGAGATGAGCCAGCACGTTAGAGAGAAATACCACAGGAAAACCCAACCCATTCATTCTGGTAAGGCTCCCGTGTTAACATTTCTGAGTATGAGCAAAAGCAGTGTCACTGGAGTAATTCCCCTACTCCCACATACGGGAGTACTCTAAGCTAATGGAACAGGAAATGCTAATTATTTATATACCCTAAAAACCAACACATTTCATTTTTCCACTACGCTAGGTCAAGCTTAAGAGTAACTAATAAGTAAAATATTTGATGTTCAGGACCAGCAGTCCTCTGCAGCTAGAGATAAATACAGCAGTCTGTTTCAGATTTAATCAGACTTTAAACATTTCCACTGCAGGGAAAAATTAACCATTCTGGCAGAGTCTTACATAAATTTCAGGACAGAACCTAAAAAAAATCCCTATGAACTTTGACATTTCCCAGCCATATAAAGGGATGAGGCTTCACATTAAAAACTATCAGTAATTTCCACTCTATTTCTTCCAAAAGTCTGCTCCCAGCATCCTCCATCATAGGATGAAAAGCTCAGACTTGGCACTGCTGGGAGTCTCTGCCACCCAGAGGGGTAAACAAGGCCTGAGTTCTAAAAACACTGAGGGCTATAGCTATAGCACAGTTTGCACAGCCACACGTCCACGCATCTGCAGAGGCCGTTCAGCAGGTCAACCAGGTAATACAAGATCTGTATACAGCTATCTAATTCCACAAATCTGAAATTTCGAAAAAGAGCATATCCCTCACCACAAAGGGAAGTGATTTTTTCTGGCTGTATAAAATAAAGACCCAATTAGAAAATGCTAATTTCACCAAGCATTCTATACCAGCTGATGATTTTGCGGGTAATTTATCAAACAAACATCAGAGAAGTGTTTTCATGGCAGAAAAAAAGTGTATTTATTTAAACCACAGTGACAATTGCACAAATAAGCGATTCTCTTACCATCTCTTCCCTAACAAAACAGAATATATAAAAAACTACAATATTTCTTCAGAAACACATATCAAGTCTTTAGGTTATTTCTTCATTTTTCAGTGTCATGTGGTAGAAGGGCTCTCACCCATTAATTTTGTCTGCTTCAGTATACTGAAGCAGATTTACACAGATTTACACACATTTATCCAAGCAACCCTCACCTCTGCCACACTATGACTGAGGTGGTACCAAAAATACACCAATATACTTCATTATGTAATTTAACAAGGAGGTAGTTCTTATTCTCACAGAAACAAGTGAGACCTCTGACCAAAATTAAAAGTGGGGTTGTTTTGTTTTGTTTTGTTGTTGTTTGGTTTTTTTCTTAATCCATGAGGGATTGATAACTTATTAGTAATTCATTTTAAGAACTGTTTTCCCTATGGAACAGAATCTCAATGACTGACACTAATGAGATCTCTGATTAGAAATTTAACTTTCTGCTTAAAAAAAATTAAGAAAGGAAAACAAGTTCTTCTGTATCAAAAACATCCATCAATTATCATTTATTATCATTTTACATAATACAAAGAATTATAAAGCATTTTTTTATCACTTAATGATTTTCTGATCTCATGAAGATAACTACCTTTCTGACAAGTACCAAAAAAAAATTCTTATGAACAAATATGGAAGTAGAAGAAAGAAAAGGGTGAAAAGGATGTTATATGTACCTGTTAGGGCTTATCTAGAACACTACTGAAATGGAAGTGAAGCTTAAAATCCTCCTAGACCTGAGGACAAAACAGTCCTACCAATTTACTGAATATGACTTTGTGTTCTGAATCAACTCACTAAATACACTACTAGCTCTCACGTAAGCAAAAAATAACCATGTGTTTCCTGAATCACCCTCATTTCTGAACACACCTTTAACTTCTTACATAACAGAATACAATCTGAGGTATGATCACACAAAGCAAACTATAAAATTTCAGATACACTCCTAAGCAGTCAAAGCAACATACAATTGTACATCAGTATCTTGAGTGTCTGTACCAAGTCTCAAAATACAGATTATCCTGTTCGTTGGTTTTTTTTCATAAAATACTTACCTTCAGAACAGCAGCTGGTCTACTAAAACGTATTTTGGATTGCAGAGACATATTTAATTTTTAATTTTTTTTCAATTTTCCTTTTGCAATATGTTTTGATCATTAGGTTTTGGATGCAGAAGAAAACATCAACAATGGAAGTTTACTTGCTTACCTCCAAAAATGAAAAGCGAACAGAGGACTGCATGGACTGCAGGGGCTTGTTGGGGTTGGGCTCAGGCTCCTTGGGGTGAGACTGCAAGTTAAAATAATGTCATCTCTAGTGAACAGAAAGTTTAGCAAGAGTTGCATGTTTTAGTGTAGGAGTTATGAAAGGAGCTTCGGTTAGAACCAAAACATGACCATCCTCCGGAATGAAGTGATTGAGAGTAGTCACACAGGTTTTGACTTAAAATGAAATTGATTTAAATAAAAATAAATATGAGAATTGGTGTTGATGCATATGCTTGGCTATGTTAGACTTCCTCCAGGAACAATACTTGTGTACAAAATTCCAAGAGTGGCGAAATATGGTAACTTTTTTTAGATATCTAACCAAACAGAATATGCAACTGGGGTGCACTTTTCCTCTTAAAGAATCTTGAGGGGCAGGAGGTTTAAGTTTTTAATATGCAAATCAGATTTATTAAAACAAAAGGAAAACGAAAATTGATGATAAACTTCCACCAGCAATAGGAAAATTTTATTAAAATTTCCAGTTTGAGAGCCTAGAATTTGCACACTTATTGAAAATTAGAAGTGCTACAGTTAGCATCAATTTCATTATGAAATGTTTCCTCATGAATGCTAAGTTCTTCTTCTAGGTAATCAAATATGGATATAAACAATTCATCCATAAAATCCTTACTTGAGCATTTGATTTCAAAGGTGTCTTCAAGAAGTTGCCTCAAGTACATCTCCATTCAAAAGACTTGTCAGAAAAACAGCTGGCCACTGCCAGATTTCAGAGATGCTCTTTCAAAATATGCTCATGCTATCATATGCACATTTCCCCATAAAACTCACAAGAGAGATTTTAAAAACATGCTTATAGCATGCCTCTCACTGCAATTTGCTTTAGCTATCTGTCAAAAAAAAAAAAACACTGTGCAGACTGGGTGAAGGCATGGGAACTTTTTTCAGCTTATCTTCACAAAGATTTGTTCTGCTTTGTACCAGACCCTTGCAGCCAGCCAATGCCAGCACTCCTGTCCTGTCCCCAGTGGAGATGCAGAAGGCCAATGTGCTAAGCACAGCTAAGGTCCAGATTGTATTTTCAATTGTGTAACACTTTGCCAGGTATTAATACTTTGCCTTCAAAATCTTTCAAGGTGGATACCCAATCCAGGCTTTTTGAACGTTTCAGCAGGAAGAAGCTCCTAGAACAGACTGGGAATACAATTTTGACACAGTATACTTTTGCAACTTTTTCCTTTGTGAAATGCCTTGGAGAAGGCACAAAGTTTGGCAGGGACATGCACTCTGAGACAAGGATGGGCCTGCAGGTAACTTCTGACAAGACTGTGTTTGGGTAAACTCCTCTGGCTGCCAACTGTGCCTTTATAATTTCTGAACAAGGTGCACAGAAGAGCACCAGCAGCCAAGTGCAAGCTAGTCTGGTTCAACTGCAGACCACCTGAGCCAGCACAACAGTACCTTTCAGCTGACAAGATCCACTAAGACACAATGGCTCAATGTGTCACTTTGAAAATGGCTAAACTGAACCCAGGCTCCTACAAGCCTGCAGAACAAGGTGTGGATCAACAGGCAGATTTCAGCTGTTCCACTGGGGCAGTCTCTGTTGCATTGCACTGCACTGACCTGCAACAACATGCAAGGATCTTTGTTTCTGTATGAGCAGCACAGGACAGACTTGTAAAAACTGCTTTTGCACTTCTACGCTTTATCTGCTCTATCTTTTCATCTCCATGCAGCAGAGCAGGTAGGTTGTCCCCAACTGTCCCTTTTTTGTCCACCAGTCAGCTGGGAAATGATCCTGTGCTGCACAGTCAGTGCTTGCACTGCAGTTCCTAGGGGCACTGCAAGGTAAGATGTGGAGGCAGGCCATGCAGACCACTCTGGCAGAGTCTTCAGAGTCCTCTTCATGAGGACCAGAAGCAGTGAGGGGAACCTGGACCTGATCCAAAGGTGGTCCAGGTGGTGGGAGAAGAGAACTGGCACCAACGGGCCAAAAGCAAAAGGGCTGCAGCAATGAGAGAGCAAGGGGACTGATGTGGAATAACAACTGGGACAAGGAATTTTCTAAAGCCAGAATGGGGAAAAGGAGAGGGAAAAAACCAGCTCTGGCATTAAATAAGAATAATACATTAACTTCAACGCCAGACTGAGATCCCTAATTCACCTTGATGTGAATAAATCCTAGAAATACTCTAAGGCAAAGGCCATTGCCCTTCCTCTGTTGGACGGCTTACTCACAGCAAGTGGAAGCCCTGCACTGGCTAGTAGCTACTCACATTCTTCCTCATTCTCAGTGTTGTAACACATCAGAGTCTCAGTAATGGCACAGACTCTGAGGGCATCCAGTGTCAGATGTGCTAGTACTATGGATCTAAAAATTCCTACTCAGATGATACTGGTGTGTCAATCCAGTTCTTCTACAGAACTCGCTCTTCAGCTTTGCTTTTTTAAGACCTACTAAAACCTGTTAAAACAAATTATCACAGTGCATGACAAGCAGCCTTACTTCTTCCATTTACTAAATTTGGAATGCTTTATTTTGGATTTAATATTCTTTCAAGGAGCTTTTTGCAAGTAATGAATATAAAGTAGACAGACTATAATTGTTTCTCAGGGAGACAACATAATTCTAGTCCCAACATTTACACTTTACTGAAAGAAAATTCACGAGATTCAGAGTGCGAGGAATAAATTGGACTTTTTTCCCCCCTAGATATGTTCTTCTTTAAATGATAGCAATTAACAGTTTGGGAGACATGATTTAAGTCTGCATTGACTCAACTGTGGCAGATCATGAGAGAATGACTCTATGGAAGAAAATCATTATGTGCCAGCAACCAAAATATGGTATTTTCTTTTCTCTACAAGTTCAAAAAGTAGCAAGTGTGATGACAAAAGTAATTCAAATATATGGAAAAAGTAAATATATCCAGACAACATTTTAACAAAAACAATGATCAGTATTGAATTTAAAATATAACTATTAATGTTATCAGTATTAAACATTTTGAAAATATGGCAAAGCATATGTAATTATGTTAGGTAACTGTGAAAAAGGAGGAAGCAGTAAACAATTACTTCATATTATAAAAGCACACACAAACATTGAAAAACATGAATCCTGTTTCGTCCTTTGCAGCTAGTGATGTTATTCTCACATGACGATTACATAATTCACTGAAGATTGATTTAAAAATATTTAAATTGCCACATCTCAGAAGAAGTATAATTATCAATTATTCATGGAAACCATTTTAATGAGATCTCTGATAAGACCCCTCCTCCTAAACTCATGAGAAATTAGTAATGCTGTTTTTTTCAGAAAAATATCTAGAGCTTAGCCTGCCCACAGCTAACACACACTCCTCTTACCAGAAGATGCCTGACTGAAATGCAGAATTTATGAGACATTTCACTAATGTAGTTCTGGGGAACCAGTATGACATCTCCATTTGTTCCTTGGAATAAAGTGCTCTGTCACCTTCTTGTGATTATTAGAATAAATTATTTGCTACACTGTACACTTACCTATAGCCCTCTCTTTAACACGCAGCAGATGCCAGAGATAATACCTTTCATAGCTAAATAACTTTACTGCAGGCATCTGCAGCATTCAGGGTTTTGTTGAGTTTTTTTAATCCACCAAGAATGGGGCAGTCCCAAGGAATACTAAAGGATCTGACGTAACTATATCTATTTACCTAGATAAAATAAGCAAGTTCTCATGGTGGCTGTAACATGCATACATACATGCCTGACATGTCAGTGTAGACTGCAGGTATGTATGTATAGAAGTAAATATTTGGCTTTGATTAACATCTGTGGGGTAAACATATGCTGGCATTTATGAATAAAAGACTACACTTACTATTACTATACATTAAAATTACACGTTTTCATTTAGGTACTCTCTAAACAGCTGAAAGCACACAAATTACTTAATCAGTTTTAAGCGAGCATAAGTAAACACGCTGCTAAATTAGGTAAACATACTTACTACAGAAACTATCAGGAATCCTCCAGAATGTCAATACAGGTCATTAGTGCAGTTACGTATGTAAAATACGTCTTGTTCCTGATGAATTTTCACAAGCAGCATTTTTAAAATGCTTCAATCTCTCGCACTGCTCTCTATTATTCAGCACAGAAAGAGGCCTTTCTAAAAGGCAGCACAGGGATAAACAAACAGCAACAGAGAGCCGAAGAGAAAGACAGACACCATGGCCTACTGACAGATTCTCCCCCTACAAGCTGACAGGATGCTTCATGCACTGAGATTCAGTAACTTTAAATACGCAGAAATGCCTTCTTCCCAAACACACTGCAATATCCTGGCTCCAGGCTCACACATTTGCTGAAACCAACTGCAATGCACTGAAAACGTGTTCCCTCAACCTGGAACTGCAGTGCTCCCCGGCTGTCAGCACAAACGTTTGTTAAAAGCTCCTGACCGCACAAAAGCCGGCATCATGCAGAAACCATTAAAAATTAAAGACAGACAATACTTACTCCAAGGTCAGCCCTGGAATTTGTAGCCTTTCCCGCTGGGCTTTCATTGCTGTTACGTGTTACCACACTCTATTGTAATCATGACACACATTCACGGGCAGCATTCTGGCGATGACAGAGAGCCAAATGAACCACTATAAAGGAACGGGCTCGGGATCTCCTGGGGCGGGGGGAGGACCGCGAGTGGAGGTCCTTCCACCTCCAGCTGTCACGGAGAGCCGCAGGCTGCCTCGCTCAGGTTAGTGGCAGCGCCGCTTTGGCGGAGCGAACGGCACCTTCAGTTGTGCACATCGAGTAATTCATGCCCGGAATTCCGCAGCAGCAGGAGCCACTGCGCCGACACACGCTCACTCACACTCACACTCACACACACACACACTCACACTCACACACGATGCACCTCGCAGGATGCAGTGGTCCCCCTGCTACACCAGCCCACCGCGCACAAACAGACGCTGTGCTTAACACAGTTTCCCTTGGCAAACGTCCAGTGCTCGCCACCCCCTCCGATCCTGCCAAATAGGATTGAGCCATCTTCCTTAAGTCCCCTTATCCCTTTCCCTACTGTGGTAAACAGGCAGTTTCTGCAGCAATGGAACAGCAAACTGCTGAATGAAAAGCAGCTCTGTTCCTTTAATGGAGAAAATTAATTGTCAAGGTTTCTCAGAACAAACACGTTCCTGTAACACAAAGGTTAATACAAAACGAGAAGTCATCATTTGGTTTTGTCACATCTGTGCCTGAATCTTAAAGGGAAATCATCTATAGTTTATATTAAGTTTATATTTAAATATAGATATAGTAACTATATCTACATAGTTACTATATCTGTATTTAATTCATCATCTATGGTTTATATACACTATATATAGTTAATATTTATATTTGTGAGAGCCAAACCTAGAAACTGCAGAAAAGTCTCATTATTTCAGTATTAAATGTAGCATCACTTAAAAGAAAACTGCTAAACAACACTTTATATAGACAGTTTAAGATCATTGCTGCTATGTGGGATTTTGGTTATCATTTAATTACATTTCTTTTTTAGGCACTCTCTCTTATTCTGAGATTACAGTTTTAATAAATATATACTGAATTGTTCCACAAGGACCAGCATTTTTTTCAATCTCTACAAAAGACCAGAAAAACAAAGTGCAACTACTTATTTTTACTAATTTTAGAGCTAGAATATTTTATATCACCCACCTACTTTTCCTGTACACAATACAATAAAGTCAACCTCATGATTTTATTTTTGCTAGAGCTCTGGACCTGCTCTGTGGATGGATGACTTCTAGATTTCAGTCAAAAGACAGGACCAGAGGAAGCTCCTGCTTTTTGGGGCCTTGGCTTAATTTTGGAAGACATTGGTGAGTTCACAGGTACTAGGTTTCAGAAACAGAGGGAAATCTTCCCATTATGGAAACTGCTGAACTGGATTTGGTGAACTTGATTGTTTTTTCAACCACACAGTTAAAAAGAATAATTGAATTCTCAATTATATCTCTTATATTACCTACATATTTCCATTGGACGATATTTTATGTTATATATTATTCTGAAGCCTTCGTTTGAAGACACTAAAAACAAACCTAAAAGATACACAGAATTATGCATTTGAATTTTTAAAAGGTAACAGACACCTGGATTCTGAACATTAACTTGAGGTCCCTGCAAGCATCCTGTAAGCAATCTCTGTAAGGAAATTCTAAATTCTCCTATCTCCCAAAAGAAAGAGAAAGAATGAAATTGAAGGAGTTAAATTCCAGCTCACTAACCACAACGGGTGAATGCAGATTTGCAAGGGAACAAAGATCAGTTAGGTGCCCAACTCTGAATGGCACTTTCAGACTGGTTTTTCAAATTTTACTCAGAACACAAGCAAAACATCAATTTTTGAAGATACTCTCAAATTTGAAAAATATAATGCAAGAATCAACTGTCTAACAGTCAAACAACTCTGATACTGAAACTACCTGGTGAAGCTGCCAGGCCTACATTTTTTTTCTATATTGAGTTAGGAGACAATCATTTAAGAACAAAAATTCAACTACAGAACATCACAGTATGGGATAGTACAGCCACAGGTTCATGACTCCCAAGAACAGGCAGCTCCTTATTACCACTGTGCAACACCTCTCAAACCAAGATCTGTTCCCTTAAAAATCCTTTGATAAAAATATCTTTTGCACATAATACTTCTTCTGTTGCTGAGAAGTTCCATTTCTGATGGAGAAAGAAAATTTTGACAGGTAAACTGCGACTGTGTGCACACCAGAGAGTTTTAGGTAAGCCTTAAAGGATGTTCAGAGGGCTTGACCTTGTGGACACCAACCTTTAGTGGACACCTGCTTCATTCTGTTAGCTATGTAACCACAAACACACGTAGCACTCAAGCCCTATCAGTTGTCCTATAAAACTGTTCACTTTTTGTTGAAGGCACAAAGAGTAGGAGACAGCATTAATACCTCAAGGAGGACAGCCAACTCTAGTGAATCAGGATGGCACCAGAACTATTTCTGTTAACAAACTAGCAGAAGGACTAGCTCTGGAGGTGAAGGCGTGCTTCCATCAGAACTGCAATACAAAGATTACACACTTTGCCATAAGGCAAATTTTACTGCTGAGGTGAACAGAAGTCCACAGCAAAGGCACTTGTTTTGTTTGTTTTTCTCCACGTGCAAAGGAACAGTCTGTCACTAAACACTACTTTGTGAAACACAACCATTTGTCATCTAGTGCATTTCACCTGCAGGAGGACAATACCAGCAGCTTGTCCTGTCTAAACGGAAACAGTGGGACTGGCATTTGGGTACAGGTGCTTAAACATAAACAACTGCATCCAAAGGCTGTTTTGTGACCATGATAAATCTTTCCTGAGCTGACTCATGCAAGCACCTCACATTACATTAATGTAAAATTATTCTAAACTGAGAATGAGCCATAGCTTGACTTTGAAAATTCATCTTCGATACAGTTTGCCTGATCCAGAAAGAAGTTTAGGAAATCCTGATTTACTGAGAAAGAGAGAGGAATCCAGAGTAAGAGATCAAATTTTTCTCACTGTTGCATTCTTACAGCTTTTCCAGGAATAAACAGGATATGCTTCATGTATTTGGGGGCCAAAACCTGCAGCAATTTAATTAGATGAAGCCTTGCAAGTGAAAGCTGATTTCAAGTTTGATAAAAATATCTTGTTTGCTCTTCATTTTCACTGCTTAGATTTAAGCTCACCAACACAGAGTTGAGTAAAGAAGAGAAAGTTAGCAAGAAGGCTTATTGTTACTACAAAAGCTAAATGTAGATTAATCTGAAAATACTGGCAGATATTGCCTATATTGACCCAACTTCTGTTAGGAAAATGTCTCATCTGGGAAGAATTCCAAACAAAAAGTCACTCACAGCACTGAAGGGTTGTAAGCATTGTACTCCTTTGCAAACGCAAACCCTCTTAGCTAGTCCAAAAGCAAATTTTAAAAGCAAGATTTTTGTAGGAAAACATGGCTCAAATTACTCATTTACATCTTTACTGAGGTCTCTCTGGTTTAGTGATCTCAGACACCTGGTTAAAACCAAGCAAAACCAGATAAGCACAGAGAAATGTTTATTTCCTTGAAACACAAACCAGAAAGATGTTACTTCCATAGCACAGTTAATAATGTTGTATGCTTTCAAAGCCCCTCTCTTCTGCAGATGTTGACTATTCTTGCTTTTTCCTCTTAAATAATGGTAATACAATAACACCATTGACAATGCAGGTGCCACTGGCTTTCTGTTAAATGTAACATTATTCTGTCACATTTAACAACAATTACACTAATATAATTTACAAGTCAATGCATTCTTTGGTTCTGCATGTGCTCTTGGCTAATGCTTTTCAAAGGCATTCTAGAGTTAGTAATCAACTCTCAAAGAACAAGACACCTTTCTGTCATAGTCCTTAAACAACACATCATTTCATCAGAATTTCTGTCATCCGTTTAGCACACCAATTCACACATTTGTGCATTTCCAGCAAGCAGAGCTGCTTCACTGCTAGCACGATAGTTTATAATGAAGTTCTAGCAGGAATGATGAAGTAGAGTTCAACACTGCTTCTTGGCATCGGTGAGATACAAAACACAGCACAAAATACAAGTATATGAGATACAAAAAGAGATACAAAAATGAGATACAAAAAGAAATGGGGTAAAAAAAATAATCTCTTTTTACAGTCTTTCAACAAAGCATGCCTGGGCATATTATAACTACAAAAAAGAGGTCTGAAATATGAATCTTCCTGTTTGTTACCTGTGCCTGAAGTCAACAGACTGACCAACACAATGTGTATGAAGCAAACCTCATGCTTTACCCATCTGCCAGAAAGCACCAAAACATATTCTTCATATTGATCTAACTGGCCAATTTATTCAGGGTTGTTTAGCTACCTCCTGCTTTTCCCATTAGTATTTGAGGTAGGTCACAGCTAAAGAAGCCATACCAGATGGTGAACCCAATCCTTTTCCTTAGATCCCTGTCTGGTATGTCTCACTCATATGCTCAGACTCACAATAATTCTCCAATTTGCAATTGCAGGGAGTATTTCATCTTGGTCAGCTTACACAAGGAGGAGGAGGTGGCCTGTCCCATCGGTTTCCCTGGGGAAGGGCAGAAGGTCTCTGCATTCGCCCACACCTGAAAACTCGGTTTGCACAGCGGGCTCAGCATGGCAGGCAGAAACAAATTCCTTGTCACTGCAGGGCAGTGGGTAATTTTGGTAGAACCTGCATGTCTGTGGGTTATCTGTGTTCAATACAGGCCCTCACAGAGCACTATGAACTCCCAGGGCTTGGGCACAACTGTTTGGTATGCCACGACAGAAAGACAGACTAGACAACGCCTTCCAGCCCTAAGTCATGTTAACATCATGGATCTACTGACATTTACAGGCATTCCATAAATCTGATACCAGTAAACAATTTAAAATAATGCATTTTATTAATGTGTCACTGGAGTACACAGTAAAAGACCAGGTGGTCTTGCAAATCATGCCAGAGACCATTTAGAGCTGTAACTCTTATGATTCTGCAAGGACTTGTTTTAAAATTACAGTTCTAGAAAGCACTCTATTAAACTCAAATATATTTTAGTAACTTTTTATAAATCAGTTGCGTATTCTGCTGATAGCTCTGTGGTATTGTCTGTATTACTAAAAAACAGAATGGATTGAAAGGACATATTTATTAGCAATGTTAATTAAACATTAGAAATAACTGAACTGCTGTAAGTTAACCCAGCACCTGCCTGTCACACTGAACGTCTTTAGTAAAACCACTGATCCTAAAACATTGCAGATTAAAGGAATCAATAAACATCCAGTAGACAAGATCTGGCAAAATCTCTCCACAATCTCACTCACTTCCACTCTTCCACAGTGAGTTTCAACAGGGAGTTCCTAAACCTTCCCTACAGCCAGGACATCCTTCTTGTGTATTTTAAATAAGGCAGGACTCCTACTGACTAGTACTGCAACTCTGAGACCTCAGAAGACACCTAAAAATAATCAAGGTACCAAGGTGGCTACAGAATGAAACAAAAGTTCTCTATTCTTTGTCCAAGTATCATCTGAACTGTTACTACAGATGACATCAGCAAGAGGTGTTAAGAGATGTTAGCAATCTGTTAAAGCAGCCTTTCTTGTATTCCACCAACTAGTGTCCCATCTCTCTTGACTAGGCAGCATCATTTTCACACCTGCCTGTGCAATCTCCAAAATAACATCCCATACAAAATCAATACAATGGCACAACATGCCCTTTTGCCTTTTTTTTAATGGAAAACTCCCAGAGCAGCTAGTTCGGATTTGGACACTCTCCTACCATATTCCCTCTTATACAGTAAGAATAATAAAAAAAAATAAACAAAAATTAGAGAGCAATAAAAATAGCTCAACCACTAAAGTCTCTTGTCAATGGACTTTAAGCTAATACCAGAACTGTAAAAAGCTTGAGAAAGTATACGTTAATAATAATTATGATCTCAATCTGCACTGCCTTTCATGAACAAAAAAAGCATTAAAAATTAGAGACAAAAATAGATATACTTTTTTTTAAAGTTCTACATTACACAGGCTTTAAACAGTTCCCATTAAAGACCCTTTTTACACAGGAATAACCCAAACCCAGGCTCCTAATGAGCATTTGTTTATCTTGTCTTCATTTAAGCTGTATTTCAGTGCTAATTGATGCCATTTAACTTTCCTGTATGTATTTTTCAGCCAAAGAATGAAAACATAAAAAACCTTTAAAACATAAAAACCATCTATTGAATAGGTTTTTAAGATCATGATGGTGTCTGAATATCTCCTTTAAAAAGTTAAAGCACAAGTAGGAAATTTCATGATTCCACAGTCCAGCCTGCAGCTGGTTTCTTCCAAAACCCTACACCCATCTATCAATAACTAATATATACGTACAGAGTTACCAAGCTCTGTTTTGGCTGGTTGATAAATGATTCCTTGTTAAGACTCTGTCATGCACACAAATATATATATGCTTGCAGAAGAGGCTTCTCAACAATTCTGTAAGGCTACCCCATGTATGCTTCAATTTTGTATTTTTTTTTTAATTTTGGTTCTCTTCGTCATTAAACAAACAGGCAAGTGTTCCAAATGGAGGTAAGCAGCTGTAAGAGAGACATCAGTCTTTCCCCAAAAACCAAACAAAAAATGCAAACAAAAACCAAAAAAAACCCCTCAGAAGTTTGAAGCTTATTTTTTGATGTATCTTGCGCTTCCATAAAGCCCTATACACATTTCCACAGGGAATTCTGTCATTACAGACAAATACAAATGAATAACGTCCATTATGAGACGGTATTTTCTTCCATCAAAGCAGACACTTAATATAAGGAATCAAGTTTCAGCAGAAAGTTTGAGCAAATAATCCCGTGGACATAATGACCATTTATAAAGAGAGCTAGAGAAGTCAAGTGGTCATATTTTCTTGCCCCAAGAGAGGTCCATTATACCTGTAATAGTCCTTTTGTGCCAGTCAGATGTTTGTGTCATCTGTTCTTAAAAACTGATAGCAATTTTACAACACTCCCGGGTATGCACTCCTCTGCTACACTGCTTAGACATTTTGCTTCAACCACGTCTGAGATTAATCCCCCTTGATCCAATTTAAACACACCACATCTTGCTGTACACCCCAATGACACAGAAAACACTTTTACTTCCTACTCGTGGCAGATGTTTCCCACACTGGAATACTTTCATAAACATCTCTCAGCATTCCCTTCTCTAAAATAAGTAACCCCAGCACCATAAATATTTTTGCACATACCATGTCAAATTTTCAAAGCAGCTGAGAGTTGTCCATCTGGTTCCAGCTGATCCACCTCAATGCACACCACTCCAATATAAGGCCCTGTAATTTCTGTGTTGGATAAAATAATGCTGCATGCTTTGCAGCTCAAGATACCTACTGCCCTCCAACAGCAACTGTGGTACCTTAAACCTCACAGATCACTTCTGGAAACTAACACCTTTTCAACAACTATCTTGCATTTCTGCAGCATTTTCTGAAAGACTAAGAAGTTCTGTTATACTTGGTATATTTTCTCCAGGTTATCAGAATGGTTTTGAAACCCCATACTGTTCTCCAACATACTTGCTTTCTTCCCAGCTTGTTGTCTGCTGCAAACTTCATAAACACCATCTATTCTGTCACCTAGTCACTAATGAAAAATAGTGACTGTAGCCAGTCAACCAGGTTTATTACACCAGCAGCCCTGTGTAATCTTATGCTAAGTGCTTCCACCCTATAAGCAACAAAACAAAAGGCTCTTGAAAGTGAATCTTGAAATATCCCCACTGCATGCCTTCAACCCACCAAGACACATTTGCTGGTTAAATCTGATTTTTTAAAAAAGCCAGCAAAGTTCTGATTTACAGAGCATGGACCTAAAAGCTTTCTGGATTTAGATATATGAGGATATATTCTTGGTACTTCTGACAGGCATGTCAACCATAAAAACAGCCGTATTTTTAAATGCAAATTGTAACATTTTGCATTTCTTCTAGCAGAATCTAGGAGACAAGCATTTACAAAATATGACAATGATCTGTAAAAGCTCATTTTCAGCAGCATCTCAATGATACTAAGAAGAATCACAGAACAGCTAGGGCTGGTTCCCAAGGCCATACAACACATGAATATAAACATGGCTGATTTAATCCTGTTTCCATCACAAACTGTGTTGAAGTGAGGTAAGTGTCCAGTCTGATAATGAAGTAGTATGATATAGCAGAGGGGAAAAAAGCATTCTCAGTGTCCCTGTTCCCTGCACAGCATTTACAAAAGCACCAGAGAGCTTTTCCATTGGGGCTAGAACAGCAGGAACTTGCTTGTTTACAGCAGCACGCTCAGCCCCACGTCAGGAGCACCTGCAGTAGCATGTTTGTCTCAACACCATGCTTGCCTTCACTGCTTAGGGGCATGACCACACTAAACATTCATGAGTGAAGCCACTGGGATTTGAGGAAATGTGATTATATGCAATTACGCTGCCTTTTGCACTGTGGCAGTCAACACACAATGAATACAAAGTAAGAAGCTCCCTGTGTCAGCCTTTTAGACTCACTTGCTCCCTGTGGCAGCTATCTGCTACCCTTTTCAGGCAAGCACGGCAATAATGAAGATCCACTTATCCCCAGCACCCTTCTTGACCTTTTCACATGCCTGTGAGATCTGTTGCAACACACCTCATTAAACCTCACAGGTCTAAGCTTGACTGGCTTGCTAGGAAAAAATGTGACAGAGAAGCAGAAACCCTACAAAATTTGGGAGACAACACAAGAGGCCAGAAATGGCAGAGAAGAGCATTTACATGGAAGGAATGTGTGCTAATGCCAGGTTGGCTGCTGCCTTGACTCAGTGAGCAAAGACTCAATAAAGACTACACAGAGGCAGAGCTCACTGATTCGCCTTTATGGAGCAGAATAGTATCATGCCAATGCAATATCTTCCTTCTTCAAACCTGCAAAAGGAGAGCTCCGTGCTGCTGCCATCCAACCCATCCATGAGCCATCCACCCCTCCCAAGAGCTGCACATGCCGTGGCCCCTCGCCTTACTCCCACACACAAAGCATTTGGCAGCCTATTGGCTCTTGGCATGCCTATTCCCATACGAAAACCACAATCACAGAGTGAGTTCTGCAAGCCTAAACCTGTGTCAGGACCTCTGCCCCAGCTCTCCACTGTCTGACCCAGAGAACATGCCTGCAGGGAAGGCACTTGGCTTTACAAAAAGACAAGTGGAAAAACTCCAGCAAAACAGAGCATGCAATGGACTGCATTCAGTCAACAAAACTTTCTAAGACAGCATGACCTGTAACTCCCAGGTAGAAGGGAAGCAGCAGATAGTAGAGTGGAAGGAAATTAACAGGATCCAGAAGTTTTAGACAGGGACAGAAGTGGTGGTAGGAGCAAGAATGCCCAGAGCCTCAAATGTTATGCCTTATGTTCCCAAAATATACAAGACACAGTCAGTACAACCTAACTATAGAGAAGGTACACACTCCTAGCTATGGCAAACAGAGATCCTGTTGCCACATTATTATCTGTCTGCTTTAAAACTTTCAAGTCTGTCTATGGACACACAACTGCAGGTAAAAAATAAACTAATGTCCTTTATGATAAGCAGTAGTACAGGCTTAGAATACTGACAGCAATAAAAAACATTCAAGTCTGTCTTTCATAGGAAAGAGTGAGAGAGACAAATACTTCCCTCCTCCACTGAGACAAAACAGAAGTGGTTCACTGGGATTTCATGATTGTTATTCATAACATCTGTAAACAGTCAGACTATACTTTACATAATGGAATGGCAATAATATTGAAAATTTCAAGGGAGAAATCTGTAATGGCAAAATGCCTAACTGAAGATGCAAGGTAGGCAGATTCCTGATGCTCAGCAACTGCCTCTTTTCTTCTGAGAGCAGCTATTTAGAATACAGGTGATACTACTAGCACCAGAGGAAAATACATACTGTCCAGAAAAACCTGAGTGCTTCTTTTCTTAGGGTAAAAATAAACATTTATTTGTAGTTGTCCTAGGGTGATTTTATGATTCTTGCATCCCCACTTGTCTGTTCAGTTTATGCTGGGTATTAAGTTCTGCACCTTTCAGACTGGTTCTGAGAGGAAAGGGAGAGAGCAGAAGCATGCAGTTTGTGTGCAGACACTGCCCTTGCTCCCCCGCATCCTTCACACAGACAGTGTTGTCTGCAGTGGACAGCAGGAGAGAGCTCTCCTTGGCTTTTAGGTTTTTTTATCTGGCTGAGGCAGAGAAGTTCCCTGGACTGTGGCTTTTCTTTTTCTTGGAGCTGAAGGACTGATGAGAGACTGAGTGAGCCGAGCTACACCCCACTTCAGAACCTTCTGAATTTGCCATCTCTCCAGTACAGCAAGAGGTTTTAATACTTCATATTACTCATTTTTTATGCTTGTGAATACTGTGCATGCTGAATAAACAGCTTTTTCCACTTTTTTCCAAGGAAATCTTTTTTCTTAACCATTAGGAGGAGGAGCCGCTTGAATCTGCTTTCTGAGAGACAGACCCCTTTGAAAGTTTCTTCTCAAATTTGTCCTAAACCAGGACAGCAGTCAATACCTCAACTTTAACCCCCTCATAATAAACAAACAAAACAAAGAAACAAAGAAAAAAAAAACCCATCACCACCAAAAAAAANAAAAAAAAAAAAAGAAACTCAGCATAGGTTCATCAAGCCATCAGGTACTCCTCCCAGAACCCCACCAAGACCCAAATCCTACAGAGACTAAATAAAGGTGTGCACACTAGGAATTGCACAGCCTTAGGAAGCTTCCTCTGTACATTAGGAGATTATTCAAACCTTTGTAGCACAAGTGCCAAAAAAAAAATTCCCCAATACAGCACATAGCAGCCTAGATCATGCAATTCATCAAGCCATTGCAACCCCTTTTGTAGCTAACAGTTCTTTTTAACAAATTTCAGACATTCCTTAACTGAAGAAAACTGAACTTCCTGAAATTAATGACACCGGGGGAGAAAAAAAACAGTGAATGAGAAACTGCCTCAGTATGTCAGTTTTTCAAGGTTTACTCTCATAAATTCAAGCTGTGCTGACTAGCAGTGATTACCCACATGATATTCTTCTGCCCGTTTTCTCAATGCATAAGTATTTTCTCAGGAAGCAGAGTAAAACAGGTGGGTATACGGTCATTTTTTCTTTTTGTGTATATGACACAATTTCTAAACTTTACTGGAACAAAATCAAAGAAATAATTCTACTTGCTGAGAATGCAACTTCTGTTCACAAAACAAGAAGCCAGAGCCAATGCTTATTCAAAAACGCTCATATACATCAATCACATTTGCCACTGGCAGACAGAATTTAAGCACACAACCATTGCACTCACACACTGTTACCCCTAGACCCCACCCTAACACTCAGATATCAATGCTCCCTTGCATCACATTTCCACATCTCACATTTCCAGCCATTAAATTCCCTTAAGCATTTTCTGTACACTCTTGCTCAAAGCTTTGCTGCTTCAGTGTACACAGAAACACTGCAAGCACCACCAGCTGCTGGTTCAAAGGTAAAGCAGGATGTAAGTGCAGCACCCAGACACAGAGCAAGCAGGTCAGTGAAAAAGACCATGAGCAGAAGAGGCTCTTAAGAGGCAGAGACTGTCACATGGGACAGTGAAGAACATTAGGACAGCCAATCTGTCAGGCTTCCACTGCATTACTCTTCTGTGCTTCATTTTGTCAGGTTGACCAATACAGTTTTAGCAGTGAACTGATGAGACCTTTACTCCTGCTTCTTTGTGAAGATTCAGTACCTTTAGCACCTTAGCACCTGCTTTCACATCGCCAGTAACCCATGAGCCATGAGATCTGGCCCTTAAACCAGGTTGAACCTCATACAGTATAGAATAATTTTTGCATGTGCAAAAATATTTTAAACTACGGCACAAACATTTTTTACTTTAGGCAAAACTTGGAAGCCCTCAGCTATTTAATTTTCTTTGCTTCCACCAAGAATCATGTGACACTCACACCCTGAAATGCTGTAGCATGCCTACAGAACCACAGCTTGACTCTACAGGCTGATTTAATTTTGCTTTTTCACTGTGACTTAACTTTGACCACTATTTTGAAAAAGCTTACGGCTACTTAAGATTAATTTTCATTCTGAACTCTGTCCTGTCCTTGCCTAAGTAGCTGAAACAAAATTCCAACAGGGCACAGCACACCCAGCATACTATGGAGACACATGGTACCTGGTCACTTTACTTAGACACCACAGCAGTCACAGAACAGCAGTAGATAGATGCAATGTTACACAATTAAGCTTTAAAAAGTATGATCACCTCATTTTCTGAGCATCATTTCTCCAGGGAGGCAGGTTATTGTTAAGAATTTTGTTATATATCTGCATAGTTTCCAAATATGCAAAAGAAGTCATCACCATCACTATCTGACTTTTCACACGTGTAGACGAAGGTTGTGTACATGTACACATACACAAATAGGTGAGCATGAGTTTGCCAGTAAAAAGGTATTATAAAGCTTTAAAATACTCTCAATACAGTTTCAACTCTCATATATAATGTTTTACTGAAAAGGGACATGATGAATTACACTAAAAACAGATCATTCCTTTTTCTATCATGTGATGTGATAAATCAAAAAAGAGGACGTAACTAGAGAAAATCCACATATATTCTAGTAAAATATGAGTCTGGAGACAACTGGAGAGATACATAATAATATTAATATTGGTGTAAACAAAGCAGGGATGAAAATTTGTGAGTGACAGCACCAAAAAACCCAACAGAACAACAATAAACAGAACGGCCTGTAGCCTGTTAGCCAAGGACACAGCTAACAGCAATAAAATCCACCAAGGGACACACTGTTTACATCTGAATCAGGCCAGAGCTCTCCACAGCACAAAGGACTTGTTTGCAGAAGACCATTCAATGACAACAGGAAGGTGGCAACAAGGCTGCCCAGCACCCTGCATGAGCCACAATTCTCCCTGTTAGACCAGCACAACTTTAAAAGAAGGAAACACAGACAATGGGCAGCACACTTGCACAGAATTCATGGAGGTTGAAAAGGAGGCTGTAAGCAAGATTGTGAGGGAAAGGGTCATGTTATAGTAACTGTTGGCTCCTAAATTACATAGAAGATATAACCAAGTTTTCCACTGTCAATCACAAGGAATCCAAGAGATGCAGGGGGAAAAAAAATTCACTCAGTGACAGCAGTAGAAAACCCTTGAAAGCTGAGGACAGAAACAATGCTAGCAACAACACAAAAGAATATGTAACTTGAGAATCAAACACAGGCTATGGAGAATATCTACTGGAGCACAATCCATCCACACCAAAATGGAGAAATCATTGCCTGGCAACAATAATTAACCTACTCCACTCTCCAAATTTCAGGTAACAGGTCACTTATGAACACAATCAATTTTTTATGATGTAAATATCTATGTGCACACAGAAACTGTCAATCAAATTCTGAATTTGTCCACTTACATGACCGGGCCTCAGAGCTTTCTTTTTTTTTCTACACTACAAATCATTCCCACTTTTTTCCTAAGGGTAACTGACAGTCCATATTTTTCACTGATAAAAAAACTTTGTTAGTAAATTGTTTTTGCCTTTCTTGAAACTTACTTAATCAAGCACCTAAGCAAGCAGTGTTTTTAACTACTGTTTCTCTTGAATTCTTGGCTGGACATAATCTTATGTTGCTGTTATCCAAGGGTATCAGCTGTTTCACTGAAATGCATAAATTAGTTTTATGAAAATTCTGTGACCAACTTTGACATTTCCACAAGCAGATTACATAATTAGTGGTACTTGAGTCCACATTTTATAATTACAGAAATTAGTTTCAGAACTGTAAGGAGAAGGACAGATGCAGCAAAAATAAATGCATCAAAGAGATACATCTTTGTATTAAACAAATTAAATTAAACAAAAGAAGACAGAAAGAGAACAGATTTAGTCTGGAAAAGTAAGGATTTTTGCATGTACATTAAGCACTGAGGCTGTAACAAAAGGAGAAACTGCCTCTAATTACTCACTTCTTCTTTTTATGTATTGCTGTTCCTGAAGGCTCCTCTCCACCTCAGAGAAGCCTGTTGAAAATTCTCCTTTAGGAGAAGGGCTTTTTAAACCAGAATGTACCTGCTTATAGCTGAGTGCAATTTTTTTGCCATAACCTTTTAGTTCATGCCCTCTGTCTATAAAAAGTTCTAATTTTTCTGAAATCCACTAGTATGTAAGAAAACAAATCAGGATAAGGACACTCACATCTTAAATTCAGTGATGGAAACTCACCTGCATAACCCACACTGAGAGACCATCTGTGGCTACCTACTTCAGCTAGATACACTGTGAATGTCTAATGGACAGGGATGTGTAGATGCTATCACGCATTCCCTAGTTCATAACAGGTCTGTGTGTTTCACAAACAGCAACACTTAATTCTGATAATTAAATCTGTATTTCTGAGTCTGGCTTAACCTTAAACACAAGTATCTTCTTTGATATTACAGAATCACTGAATAGACTGAGCTGGAAGGGACCCACAAGGATTATCAAGTCAGCTCTTAGGTGAATGGTCCTTACAGGTATCAAATCCACAACTTTGGTGTTATTAGCACCATGATCTAACCAACTCAGCTAGGGTTAGGGTTGGAAGTGTTTGGTGAAAATAAAGCAGATCAGTAAAAATATTCTACCAAGATACAAGTAACCTATCGCCATTGTAGCAGTGTGCAGAAATATAATCCTGTTTAGTTTTCTAATGGACTTGAAAAGTAGTATGCTAGCAGCCATGAAGGTTTACAATCATGCTACACTTATATGAAGTCAGTTCTGCTGTGGACCCAGCCTGAGAGAAAATTCCCATCTTTTCATCCTGCCTCCAAGGCACTGCACCCTGCTGTCAGAAAGAAAGGCATTTGTGCAGTTAGGCAATTCAACATGCTGAAGAAACTGCATGAAGCCAGTTGCAACCTGGATTAATTCCACCTTGTGTCCAGAGAAGGAGTTGCACCAGTACAGCCAGGGGGTGCTCCAAGCATGGAAAAGCTTACTTCTCAGTCAACCACAACTCTTTATCTCAGTTTATGCCAACTATGCTGAGATTGCTCACCCCTGAAATAGCTCTCCCTGTCCTGTTTAAAGCTGCGTCCTTGGCATGACATTGGGTCTGAAGCTCCAAAAGAGAAAGTGAGATGTGCCTACCTGGAACTGCTTAGGACCTTTAGATGTCTATGCCAACAAAAACATTGGACTTTTCACATTTTGAAGTTCAATCTTCATGTCAAAATTTATATAATATGAAAATACAGCAGCCAGCACAGCCTATGCACACAACCCCTGATGCCACAGCTATTGCTAACCTCAGCAATATGAGCTCTTTTAATTAAGCACTATTAAAGTAATTTTAAAATACCATTGTATTGGGTTTGCAGGGCCAGGCTTTAGTAGCAGGGGACCTACAAAGTGGCTTCTGTGAGAAGCTGCTAGAAGCTTTCTCTGTGTCTGGCAGATCCAATGCCAGGCGACTCCAAGACAGACCTGCTGTTCACCAAGGCTGGGACAATTAAATGATGTTAACACCTCTGTGGTAACAGATTTAACATGGGGAAAAAAAAAGTTATTGCACAGGCACAATTGCAGCCAGAGAAGAGCAGAACAACATTATGTTAGAGGAACAGCCCTGCAGACACCAAGGTTGGTGAAGGAGGGACAGGAGGAGCTCCAGGGCAGAGCTGGGGCTCCCCTGCAGCCCGAGGTGCAGCCCATGGTGAGGCAGCTCTGCCCTGCAGCCCAGGGAGGTCCCTGGGGATGCAGAGATCCCCCTGCAGCCATGGAGAGACCCAGGCCAGGGCAGAGATCCCCCTGCAGCCATGGAGAGACCCAGGCCAGGGCAGGTGGGTGCCTTAGAGGGGGCTGTGACCCTGTGGCAGGCCTGTGCCAGAACAGGATCCTGGTAGGACTTGTGACCCTGTGGGGGACCCACACTGGAGCAGGCTGTGCCTGAAGGATGCACCCCAAGGAAGGGTGACCCACAGTGCAGCAGCTCATGGAGAACTGCTGTTTATGGGATGGGCTTAGATTGAAGGAGTTCATTGAGAACTGTCTCACATGTGGGAGAACCCACGCTGGAGCAGGGGGTTCTTCCTGAGTAGCAGCAGAAAACAATATGATGAACTGACCATAATCTCCATTCCCTGTCTCTCTGTGCTGCTGAGAGGGAAGAGGAAGAGCCTGGGAAGGATGGAGTGGTGTGGGACGGTGTTCTTAGTATTTATTTAACTTCTCATTATCCTCGTTCTTTTAGTAATAAATTCAATCAGGATTCCCAATTCAAGTCTGTTTGGCCTGTGACAGTATTTGATGAGTGATGTCTCCCTGTCCTTATCTTAACACATGAACCCTTCATTGCATTTTCTCTCTTCTGTCCAGTTGCAGAGGGGAGTGACAGAGAAACTTTGGTGGGTGCCTGGCACCCAGCCATGGTCAACCCACTACAACCATCTGCAGAAACCCAAGCTCTTTAGTAACTGGATATGACTATGCTGACAAGGGCTGTTCTCTGCTGTACTCTAATAAAGTCTCAGCAACATCACAGAAAGCACAGTAACATAACAGTGTTCAGCCAAAACAATATACATGTGAAAGCAACTGAGAAGATTGTACTGTGGTCGTTTTTCAGATTTGGAGTAAACTAACTAATAACATTCAATGTCAAACATCCTAGCAAGCATAAGGCTAAGTTCCAAGAGCCACTTTCTGCTCTGGCTGAAGTGAACAGCAGTTTAGCCATTAACTTTAACAGAGGCAGTCTTTTACCTACAAGATTTTTCCATTTAATATAAAGCACCAA
This sequence comes from Cisticola juncidis, assembly GCA_013400215.1. Taxonomy (NCBI): domain Eukaryota; kingdom Metazoa; phylum Chordata; class Aves; order Passeriformes; family Cisticolidae; genus Cisticola; species Cisticola juncidis. The sequence continues at coordinate 251,793 of VXBR01004482.1, forward strand.
GGACACAAAAGAATGCACCAAAAATCATTTTCTTTAGCTATTTTTCTCTCTGTCACTGAAACACTTAAATAATTAAATACTTGGAAGAAATTAATTTCCTATTTTCTTGACATTTCTTACATAATGGGTTTGCTTACTGTCTAGCATAAGACTTCTCACGCATCCAAACCTAAAACAAGAGTCTTTTCCAACACAGCAGATATCCTATTAAGTGCAGACCTCTGGTGTGCTCTTTGAGTCAGAACAACAGAGCACTTCACTGCACTTTGCAGGCAGTTACAGTTTCAGTTATTCACGTATCTCACCTACTATCACTAAAAGCTACACAGAACTATCAAGTCGAAACCAAGTAACTGGGCTCTTGTGCAAAGGCACAGGGTTTTACTCAAAATGTGTTGTCACCAATAATCTACAGATCATCTTATAGAATTATTTTTGAAAGTAAGCAGTAAGTGAACAGAGTTTGCTTCTTAAGATATTTTGTGATGTTCTTATCCCAATACTTTCTCAACAAGTTATTAATACAGAATAAGAAATTAGATGCAAATAAAAAATACAAGCTTTAAAACCAAACAGCTCAAAACCACTGAAGAAAAGCCAAGGTACAGAAATCTAAGCAAAGCACATCTGAGTACACATTATTGTAACTAACAATCTACACAAGAATATATACTCTTAATTTCCATAGTCAAAGTAATAGCTTAACAATCCTATACACTTAGTAGAACACGTCTATTCTTTCTTCCTACCACAGGACTTTTCACAGAGTTCCATAAGCATGAAAAGTTTTTTGTAACATTCACAGAGAAAGCATAGTTCTTCCTTGATTTTTAACAAGAAAAATCTCAAATACAAAACCAAAACCTGAACTTAAGAACTTTTTATCCCTTTGGAAATCCCTCCCAATAGCTTCTCTAAAAGATGGGCATAAAAATGGTGACTGCACAACTCATAGGTTGTTATCCTTTACAATTTTAACTTCTTTGTATGTATTCCAAGGCAGATCAACTGCCACATTTAACCTCCACTCTAACTACTCTGGAAAGAAAACTACCCTGCTCTAAAACTGTCAAAAATACATACTACAATCTAAGCACAACAGAGAAAAACTTCATATACTCACAAACTTCCTCTTCTTGGAAGGCTCAACTCTTTCTGCAACAGAAAAAAGTTACAGGGTATTAGCAATAAAATATTTTAATTGGAGATGGTGTTTTTGAGAGTAATCCTCTCATCACATCAGTAGCAGAGAGATGAAAGTCGTATACTCGGACAGTAAAAGATGTTACAGATTTTACATGTACCACCTTGCTTTCTTATTTGAAATATTAACATTAGCATTTGGAAATGTCTATACCTTTTTGTAGCAGCAATATTAAAACATTTCAGGCAATAGACAGATCTTAAGGAAAAGCCTTACAGTCAGCTATGATGCACTGGCAACACTTGCAATTAAAATTTGCAGGAGTCACTGACAAAGATAAACTAAGTTCTTTCTAATACTCATAATTTGCAAAAATTGTTAATAACAGGATCACAAGCTGAGCAGGTGACCATTGCCGCCAAGCTTTCCACACTATATTCTTAAACCCAGAAAAGATTAAGTACATAATAGTTTGGTCCACAATATATAATTACAATTTATTACAATTTTCTGCAAAGTACTACCATAAACAACAAACACCTGTTTATGCTGTTAAATTTTTCTACAGCTTTGGTTAAACAGAACAGTTAAATAGTCAAACTAAGTTTAACAGTTAAATAACTTTTTATGATAGATCCATAAAGTTTTGTCCATCAGAAACAAGCAAAAAATATATACAAGTACATCCTGTCATCTATTGTATAAACCACAAAGAATAAAAGAATAGTTGAGGTTGGAAGGTGCCTCTGGACATCCTCTGGTCCAGCCTACTCACAGCAGAGGCAACTGGATTACTCCAAACTACATCCAGTTGGGTTTTGAACATCCTTGTGAATATTCTACAAAGATGGACACTCACAACCTCTGCAGGCAATCTGTTCCAGTGTTCAAGTACCCCAATTTCTTTTTATTCCTCACATGAACCTGAATGCTACATTAGCTAAGCATTATCTTCGCAATCATGCCCAGCGGGGAGAGTCAACTGCTTTCAAATAAAAAGACAACTTCCCTTGACCTAGAGGACACACAGTCAAGATACATTTGATGTTGAAAGGCATCATGCTTGTTGAAAGATGAGGTTACATATTGTGAGTGGTTCAACTTACACGGCTGGATGCATTTAGTAATTTAACTGCATTCTTTTACATTTATTTACAATGACCTCACAAAAAAGCTGTTTTAAAGTATGTAACAGATACTCAGTTTCCATTTCAGAACTTATCAAAGGGAGTAACTGAAGAATTTCCTTCCAAAAGTAAATAAACTATATATGCCTCCTGTGTATGTGCACATGCATTTATTTCATGTAGCAAATAAATTTGTAGGCATTGACCAGAAAACACAGATGAGAATATAATCAAATGGACAAAAATAGTTCACCCAGGCACCTTAGATAAAAGGCTATAAGGGAATGAATAATTATGTATTCTTTAGAGAGTTTTAAATGGTGTGCAGTAAATAAAGCCCGGGCTGCTAACTGAATGATAAGGACTAAAATATCAAGTAGCAGCTCAATTCCTGAGCACCACCCATCCTGTTCACTGAATGAGGAAGGAAAAAATAGTGTGAAACAATGCAATTAGACATCGTAATGCAAAGGCATAGGAGAGCAGAATTAGGGGCCTTGGTAACAAATTCTTGTACTTCCTAGGAAGTTCCAGCAACTGTTCAGAATTTGCATTTTAAAACAACATCTTTTAGCATAACATGTGCTTACGTACAAAAGAATAGTTACACCTGCATACAATATTGCATTATGGAGCTGAGTAATTCCCCTCAACTTAAAATGTCACATTCATCATGAACAAAATGTTACTGCAAGTTAGAACCCACGTATTTCCCTTTGTGTTTTTTTCTTTAATACTACAATGTCATTGTGTTCTATTTCTAACATTTCTAACTTTATTTGTAATGGTAGGCACTGTCCTACTGTAACAGACAATGCTTGTGGGAGAGCTGCCAAACCATAGGAGCAAGAATCATACGAGAGTTTGAGCTGCAACATGTACTTCAAATTTTTTTGTTTTATTCAATCAGAGTGTTTTGGCTGTAGCTTATCCTTTTAGCAGCAGCATGTATGACAGACACTGGATTCTGTAGATACCTCAAGTCACATTAGTCTCTTGGCACATTCTCATGCATGCCATGCTGAAGCACTACTTTTGACTATCGAATGAAGTTCCAAAAGAATAATGGTTCACTGATAAAGATGCTAAAAACTGCCAAGACCAGCCCATATAAAGGAAAAAATAAAGCAAAACCTTCAATACCTAATTCATACAGGACAATTTACAAAACATTGCATTTCTAAGGCTGGATTTTGAAACAACATACATATAAACAAAAGAAGTACTGAAATACTTCTGAAATACTGAAATACTGAGCAAGTCTCTTTCCTGGATAATACTTCTATCCTCATTTTTTCTATCTATTACAACCATGATGTTAAAATGAAAGGTCACTTCTCTCATGTATCTCCAGCTGGAGTACCTCCAAGAAAAAAAAAGTAATCTAAAATGTAAACTGAAGCATGTTTTTTTCTCTCAGATCAGACTAAATTATTACAGTTCCTACATGATTTTTTTTGGTGTTACTTAGGACTCACCCCAAAGACTTTTCCACAAGCTGAGGCAATTAATAGATTATTGGCTGTGTCACTACAAAGACTTTCTCCCTCCTGAGAAGGCTCACCAATATGATGCTGGTTTTGCAATACTACAGCACAGCTCCACAACTGGCTCTACGCAAAACAGGTGGGGAAATTATAAACATGCTCTAAATGGGACTTAGCTCTAGCTTACAGCTTAGATTAGAGAAATAATTTACTTCCTAGCTATATAAAACACTCCTAGTTCTAAAAAGCTGAAGACAACAATTTTACCCTGCCCCTTCCAGCTGTTTTTGTCTCAGCCACTTAGAACAGGGACAAGCGGTACCAAACCAAAAGTCACTCAGTTCTTCAGGCTTGCAGCACTCCAGCTCAGATCTCAGTTAAGCTCCACATGACCTGCATCAATTTCAGTTTTCTGGCAGTTCAGTACTTCCTTTCTGAAAGCCTCAGCAGAAGACCCAGAAGACCTTTCTGCCCCAGTTCCACTGCTCAGCATCCAGTGCACGCAGACTGCTGAAGGTAAAACTTAGCAGGGTCAGGACCTTCGGATCACATACTTAGCAGGCAAGCACCTGGGGCATTAGAAAGAGAGAAAGCTGCCTTCACTATGACTCTGCATGGTTCTCAGTCCTCAGCTCTGCCTCACAGGATCCCACTGTGCTCTTCTGCCCTTGTCCTACATGGAATCATCCTCTGGCCAGTTCAAGTTGGGCTGGTTTTAAGGATATTTTATTCTACTGCAATAACACAAAGCAGATTTAACGGACCAGCGACTCTTGCCCTTGAGGCCCTGTGTGTCTCAAAAACTACTGTCACAAAATATAATAAACCTTGCCTCAGGTTTAAGAGATCTGTGCAAATTGTGCCAAATTGCTGCCATGTAGCATTAAGAACCAGGTATATTGAATGTAATTGCAGCTGTCATTAACCAGTTCAAACTCTCAGCTCTAAGCATTTTATTATCAATAACATGTTTTGACAAGACCAGTGCTTTTTGATTATTTCAGTAATTATGGTTCTTCCTCTGGTCCTACACACCTCTAAGACACTTCAGTATGCACAAGGTAAGTATCTTCACCACAGTGCAGATATTCAGCCTTATAAACAAATCACACTGAACAAATAAAACACAGTCAACTTTATTCTGGGTCAAAGCCTTCACCCTACTCATTGGAAATACGGTTTAGAAAACAAAACTATGTAAATAGATTTGCAAAAAAAGAGGTGACTTAGAAAACACTGACTTCTTCACATTCCTTGTAAAGATTACCAGCAAGTTACAGAAAATTTAAAATATTGAATTTCATCCCCTATATGCAAGGAAGAAAAAATGTCATTAGCTTATTGCTTGTTACTGGTTCAGTTTTAAACAACCAATAAAAAGTTGCAACATTCATAAACTACCACTAAGGACACCACTACTACTAAAGACACACCTTAACTCATTAATACAAGGTTGATTTTACAAATCTGCTTCATCTTCCAACAACTGCAATCTTAAAATATTCAAGAAGTCTTTCAGAGTTTCGAGTCACTCCTAAAAGTAGTCCAGAAAAGTGCACCTTTTCAAAACAAATTACAGTTATGCGTTCTTCAGCTGGTGAGGTGTTAAGTATAATAAGATTAACATGAGATTTAAAAAAAAAAAACAACACTGTTGCTCTACCCATCCATCATGAGCTGTAAACATCTGACAGCTTTCTGGTAACCTGTGTTAGATGGTAACAGCTTAATATTGCAACGTTATCACTGCATTAATAACAGTGGGAAGGAAAAAAATCAGGAATGGCACACAATTCACCCTCTTATCATCATCAATGACAGCAAGACTTACTGCTTTGAGGAATGAATTTGAAGGATTTCTTTTTAAGTAATTACTATGTTTTTGGTGAAGATAAGCTGGGGGATGACAGCAGACCTTACATTTGGATGTGGCAATAAGGAAGGAAAGCAGTGCACATAACAAAGTAAAGGATTGTTTCAATCTATCAATCTAGAGAAAGGTATCACACAGTGCAAGAGGTTTTTACAAGCTAATCTTGACCTCTTTGTAAGATTAATATATCAAGTCATTGCACTAATCCATTCTAAATACCTTCTAAGCAAGGCAGTGGCAGTTTATGCTTTTTATTTTATTGCTTCCAACTCTGCCAGCATTTGGTTCTTTTGAATCACAGAGCAGAGACCTCTGTGTGGAGACAGATCAACCACAACAAATGACAGGTTTTAGTGTCTCACACCAAATGTGCACCTTCCACTCTAAGTTTGTTTCTCTGGCACAGCTGTCTTTTTTTCTATGACAATCTACAGTATTTCCTGGTTCCAGGAATAGTAAGCCTTTGCCTCAGAAATGGTATTCTATTAACATCAGGGTGGAATTTTTGGAGTGGCTATTGACCCTAAAATTGTAGTTGGACACAGGATTAACCTAGTCTCAAAAAGATGCAGAAAATACGTTGAGGTCCTTCTTTGTCAGTCAAGGTGTTTTCACTTGGATCTGATTTTTCTCAAAATAAGTGTAACTATAAAACTGTTTTTCCTTTCAGATGACACAAGTGAGCTTGTGTTTGCTCCTTCTCAGCAGCCAGAGTTCTAGTCTTGTCCAAGATGCAATTTTATGTCAGCTTTTCTCAGGAAAACTGTAGCAATACCTTCTTCACTGCTAATGTAAGTCAGATCACTATCTTTCCTTTTCCACACTTGCTGCCAAGGAACCAGGCATCATCGATGCCTTGTGGTAAAGTCTGAAGTTCTGCCCCTCAGCTGAAGTCCCACAGATTCTTTCCACTCGTTCACACACAGCCACCAGTTTACCAGGGGTTTTGTCTGCTTATTGTGTATTCTCACCAATTAAACCACATATCATGTATTCACTTTCCATGAACAAAAATTGCCATTTCTGCACTGGAAAACTCTGGAAGGTAGTTACCACTACTCAAGGAAGATTCCGTTCACAGCTGCCCTGCCACAAGACAGTGATCTTGACAGCAGAACACTCCTTCTGACAAAACACAATGCTCCTTAATTCTTAATTCTGCACTCCTAATTGTGCATTTCAAAATTTAAATATGTTATTCTGCATGGTAACTTATTCCTGTCACATCCCTAAACTTCAAGTTGCAAATTAGCATCATCACCACACATTGTAATGGGAATATACTGTAGAAGTGAAGAGCCACTTAGGTTCCAACTTGGCCAGAAAAAGCCAAGTTTATTTAATTCAGTATTGTGTGTTCTGTGCAATTCATTATTATCTCCTTGGTTAACTTTCCCTGCTCTTGTTACAGACACTGTTGACTGTATCCATCAAAGGAGAAACATAGCTTTGTGCCACTTCTGTGTTCTGAGACGTGATGTAAAAGGAATATTCAGGTGCTAGGCATTATAAATTTAAATTCAAATTAACTGGATCAAAAATGCCAAACTGGTTATATATAAAAACCATGTAATACAGAGAAAGCAATCACTTTATCATGTACAAGATTTATAATGTACTAGACTCAACTAAGTAAACAGCAGTTGAATGTGGTTTGCTTTTTGCACAATATTCTAGAAATTCTCATCTAGCATTAAAAACACTCATCCATAGGGAAAATGAAACATTTCAGAAGGATTCCATGAGTTAACAGTTAAGGATTTTCCTATGAAACACACTATAATCTGAAGACTCTTCAGTTGCAGGATTGGTAGTAACACTTAGTAGGCAAAAGAATTTTGGTTACCTTGTTAAAGGTTGTTTAGGGATACAATACAATAACATTTATTTATAACAAATAACTAAATTTTGAAATAAATTAACAGAGAACAAAGGAAAACAATTACACCAGGGTTTTTTGTGTTTTTTTTTTTACAGAAGACAAAGAACTGCAACAGTTTCTGCAGAGAAAGTAGCAAGAACCTGAGTAGTTTTGAGTATCATCTTTAAATGTTGGAAATAGAAAAAATAACCAAACTGACATGGCCAGGGAGAACAACAAAAAAAAGAAAGTTAGTAAATAAGTAAGTAAATCAAAAGGGCTACAATCATACTATTTATGGGAATAAAATTCATCAACATAGAAAATGAGGCATACCTATTTTACCCCAGTGGAGTCTGTAATACTCAATGCATCAGGGACATACCAAATCATCACCAAAAAAAAAAAAAAAAAAAAAAAAAAAAAAAAAAAAAAAAAAAAAAAAAAAAAAAAACCAAAAAAACCACAACCCTGCCAAACTGTATCAGTGACCTACTGCCCAAATGAGAAGCAGGAATGCAGTTAAGAATTATTGAAACTATGCTTAACAACATTATTTCTGCTGGATCTCATGTTCTCCACGAAAAGCAGCAGTGGCCACTACCTTATGATAATAACACAGCACAAATAACACAGCACATCTTATTTGAGAGTAGCTACCATAATTAGTAAAGGTGAAAATGCCCTTTCAATGAAAAGAAGAAGCCTTTCTGAAAAGAGAGCAAATTAACTGTTGCCAGCATTAACTCTGTAAATAACTCCATTCATTTTCTAGTGGTGTGATCTTTCCTTATGTCAAATAACTCACAGTAAAACATAGTGGCATACTTAAGAGTGCTGCCCTCTTAGCTCGAAGTGTTAAAAGTTGCACTCTTAGCTCAATTTAAAAAAAAAAAAAAAAGCTTCTTTAGGAAAAAAATGTGAAGACCCTGAATGAACTCTCCACCTCCAAGCACACAAATCATTTAATCTAACACAATGTTAGAAAAGCTGTGCTTCATTCTGACCTGCTGTCCTACAGTTTATTTCATCCCTTGGCAAAGTACATCACCACGTGACTAAGGGAGAAAATGCATGGACTGCAAAGTATTTGAAACACCAACACTCAAGAGATTCAAACTGCCAGGTTTGCATGAATATTCCCATCATTAGAGTTTAAAAGTGTTATCATCTATGATGGGAAAAGGAGATTAAAAAAAAAAAAAGGAAAAACAACAAAAGTTACACAAGATATAAATGCCAGTTACTGGTACAAGTGTTCACTTGAACAAATACGAACAATTATAAAGTTAAGCATATCTGGAAAAACCCTAAATACATGGTTCAGCTAAAGCCAGTGATTTATCTAAGTTCTCTTTGAATCTGTAGGTTCTTTCATCAAACAGAAAGCAGTGCTTCTTATATGGGCATACCTACAAAGGATTTGTCTACTATTAAAAAGCAAAAATAAAAAAACACTACCAACAGCACACAGTGGCCAACATCAACACTTCTTCTCAACATAGCAACTAAAGACCATTATGCCCACAAGAATCTAGATGCCTTCCTTTTCCCAGATGCAAATCATGTTTTGTATTATACAATTCAGAAACTGATGCTGACTTTTGTTGAAATCAGTAACTAGAGGATAAAATTATTAAGCTTGCCTTCAGCATGAGAGACTTGCCTACACACATGCTTTGACTGCAACAGTTTTTATTAGTTATTTTGCACAGGATAAAAGGAGCAAAGAAAAGTCAATATACATTTGTTCTTTCTTCCAGGACTGATCAGCACTAGCAAAATACAGGTCTTGCTCTACCTTTACATCTTCACAATAATCAGCTGGAGCAGACCAAGCCAGAAAGGGAAAGTTCACTGGAACTAAGTTTTAAGCTCATTAGAATTGAGTCACAGAGTGTGGTCAAAGCACTGCTGTGCCCACAATGCCCACTCTGAGATCCACAGAGCTCTGCAGCTGCTCTTCACGCATAAGAGAAATAACTGGGAAAAACAGAAACAAAGGGCACAAGCAACACAACTTACTAGTGATACATTCCACTGATATGAAAGAAAGTTTCAAGTTCTCAAGCAAGGGTTACACTGGAAAAAGCGAGACTGTCTGGAGACCAAGTAGGTAAATATTAATCTCGTTTCTGAAAAAAGCTTAGTCAAAATGCACACTTCCTTTTTTCACTTCAAAACTCTAGTCACACATTTCTCCTAACATTTGATTTTTCAGCTTGTTCAACTTCAGCTGAACCTTTGTTTCTTACAGAGATTTAGTTGCCCTGAAAAATGTGAAGGTTCCCTAAACCAGATTAATATAAGCATAGTTGTGCATGGGCCTTTTCTCCCTGTCCTGCCTTGTCCTGCCTGTTTGCCACTTGTTTGCTGCTGAACTGCAGAAGGCTATTATCACTATTCCTCTTCCTATATGCTAGGCAAGAGGACACCACCAGCATGAACTGTTTCACAAATAGTCAATTACCAGTCAACACACACTCCAAATCAAGAAAAATTGATTTCAACCTCTCCAAAGATAAAACAACAAAAATCCCGTGATCCGCATTGATACCACAGTGCTCTCTCTGCTGATGTTATCCACGTTTCCTAATTAGCTGTAATCTCAATTTTGAGTATCCATCACAGGAAAACAGGAAAAAATGTAATTTGGGAATTTCAATGCTCTTTTTAAATATTCCTTTCCCTATCAGAAAGGGAACATAACACAAACCTGATCAGTCTGCTGTTTTTATATTTATCTGAGAGCATCAAAATGTGTGCAAGAACACACACAGCCTGTATCAATCTCAGGATTAAAATCTCTGATGCAGAGAGGAATCTGATGTCTAGCACCAACTACCTTGAGGCACAACCCCAGCTTCCTAACACTGACAATTTCACTGGAATAATCATTGATAAAACAATACAAATTACTAGAGCAGTGCTGTACCACTGTGTGTAAGAATTTCTGAACTTTTGACATAAAGTACTGTTTTACTCCAGACACGGTTTTCAGCTAAAAAACAGTGGACAGACAATCTTTCCATAAAAAAAGCAAACATGTAACTGTGATAAATCCTTTTCCACAATTTATTATTTCCACAATCCACCTGGTCCCTCTGTATGTGCTAGTAATAAAGTCAGATATATTTTATAGTTTTTATTTGGACTACTAACACTCTAGATCAAATGAGATTAGGACTCAGATAGTCTTTTTGGTTTATTGCCATTTTATAGACAGTTTCATTCCCCTCCTTGTCCAGTATGGCAAAATGATTCAAGTGAAACTACAGTAAATCACATCAGCAACTGTATTAAGCTTTGCAAGTATTACATTTCCTAAATTTCCTTTTACCTTTGACTGATAATCCTATTTAAACCAGCTTAATAAGGTCTAACAGGAACAGTGAAGGCTACTCGAATTTGTATCTCTGTCTAATATGTTTGTCTGCAAGTTTCTGTCATGAAATATCTGCTAATTAATGGGAAGAACTTTCCAAAGGCACAGATTTCTTGTGCAACCAGTCCAAAAGACCCTCACAAAATAAAAAGATAAAAGAAGACACACCTTCAGATTTGTATCTATTCAATATGAAACAAAAGTAAAAGAAAGCCAACAATATTTTTTCCCTACACTTTCTAGATCGTTTTAAACCAGAAGGAGACAAGCCGATCCTAAAATAAGTCTGCAAGAGGGAATAGTATAAGAACTTCCTCCCAATTCATATTCTGATTTATATGATTTAACTGGCAGGCTAATGTATCAGCTTTCACCTTTTCTGCAGTCATGCCACCAATGTTTTTGAGTCAGGGAAAGCACCAATGTATCTTCCCTGCTAATTTCATTAGTGAAGATTACAATCACAGAATCGTTAGGGTTGGATGGCCCCCGGAGATCATCTGGTCCAATCTCCCTGTGAAGATAGGGTCATCTAGAGCATGTTACACACAGGGGCATAGCTGGCTGAGTTTTTAATGTCTTCAGAGAGGGAGACTCCAGGACCTTCCTGGGCAGCCTGTTCCACTGTTCTGCTATCCTCAATGTAAGTAAGTCCTGCTTCATGTTGAGGTAATAATGCTTTTTGTCATGTCACTGGGCCACTGAAAAAAGTCTGGCACCATCCTCTTGGCACTCACCTTTGAGATATTTACATGCACTGATGAGATCCCCTCTCAGTCTTCTCTTCTCTAGACTGAACAGGCCCAGCTCCCTCAGTCTCTCCTTGTCAGAGATGCTCCAGACTCTCCTCACCTCTGTGGCCTTTGCTGGACACTCTGCAGGAGCTCCTTGTCTCTCTGGCACTGAGGAGCCCAGAACTGGACCCAGCACTCCCTGCTGGCCTCCCCAGGGCCCAGCAGAGGGGAGGATCAGCTCCCTTGACCTGCTGGCCACGCTCTGCCCAGTGCAGCCCAGGATCCCACTGGGCCTCCTGGCCACCAGGGCACTCTGCTGGCTCATTGTCACCTGGAGATCCACCAGGACTGCCAGGTCCTTCTCTGCAGAGCTGCTCTTCAGTGGGACAGCCCCAGCCTGTTCTTGGGGTTGTTCCTCCCCAGTGCAGGACCCTGCCCTTGCCCTTGTTGAACCTCATGAGGTTCTCTCTGTGCAGCTCTCCAGCCTGCCAAGGTCCAGCTGAAAGGCAGCAGAGCCTTCAGGGGTATCAGCCACTCCCCCAGTTTGGATCAGCAGCAAACCTGCTGAGGTACCTGGATCCCTTCAGACAGGCCAGTGATAAAGGAGTGAGACTGGCCCCAGTATTGATCCCTGGGAACACCACAGACTGCAGGGCTCCAGCTGGATCCTACTGCCCTGATCCTGACACTGAGCTCTGCCATTCAGCCAGTCCTTGCTCCTCCCCACTGTCCAGTCATCTAAACCACATCTTCTGTGCTTACCTACAATAAGTAGGTAAATCAAGTAAATGCATAGTGATGTACCTCAGGGTCCAAGAAGCATATCAGATGAGCTTGAACATGATCACACAGCACATACAGGACATCCAAGGGATCAGGCTCTGCCAGCATATATTTAGGAAAGGCAGCTCCTGCATGACCAACCTGATCTCCTCTTACGATCAGGTGACCTTCCTGGAGGATGACAGAAAGTCTACGGATGTAGACTTTCTTCACCAAAGCCTTCAGAGCCTACTGTCTCCTGAAGCATCCTGCTGCAGAAGCTGTCAGTCCACGCCTTGGACAACTGCACTCTTTGTTGGGTAAACACCAGCTGGGTGGCTGGGCCCAGAGAGCGGTGATGATCTTGGCTTATCCCTGAACAGGCCTCACAGCCTCAAGAGAAGGACCCTGAACAAAGCACCACCTGGGCTTTTATAGCCTGGGCAAATCTGGGGCCTTTCTACTGCATCATCAGCTCCTGCTGTTTTCTGCTGTCACCTGGCTGGTGCACAGAGCCTCATGCACTCTGTGGTGCAAGAGATCGGTGCCAGTTCAGCCTCCTGGCCTCAGGCTCCTGTGACCTCGAGCTCAATCAGCAGCTGCACACAGCGTAAAGGCAATTCAGCAATTTGGGGGGATCATGATCTTAGCCTCATGGATCCAGAAACCCACTGACTCAAAAGAAGAGCAAGACTGATCATGCAGACTAATCAGCATGAGAAGCAAGAGAAGCATTTCAAACAACAAAACTATTTCAACCAATAAAACTACTTCAATTAGTAAAATACTAATTCATACAAGAACTAGATAACTTGTAGCCAATATGTCTTTGTTTGCTGAAGTGGATATATAGTGTAAAGTTTCAAGACTGGGTGTTAGCTTTGCAGATTTACCACACAGCACTCATCTAAGCACAAACAGGAAAGAAATAAATACCTCGGCTCTGTGAGTGAGACTGGCTGAGTGCACACCAGCTGACAACAATTTTAGGGACAACGGTGCCACAATCAATTGGCAGACAGTCACTAGTGAGGTTCCCAAAGGCTCAGTACTGGCCCCAGTGCTGTTTAAATCTTTACTGATGATGCGGATGAGGGGACCAAGTGTACCCTCAGTGAGTTCATGGATAAGACTAAGTTAAGTGGCAGTGCTGATCTGCTGGAGGGCTGGAAGGCTCTGCAGAGGGATCTGCACAGGCTGGATCATGGCTGAGGCCCATGGGGTGAGGTTCAACAAGGCCCAGGGCTGGCTCCTGCCCTTGGGTCACAACAGCCCCAGGCAGGGCCACAGGCTGGGACAGAGGGGCTGGAAAGGCCCTGGGGGTGCTGTGACAGCAGCTGGACATGAGGCAGGCTGTGCCCAGGGGGCCAAGAAGGCCAAGGGCATCCTGGCCTGGATCAGCAGTGGTGTGGCCAGCAGGGCCAGGGCAGGGACTGTCTCCTGTGCTGGGCACTGCTGAGGCTGCATCTTGACTCCTGTGCTGTTTTGAGCCCCTCAGTTCAGGGAAGACATTGAGGTACTGGAGTGTATCCAGGGGAGAGCAACAAAGCTGATGAAGGGCCTAGAGAGTGAATCCTGTGTGGAGCAGCTGAGGGAGTTGGGATTGCTTATCCTGGAGAAAATGAGTTTCAAGGGTGACTTCACCACTCTTCACAACTGCTTGACAGGTGGGTGTAGCCAAGTGGGGGTCAGCATCTTCTTCCAGGCAACCAGTGACAGGATGAGAGGAAATGGCCTCAAGATGCACCAGAGGAGGCTCAAGCTGGACATCAGAAAGAGATGGGTTTTAAGTACTGGGATGGGCTGCCCAGGGAATCACCATCCTTGCAAGTGTTCAAGAAATGACTGGACATAGCACTAGTCAGTCAGCAGGTGGTGATCAGTCAAAGATTTACACTAACGATCCTCAAGGTCCTTTCCAAACTACATGATTCTGTGAATAACATAATTATCTGTGGAAAAAAACCCCACCTGTCTTTTTGGAGACACAAACCTTATCTAGAATGGTTGAAAAACTTCCCAACACTGGTGTAACCTGACTGTAAACTTCCTTCACCCCAGTTCTAGGCAGACATTTCAAAATCTAGCTCACAAGTTGGTCCAATTCCACCCTTTTTTGTGTGTGTACTATGCATTCCACACCTAAATGAGGTTGCATGCTGACTAATTTAATCATATTTTAAGACTGACTACATTTCTGTAGTATTTTTTTGCATACATAGTAGCATTTATTCCAGCCAAACTATTTATAATACTATTTCTGCCACAGCTACTTCTATTTTTAATCAACTGGGTAGCATGCAAGCAACACTGAGATGGAAATCACACATCTGAAGTAACAGCTGAAAATATCTAATTATAACTTGGTATTGCCTTGTATAGAACTAAAGTTTTAGTAAGGAGAAGAGGGAGTACTGTCGGGTTTTATTCCCCAGTTTTGTGTGGAATGTTACAAAACCTATCTAGTGCAATGAATATTACACTACTGACAGACTTACATGGTCAGGAGAATAATTTTATAAGCAAGACAAACCTAACTTGCCAGGAAGGATCCATCCATAATATCTGACTGTAACAGATCTTCTGTTTCTATTTATACATCTGCCAGACTCTCTAACCTTTGGTAAACATAACTTTCTAGCAATCAATTGGCCATCAAATCAATCTTCTGTCAGTTATTGCCACAGAGCAGTGCTAGGGAATAGTGCTTCATTCTCTGCACTCCCCTGCCTAGTAGATGATTTGTTCTTTATATGAGCAGATCCTGTGATGAACACACTACACTAATATCCTACCCTTACAATAAGACTCTCTGATTTGTTGATTTTATGGTAAAAAGCAGTAAAATTTTAGGAGTGTAGGTTTAAAATATACTAAAGGTGGAGCCTAGAAAGATACAAAATAGCATCTGATCCATCTAGCCATTTATTATCAATAGCCATATATAAATCACTTTTTAATGAGACCTCTCAACTATTTAAGACCTACAGTCTAGGTTTAACAAGTAGAGACATGTTTCTCAACAGCAAACTATTTCTTTATAATTACAAATAATGACCCACTAAGACAGACAAAGAAAACAGTTGTAGAAAAATTTTATCAGCTCAAAAAGTACAATAAATTGCTGGTTTAAATTCAGAAATTGCTTTATAAGCAAGAATCAGGATTTAGAAAAAACTTTCTGCAGAAGTTGTTCAGTATGAGTTGAGGGAAGACTATTTTGCTGTGTAATTGATAAGGTACTCACACCAGAATGTGTGTAAAAGCAAACTATCTGTGCTGAAATGTCTTCTTCTCTTTTCACAATCAGTCTGGAATTTATTTAATTCATTCTTCCACAGTGTTTGTTTCCAAGCTAACAAAATTCTGGGTAACCTTCATAATTGTTACAGACAGATGTTCCTAATTTATAAGAAGCTCCAGCAAACAAATTAACCAGCAATCCTTTATATTAGTCTTCTGTTTCAATGCACAACCAGCTAATGTAAATAAATTTATGCAATGTAATACAACAAAAACTATTTAAAGATTACATCTAAATTGCTTTCACATATATCTGAGAACCAACCCTGCCTTGTAGGTCAAGCAGACAGGTCAGAATTCCCAGTGTCTCAGCACCTTTTATATTTCACGTTTTTTTAATGGTGTGACTACATCAGTAGACAAGGGCATGGTTACAGATATCATTTATCTGCACTTCTCTACGGCCCTTGACAAAGTCCCCTGCAACATCCACCTCTCTGAAATGGAGACAGGTGGATTTAGTGGGTGCAGTGGGTGGATTGTTATGTGGGTAAGGAATTGGTTGGGACAGTTGCATGCAGAGGGCAGTGATCAGTGGCTCTGAACTCCAGTGGACAGCAACAACCAATGCCCTTCAGGGGTCCTTAAGCATTATTTAATATCATCCTTAATGACAACAGAAAAGGAATCAAGTGACCCCTCAGCAGATTTGCAGATGACCCCAAGCTGAGTGGTTCAGCTGACACACCTGAAGAACAGGAAGCCATCACAACGGACCTGGACAGGCTGGAAAAGTGGAACCACGGGAATCTCACGAGCTTTAACAAGACCAAATGCAAGGTCCTGCACCTGAGTTGGGCCAACTCCCAGTATGAAGCTTCAGGATAAACACATTGAGAGCAGCCCTGCCCAGAAGGACCTGGGGGTGCTGCTGGTGAGAGGCTGGACATGACCCAGCCATGGCACTGTCAGCCCAGAGAGCCAAACGTGTCTTGGGCTGCAGCCAAAGCCCCGTGGGCAGCAGGGCAGGGGGGGGATTCTGCCCCTCTGCTCTGCTCTGTTCAGACCCCACATGGAATATTTTGCTCTGTTCTGAGGTCCTCAGTGCAGTAAGGATATTGATCTGTTGAAGTGAGTCCAGTGGAAGCCATGAAAATTATGAGAAGGATGGACCACATCTGCAATGAAAAATGGCTGAGAGAATTGGGATAGTTCAACCGCAAGGTCAGAAGATATATGGTGACTTAACTGCAGTCACCCAGCAGTGAAGGGAGTCTAAGAAAGATGGAGACAGCTTTTTACAAGGGCATGCAATGAGAGGACAAAGAGTAACGGCCTCAAACTGAGAGAAGGCAGGTTTAGATTGGATATTACAAAAAAAAAAGGTTTCCTTTGAGGATAGTGAGGCACTGGAATAGGCTGGCCAGAGAACTTGTGGATGTCCCATTCCTTGGTGTGTTCAAGGCCAAGCTGAATGGAGCTTGGGTCCAGCAGAAGACGTGCTTGCCTATGGCAGGACGATTGGAACTAGTGATCTTAAAGTCTCTTCCAATCCAAACCATTCTATGATTGTATAATTGTTCAAAGTTTAGATTTCCCTGATTTGCATGAGATCAAACATGGGCAAGCTAACAGCACCATATCCTAAAACACTCTACTCTCTTTTGACAGGACAGACCAAGATCCTCTCCCCTCAGGAAACATTAGTCTCACTAAATCAATACAGCATGTCCCTTGCTGCTTTGGGTCACCCAAAACCACTGACCCAAAAATACACTTCATCAGGGTCCAGGACAAGCAGACACTAAGTGAATCCCTGCAGTCATCTGACCACAGATGAAAGATCTTCTGGGCAATTTGTACCTCAGTGTCCTCTGACTCACTCAGCACTGCTGCTGCTCTCATGAGACACACAGCCCTGCTCCCAAGTCTCCAAAATACATCCACTCTCCTGTAACCATGAGGTTCAGAGGCAAATGCAGGAAACTCAGGACTTGCAGAATTAAACACCAGAACAAAGCCCAGCAGAATGTAGGGACAAAACCAACATTCTTTTACAGGTTTGTGATGGTCTTGCCCCAAGCCCAAATAGCAACCCTGATACATCCCTGATACACAGTCCCTGCAAGCTGTGCAGCCTGAGTTTCCATTACATCCTGCCACCTGGGCAAACAGCTGCTGCACAGGAAGGCAAAAGGAATAAAAGGGAAAAAGGGATTACACCAGTCTTTACAGTGCCAAGATAAAAAACATTTTCAAAGTAAAGAGTTTGTTTGGTTTGGATTTTTGTTTGGTTTTGGTAGGGGGGAGTGTGTGTATGTGTGTGTGTATGTAGTGTGTTTTTTTAAACCAGAAAGGGCTGAATTAACAAACTTAAAGAAAAGCATGTGAGATTTGTTGACAGCAAAGATTGCCATCTTTGGTCTAAAAGCAGGCAAAATATTCCTTTTTTTAGCATAACAAGACCATGAGGCTTCTGGGCACCTGTACCTCCAGGAACAACTGGCAGCTCTTCCTGAGGCAATAAATGAGTGTGACAAAACAAGCAGCTGGAGAAGTTCTGCCTTTCTACAGCTTCCTGCTCTGAAACTACATGCATAATTGACTCTCAATCATTTTCCTAGTCTTGATCAGGAGAACATCCTCACTCTCCCACAGCCCAAGAATGAATGATCAATGATCCACAGGCACAAGTGGTAGAGGAGACTGTTGAAAGGCACCGCAGCAGCTGTGTCTGCAGAGAGACAAGGAGTATGCAGCCTCAGTCATTGGTGGGACTGGGAGATAGGCGAGTTCAACTTTCCCAGCCAAGCTACAACTTCATGAGAGAAAGTTGTGGGCTTTCTTCACCAGCTGCTTTGCAAATGGATTCCTTGAAGGGCAGTGCTTGCTGGTCAGGCTGTCACAGCAACTACTGGCAAGGGTGATGAAGTCACACAGCAGGAAAGATGGATTCTGATGACACCCCTACTGACTTACAGCAGTCTGCAGGTGACTGACAGGAACCAATAGTGCTTCATGTCAACCAGGAATACAAAGGAAAGGTGTAGTCTGTGTCTCAGAAGCTCTGTGCTAACAGCACTTCCCTGCTTTAATTTCATAGTCATATGAATAGTAAATACTGAGGATTTCACACTGCCTGAAACATGTCCTTGGAACACAGATGAGCCTTTGAAGAACACAGTGTTTCCCCCTTTTTGTTAAACAGTGTACTGTGCAATACTTCTCTCCAGCCAAATCTGGTCAGGGTTTCTTCTCCAAACAGCAGACAATCAGCTGCTGTACCTGCTTCAGGATAGATTTGTCTTCCTTCCTTTTCTTGAGTAATCTCAGCCCATAGAGCAGTAACCCAGTACAGATGCAACAGTCTTGAAAAAAGGTATTGAAAACTGCCTTCTCACACTCTCATGTCAACTTCCAGGGCATGTCCCATTTATAGCAACAAACTGTGCCACATTGTCCAGTAATCAGCAGCCAATACTCCTACTCCAAACTTGCTGTTGAGCTGCCAAGGCCAAATCCAGATTCTATATCCCATCAGCTGGGCCAGCCTGAGTGGGGTCTGACCACAGGATAACATGACATCTCCCACACTTGAAACCCAGAGAAGTGTTAGACCCAAGCTGTGTCACAAGAGGTTTAGACTGAGTATGAGGAGCAATGTCCCCACGGAAAGGGTGGTCAGGCAGTGGAACAAGGGTCCCAGGAAATGGCAGAATCACCATCCCTGGAAGTATTCAAAAGGTGTGTAAAGAGGGCACAGGGGGACAAGGTTTAATGGTGAATATGGTGCTGGGTTAACAACTAGACTTGGATGATCTTTGAGGGCTTTTGCAACTTTGACAATTCTATGATTCCATGAGCCCAAAGTACATCATCCAAGCCCCTGCTTGTGACCCATGCACAAAAGAAAGGAGAAGGCATGCAGGAAAGAGGAGGAAACAAAAAGAAATTAGTACCTCAAATTACCTCAGCCAAACCAGAGGGGTACAGTTCTTTCAGCTGTTGATTTCAAGAACACAGCAAGGGTGGTGGGTTGGTGAGAAGAAAAGACACATATACCTAGTACACAAAGTGTGGCACCTATTCTTTACTGAGAAATGTGTAGGAGAGAAGGGAAAGAGAAGGCATGGCTGTCAGCACAGATGGGTACAGATGCTTGTTGGTTTCATAGGCTTGCCATGTCTAGGTACTGCCCACTCAGTGAAATGTTAGAAGACTACTGCTCCAGATTTTCACCAGTCTCTTGCCTGGACACAGAGGGAGGAGTTTATGTGAGTGACCTGCAGATCACAGAGAACTATGAATTTGCAGTTTTCCTCTTCTTTCCCTCTGGCACTGAAGAA
Organism: Cisticola juncidis; assembly: GCA_013400215.1. Classification (NCBI taxonomy): domain Eukaryota; kingdom Metazoa; phylum Chordata; class Aves; order Passeriformes; family Cisticolidae; genus Cisticola; species Cisticola juncidis. Next base: position 271,755 of record VXBR01004482.1, read on the forward strand.
GTGCTTCCTATTTGCCTTCTCTCTTCTTCTCCCTCTCCACCTCTCCCTCCTCTTTCCTCTTCTTCCTTCTCTCTCCAGCCACATTTTAACCAAAACAAAACACTAAACCAGAGCGATGTTCTTACTATGTGCTGAGGAGTCTTTTCCAAGCACATGAGCATGCTGAAGCTGCTGGCAGTGACTGCAGGGGAGAGGTGGAGCTGATGTGGTCTGTGGTTACAGCTCCCCTCTGGGTGCTGGGCTGGTGTCCAGCAGAGCTAAGCTGCTGACTTGCTCCCAGGAGGAGCAATCCCATCAGGATGTCCTCCCAGCAGCAAAGAAACTAAAGGACAGTGGCTTAGGACTCTAAAAACACAATCAAGACCCTTTCTGGTCCTTCTGTCCCGAACAGAAGAGCAAATACTAAGGTTACTCTGTAGCTAGGTTTTGACAGCACACCTACCTTTCACAAAGTACATCCAGATGCACAGTAGGGCACTAGGGCATGGTGAAAAAATGCAGGAAAACTAGGTAAGAGGAGGGAGTAAAACCTAGCACACTTATGTCCACAGAACTGTGCTTCAGTAGACTTTTTTCCTTTACACATTGAGGCTCTACACACTGCAGAAATTACTTGGAGTGATTCTAGTAAACAGTAAAGCACACCAAAAAGTGACATATGTGTGTGTGTATATATATCTGTGTGTGAGTGTATATGTGTGTTTGACTTACTTTTGTTTCTTTAAACCCCAAAATGCTCCTCCCCAGACCCCCCAAAAGGATATGTTAGTATTGATAATGTCGCTACGTGCTGAAAGAGATGGTAAAAGTCAACATTACTAATACCTAATGAATTAAAACAAATAGAAACAGAAAAAATCAGTCTGACAGCAGTACTTGGAATCCTAATTAGAATGTAAGACAAAATATAAATCCAAGACTTTTCATTCATAACCACAACTGCTATCACAGACATACTTCAACCTATATCAAAAGTTATATGTAAATACTGCAACCAATTCTGCAATATCTCAAATAAAGTGAAAAATGGGATTTCCAGGCAGTAGTAGTAATGGATACATGTTTGCTGGAGTCTCACAAAAAAGTAGTAACAAAATAAATACAGGTGAACACTGGTGCACTAAAATATGCACTAAAATAGTATATTTTATTAGAAGTTCCATAGTAACATCACCCTCAAATGATGTTAATCTATCAAGTTTTCTGAGTACATCTCTAAAAAGGTGGAACAGGCTTATGAACAAACAAGTACTGCTACTGTATCTGCTCTCATCATATTTTGATGCCAGTCTATTTTTTCACTCTGAAACTTCATATTGCTTCACAGTGCTTGATAATGGTGTTTGATTATTTTCCACATCCTTGCCAATTTTTTATTCAATGAAAGCCTTTTGTTTAAGAATGAGACAAATGAACTGCACATGGATTTATAAAAAGACATCATACAAACTGAAAGCAAATTGGAACTTCCCATACAATTTCTATTATACTTCGCAGATACAACAAAAAATCTCCCCACTTTTTAAAATTAAAAAAACTTTTAAATTTAAAAAGTTTTAACTTTTTAAAGTTAAAAAAAACTGCTGCACTTGAGTAGGAATCAATTGAGTGCTAAAGTTCACCTTTAGAGATAGTGATCATATCACTTGCAGATGAGTAAAAACAACTAAATCCCCCACCAAGCACACAGAGCTTCTCTTTAGCAAGAAATCCTGTGCTGATACAACATTCCATTTTAGAAATGCTCCTTCAATGAAGGCACTCACTCACTTTTGTAGTTGATGGCTCCACTAGTCTCTGACGGTGCCGTGCTGAGCTGAAATGACTCTTCTGAGGCGTCCCTTCCTGACAGTGAATGAAGAAAGGGGAGGAAGAACAGAGGAAAGGGGGGCAATGGATCATGGAGGGGATGGAATGGAGGATGTTGGAGAAGGGAAAGGGAGAGTATTTAACTGAACTGTATTTTTACTATCTTTGACAAAACTTTTTAAAATCAATTTTCGTAATGCCACCGTACACATATCAGAAAGAAAATTAAGCATTTGCTTTAAAAAGCAGTCTCTTGAGGCTTTTATATACGTATTATTCACATACATTTATTGATGTCATTTCCTATAAATCCACATATACACACACACACATACATGTATACACACCTACTTCACTTCTAGATACACACATTAAAGTTAAACATTCATTTCACTTTTTCAAAGTATAAACATTGTCTTACATTTTTTGTATCAATTTATGGAGTTAAATACAAAAGCCCCAACCCACTAGCCATCCACCCAACTGGATTTATGCTTCAACACAAACATCAAAATCTCCTCAAGCAAAATATGATTTTTTTAGATTCATATTCTCCACCCAGACCTGCAATAATCACCTTAAATTCTAGAGACTTGTACCTAACAGAGATTAATGTCCTTGCCTGAGAAAACTGAGAAAAACTAGGCTCACAAAGGTAGAAGGTAAGTATTTTCTCTTAGAAAGCAAAACCTCAAAGAACATTCAGCTGAAAAAAACCCTGAAACCTGACAGTCTTCATTACATGTGCAATACAACAAGAGACTTTTACAGGACATGAGGTACTGGTTCCAAATCCTCTACCTGCTTAATATCCAAGAGACAGAAGAGTGACATTTAGTTTCTTCCCCAAGATACTTTAAATACTCGGCCTCAATCTCTCCAGCAACTTTCCAATTTGGAAAGCCCCTCATTGCTGTAGTAAGTATGAACTCTACAGTCTGCTATTTCAGGCATGTGTCTGAAGGGGAGAAGATATGGGTGAAGAGCCTGCCCTTAGTCACAAGAATCAGAGGATGAAAATTGATAAGACTCTTTTCTTTCTTTCTTTTTTTTCTTTCAGAACCAATACGCAATTCCCCTAAGAGTCTTCTCTGATAAAAACAGTCACAATATTTTAAGAATATAGGACAGACCTGCTCCTACTTCTGAAAAGATATTCACAGGGTTCTTTAAATGAAAATACAATGCTACTCAACTCTGCAAATATTTTTCAAGATCTCAAGACTTGTTTTTCAAAAAGCCTTTTTATAAAAACAGTTTTTACACCTCCTTAACAAAAAGTATTTTACTTTTGGCATGACACCACACAGACAGAACCAGCCTTGTAACTCAAAAAGTTCTGATGGAAATAATCAAAGATTACAGCCACCGTGTGAGGATTATATCATAATTCACTGAATCCAAATCAGTAGTAGTGCAAACTAGCTCTAATTAATAGAACCAGCATTACAGAAAAAATAGTTATCCAAAACTTGCCTAAATACTTGATTATAACTGCAGAAGACTGTTCTGTTGATGGTAATGTATTTTGGTAACATTCCACTAAATTACTGGTGTGATGGACTAAAATTAGCAGTAAGTACTAGGGTTTGATGACCTTAAAACTTCTTCTTAATAATTTATTTTAAAATTTCTCACTGCCCTTGCCATTATAATCTAACACCAAATTTTACATCATTAATAACAGATGCTTGAAAAGGGTCTCCTTTCTGTCACAGTTTGGAAACAATGGTAGGGTCAGCATAATCAGAACATTAGCTAGCAAAAGTGCTGAACTTCAGAGGCCCTACCTTCTCTCATATTAAGGTTATTAACTAATCTGAGATCCTTTACTTAAGCGAGAAATGTAAATGTAAATGTAAATTTTTCTTCTTTTATTATCATTTTTCTTTCTTTCCTGTCTTCTCTCATAATGCTTTTCAGAAGCAGTTGAGAGCTGGTACAAACACAGTTAACACATGGAAAAACCCCAATAACAGCACCAATACAATTCCAGAAGCAAAAATGTATACCTAAATTGATGTGATTACTCCTATGAAAAAGGAAAGTCAGAGTTCAGACTATTACATGTTTATGTGGGCTGTACCTTCAATGACACCAGCCAGGACAACACTCTGAACCAGAATATATTAACAGTTCACTTTTTGCCCCAAAACAGTCAAGGCAGACTTAATGCAATACCAGCCCATGTAGGGATGATAGTTTATCATCAGGATATGTGAAGGTTCAGATAAGATCAAGAGATTAAAAAAAGCTGCAAAGAAGTTGGTTCTTTCACTATGGAGAAGTTCAATACAGAGAATTTCAAACCATTAGAGACATTAGACTGTATGCATACAGGTTCTGCACTATAATGTCACGTTCCTTAGTATTGCATTTCAGCTGATAAAAACAGAAACCTTCTGCCAATGTCAGCTGTAGGTAGGACTGTCTAATAAGGGCAGCCAAACCACGGTCAATGTCACACAGACACAGCAATCTTTCACTTGAAAAGAAAAGGAAAAAAAAAAAAAAGGAAAGAAGAAGGAAAAAAAACCCCACAACTACACACAGAAAGACTAAGCATTCAGACTAGCTGCAGTTACTACCAGTAAAGAACATGCAGTGGATCCATGATATCCCTGAGGGATGAATATCCTTTAGAGAGAAAGCAGTCAGTTGCAATTATAAGTTGACATAATAAAACTACAGCCAGAAAAGTAGCTCCTTGCAAAGGCCAACACAGTTCAGGTCAACAAGGACAGCCTATAGAAAAGCTGAAGGATCCTAAATAATTCTGCGGTAAGTTATTTTAGTTAGGTGGGATAAAATTGGCACGGGAGCAGAAAGAGACAGAGACTTATTTCATTTTACAGGTGAGTAATCCAAGAAATAATCTTGTGGGAAACACATATCTTGAAGAAAAAAAAAAGAAAACAAACCACAAAACCAAGCATACAAACAAACAAACAAAAAAGGGCAAAAAACTCCAAACACACCCCACCAAAAAAAAAAGCAACACAACCTGGGGCAACAAGCATTGTACATATTACATACTTTATTCCTGAAGTCACAGAAGCCTGAAAACAGCTGAGAGGAGAAATATGTTTTTGGCTGCAGAGGTTGGTAGCTAATTTAACTACATATAGGCTTTAATACTGATACCAAAAGTGAATTCCACTAAGAGCAGCTACCATTCACTGTATGGCTGTTCTCATGAAAACAGTAGTTATCAAGAGACAAGCAAGAATAGCAAGTGACACAAGCATGTGGTCTTATCTGAAGAGATATCTATCTCCAGACTGAAGTGGCCACAGGCCTCTTTTTTTCCCCTCTCCATTTTTATTAGATGTCAGACCAAGATCTGAAACAAGTGGCAAAAATTCCAAACAGAAGAACTGAATTCACCAACAAACACCACAGCTGGTCCCTGACAGATCTGCAAGTTATTTAGCACTGAAATAAAAATAATACACACAACAACTCCATCCACACCAAGCTGGGCAAACCCTTATGTTGACAAGGCTGCTTCAATGTTTTTACATTAGCAAGTGTCATACTGAAGAGTATCTCCTCTAACCTCTAACACCCTCAAACCATGATCACTCCAAACATGCTTCCTTCCCCAAGACTCGCCCTGGGCTATCTCAAGATACATCTAGGCCCAAGACTGAAGTCCCTGCCACATCCTTATGTGTCCTACAGTTCAGCCTGAGCATCCTGGCATTTGAGCTTAGCAAAAGCCACAGCAAAGCTTATGGCCAAGACCTGCTGTCATAGCTAAGATTTTATTTAAACTTAAACTTAAATAAAAGTTCATTACTTTCCTTTACATGGCAATCTACCTCCTGTTGTAGAGTGTCTCACACTAGATGCAGCTGTTTCATTCAATTACCAAACCACTACACTGTATATTTTTAAATGCTCTGGAGATTCCTTTTTTCTTTCTTTCTACTGCAGTGTAAAACAAAGTTAAATGTTACTCAGTTATTATTCATCTATTTAGGAGGGCTACATAAATACAGCTGTGAGAGTACAACAAAAATACAAGAAAGGACAAATATAATACAAAAATTAGGAACAACAATTATGTGCTAGAATGTGATGTGTTTAGTCTGATTTTTCTCTTTCTTTCTTTCCTGCCTCGAAGGGGCCAAGATATCACCAACAAAGAATGCCATTCAACTTCTGACAGTTCAGTAGTTTTAGAACATAGCAAAGAAAGCAGTAAATATTGTGGGATGTAGTCATCCACAATCAAGTCATTTCACATTACTAAAACCTTCAACAGCTTCACTGCAACACCAATTCACTGTATTACCCATCATTTATGTTTTTATTAATTATATGGCAGCATTCAGAAAGTCAGCATGCTACATCAGCATTAGCATTTCTTCCTGCACACAGCTTCCTGGCACTGTTACCTGCTGAACAGATCTGTGAACCACTCCAAGGCCACCTCTATCAGATACCTCCTTGGTAAAAGCTACTGGTGTTTAGATAGGGTCCATCCAGATATTGAGATCATTTCATACTTATCCTTGAACTGTACTACTAGATAAAATTTTGATGTCCCTGTTTTATTCTATTACATCCTATCTGTTACAAGGTTATGTCTTATCTGTTATAAGGTCACCAGTAGCCTTGCAGTCTTGAACAAATAAATTTCTCTGTGTTTCAGCTTACCAAGGAAATAATGCAATGCTATTCCTGTTTCAGCAATAATATGACACTAGGAAAAGAGAAAAAACAAAAGATCTAGGGAGACTCAAAAAGTAAATTAGTTTCAAATTTTCAGTGTTATGGGTGCAGATTGGTTAATCAGCCTTTCATAATTAAGAAGCAGGGAAAAAGAGTAGTCTTTACAGGCACTAGGGGCCTTTTTCTCATAAAGATTATTAATTCAACTGATTTAAACAATTAGGTACTTTGTAGGAGATAGAGGTAGCAGTTACGTGCAGAGAGGGAGCAAGGATGTACAAAAATTCACAAAACTAGACATCAAAACATATTCTGTTCATGCTATGATATCAAAAACCCACTAACACTTAAAAGGCTTGCAGTGTGGGAAAGCTGAATTACTCAAGGTGACATGCAAATAATCCAACAGATTGATGACAAAACTATGAGAATCAATTTAGGCAGAGATGGACAACTCCACTAGATATTCAGAAGCTTGGAACTTACCCTTCTGATAATATAGTATAGTCCAAAAATGTCTCCAAGCCCTTGTGCTGGTACAAGAAGTAACAAACAACACAGTATAATCCTTAATCATAGTCTCCATGACTTCAAAGTACGCTGAATTCAAATTATTCATTTTTGTAAAACACAGCAGCAGACAGTAGGCAATTCAGTGTGCCAAGTGTGGGGGCAGGACTAAGTTATAAATTGTAACACACAGTCCTTTCCTCTCAGCTTTAGATTCAGGCAAGTGTGAAATGTTTCGGGATTTACTGGGGGGAGGGGTGCACTGGTTTGGCTTGGTTTTTAACTAGTAAGATGTTCATTTCTTGCTGATTTCCACGCCCCAAAGTTTGAATTTCAGTGTAATACTTAACTAGGCTCTGAGCCAAGTTTTACAGTCTGATCAGGAAAGCTCTTTTTGCTTCGGAAGCATCTCACAGCTGAGAATAAGCATAGTTAAGTAAGAAAGATTTCTACATAGTTACAGAATTTTTTAAAATGTCCAAAGCTGTCAGTTATTTGACAAACAGTGCCACATTATGGCATACCTGACAATCCTTACAGCCAAGGCAAGATATCATGTCAATAAAAAGCAACACATGTGTAGCTTCAATTTTAAACAGTAAGAAAACAAACCCTTGACAGCTATTTCCCAAGCAGAACACAAACCAAAGGCCAGGACTGCCTCTTGCAGCAATTAAGCTGTTGGCAACAGAAAGTACTGGCAGACAAAAAATTCATCTTAGGTAACTTCCTGTATATCATTCTTGCAGCACAGCCACAGATGTTAAGTTTTGAGTAACAAAAATATGTAACTAACATGTTTGCTGAAATTGCTTGGCAGTCTAACACACCCGTGTGCCAGCCACTCTCCCATTAGCACTCCTAGTTATGGTACTGTCCTTTTCTCCCTCACCACAGACAATCATTACAGCATTTGAACAAAGAACACTGGGCCATGAAGGAGAAAAGGGCAAGAACTAATTTTTGACAGGATCCTCATTGATTACTGCACTTCCTCAGTGGTACCAGAGAGAATGCACATGAAAAATGTGTGCTTTAAATAAGATCTTTTTTCTAGAATAGCTCCCTTGCACAAACTCATCCATTTAAAAGTGACTGAATCTTCTCTATGTATCTCCTGTGAGTCTGCAGACAGGAAAACACACTTGATGAACCTATAAGCCAGACCAGCATTACTGGATTCAGCATCAGAAGAGGTTAGTATTGATTTGCCAGATAGACTCCACATCAGAAATAAATTATATTGAAATAATTGAAGGTGTCTTTAGGGTGAAACAGACAATCAAAAAGCATTCACTACTACATTTTGCAGCAGTGTTAAAAAAAATAACTGGAAGGTTCCATTCTTACTGTTAAAATAAAGGAAGGGGCATAAGGTGCTACAGAAACCATTAAAAGATATCAGCTCTAAGCATACACAAATAAATACACAGGAACAGAAATGGAGAAAACAAAATGTATGCGCAAAATAGGTGGCTGTTCTCTCACTATTCTATTCTAAAAACCCTGAACACCATAAAAAATAAGACAACAAAATCAGCTCCAAATTCCTGTCACAAATGCTAAAAAACATGCAACTCCTGAGCTGCAATCTTAATCAGATAAGACTAGCAATCTTATGTGATCATATGGAGAATATAAGAAAGAATGCCAGAAGACAAAAAGGAAAAAAACAAAGCTGGAATTGCTAGTAAGGCAAATTGTATACAACATAAAACAAATTCCAAAGACTCATTAAAAGAATCAATGCTGAAATATGAGGAGTAGAGCAATGCACAGTCCTCAGAGCATGGACAAGAAAGACAACTCCTATTTGAGAAATTAAACTGAAGCCAACACTCAGTCAAGACGCTGCTCCAGTTTACAGGCTCTTCAGAAGTCTCTTAGTCTCTTCAGAAGATCAGGGTCAAATACAATGAGATCTTTGCAGCTACCTCATACAAATACATCTGTTAAGGATTATATCTCTTATCACTACCACAAAACAAAGCGCGTAAATGCAGTAACAGTCCCTACTCAAGTCATAAATGTGATATCCTCTACCTCAGATCTCTGCTGCCAACCAGCCCAAAAAATCTGTAGATTTTGGCCACCCTTTCCTAAAAAAACCTTTGAACCACTGCTTGCAGACAGGAGCAAATGTTCACGACAGAAGTGACAAATATGAAAATGCTACTAATGCTTGAATATTAAAGCCTTCTATTTATTATTGTCAGTCTAATAATACACATACTTCACCACTACTTTGCTTACACCACATAAACTGTGATACTCTTCAATGTCAAAATGCAAACACACTACTCTGTCTTGAAGACCTGAAAGACAACACCACACGAATATAGAAATAGAGTAACATGAAATATAGCTCTTATCCTCATCTAAAAATTTGCTCTTATTTTCATTTATGTTATGCCTTCCTTTATTGCACTTCTCGACATTTACTAAAATCTCAAAAAAAAAAAAAAAAGTAATTTAAAACTAAAAGGCCGTGTTCCCAAGAGGCACTGAAGTCCTAAAATCAATTTTCCACTCATAACCTAAATTTTCCAGCTGTGCTCATGAGTGTTGTATTCAGAAAACATAAGAGTTTGGGGAATACTCCCAGGTTCCTCTGCAAACAAATCCTCACTGCTGAATTCTCCTAATGTATCTGCACAACTTGGGTACCACTAGGATTTTTAAAGCTACTGAAATGGTGTTCTTCTAGTGACATAATTTAAAGTAGAGTGGTAAAATCCATTAAAAAACCCTTCTCACATCAAAAGAACTCAAAACAGAAGTTAAAGCAAGCACATATTTCATACACTTCTTAGCACAGCTGCCTTACTTTTCACATAAAAAGTTACACTGTGGGACAGGAGAAGAATCTACATCAGCTGAAAAACATCATCAGGTATGTTTCCATACTTGATAGAACATGATTTATCTTTAGAGAATATCAAAAATATCCCAATACACCAAACACATGCAAAAATAGTACATTTCAAATTGTAGCTTTCTAGGGCTAAAATACTACCAGAAGACATGACATTATCTCCACAAAACACAGCAGTGCACTTCAGTCAGTTCTACAGGGTAGATGCTCTGAATCCAGATTCCAGACAGCTGAAAGTGAAATTCAGAAAAACATGTATTGTTTCATAACAGGAACTACCCGTTACCACGAGCCCATCTTCTAACCACAGACCATCTATTAGTTTAATTACACTGTAAGTTTGATTACTAAAACATTTTCTTTGAATTTGATCACTTGCAACACTTTCTTTTACAGCACACAGACAAGGACAGAATTCTTGATATAGTGCTGCTAAATTGGATCTCCTGTTTCTGATAGTAAAGCTTAAAAAAATCATCCATTTTGTAATACTTTTCAATGCACATGTTCCATTGCTTTGAAACAGCACCTTGGTTGGAAGGACAACCAGATGTCATGGAAGAGTTACTTAACATCCTTACAAAACTAAGCCAAGCATATATACACAAAACAAGGGAATTTCAAAAAGGGCAAAGTACTCGAAATAAAACATGCACTGTAAGAACCTGGAAATTAGTTGCAAAAGCCTCTGAAGAACTTGTTTTTACTCAAGAGCACAGACACCAAGTGCAAATATCCTTTTTGTCTCTAACTCCACCTGTTGTATGCCACTAAGAAGCACTAAACCTTAGACCTAAAATCAAGGGGGACTTGAATGAAGAGGCACAGGGAATCCAAGACACATGTTATAAACTGAGACAGAATAATTGAATAAGATTATAGAAAGCATGAGTTGCTGACAGAAAACATTTTTCTGATTTACACTGGATGAACCAAGGATCCTAAAAAGAATAAGGTTAGGATTGCAGAAGTTAGTTGTAGTGCTACATGGATAGGGCAACAAGTAAAGACAAGAAAACAAAATCAAAAACAATTATGAAATTGCAGTATTGAGTGTTCTGCTTTGAAATCATAGTAGTAACTTATGGATTTTATGTAATTTTAATGTTTAAATGAATAACTGGTACTGTTAGAAGCAATTTGAAGCAAGTATTGCTTCAATCTAATAGAAGGAATTAATAGCATCTCAAAGCCTGTGGGCAATTTTGAGAAAACCGCTAACTTAATAAATCTAAGACGTTTGACTTTTAAAACAAATGTAGTGTATCAACTGGTGAAAGTAAATCTAAAATAATTATGTGAAGCACAACACATGAAGCAATATCACAATCAAAATTGTATCAAATTCAAAGGGAGCATCTTACCAAAAAATCTGAAAAGAAAATACTACAATTACTAGTTTCATTAGTTGTGACAAAGTAAGTAAAACCATCTGTCAAACCAAGGACATTTTGTGGCACTTAAAAAAAAATTCTGTTTCAATAAGCTGCTGTTCTTCACACAGCTATTATTCCTACTGTTACCAACAAAACTGGCAAAGGAAAAAAATAAATTAAAAAAACTACACAAGTAGATTCTGGAGATAAGCCAAGTGACTCAGAAACAGGAGCTAACGAGTACATAGAGGATGCCAAAGCCGCTTTATTTTATGACCCTTAGAACACAACTGAGATAAGTTCAAATCATTACAGATTCTACCACTCAGCTCACCTAAGGATTTGACACAAAGCCATGTTAAGTTTATGTTTCAGCTTCCAAACCTAATACAAAACAGCCAGTTTTGTGACATATTGTAGGCTTTATCAAGAAATGTTACTGCAATTATCAGAAGGCATTAGTATGAAGTGTGATATGGGCTAGAGGCATCAAGTTTGGCCCCATGCCAAATATTTTAGCTCTGAATGCAGCATGGGGCTCTCTTTTCTTTCTTTTTTTTTTTTTTTTATATTGGACTCTGAAATAAAGTGTCCACAACACACAGAAAAGCAAAAAGGGCAGCGGGGAGAGAAGATGAACTCTTTCAGAAAAGCTTTCATACCTCAAATAACAGAAAAATTTGTCTGACACAAAGCGTTTTAGAGGATCTGACATACATGTAACAATGCATGAATGTCTGGAAAACAGAGGTGAATAAACTGATCAAGAGATTGTACACTCTATTAGGTCTGCACAAATGACAGTTAAGAAGGAGAGGAAAAATGTTCTTTATCTCCGTATACCTTCTCTCAGAAGGCTGGCCCTTTGCTTTCTAAAGGCAGCTATCACTACCTATCACTATTTAAGCCAAGAAAACATCTATTCTACTTGGACACCTCTTAGTACCTAAGATGCTCTGTTTTCTATAACAGTGTATAGAACAAGGCAAAAATAAATATGCCTCTATCCAGAAAAATAAATAGTAATTTACCAAGGTTGTACAAAATTTATGGGTTTTTTTACATTTTACGTCTATACATGTTGCTCATGCAATAAACTCATAAAATGAAAGAGCAAGCATCACAATTTAAGTAGTTCCGAGTAGCTCAATTACTTCAATTTTTTCAGGTTTTAGTAAATGTAGAGAAGTTTAGTTTGCAAGTGTGGCCCCTTTCAGGCAGGTCTGGGCACGACTACTAAGCAGGGCATGAATGCAGTGGGCAGACACAGAGCTATTCCCATACAACACCAGAAGTGTTCTATCTGTCTGCTTATTAACTGATTAATCTGAATCCACTGCAAACTGCAGGGGTTTCTTTAACCCTTCTCTAGTTCCACGCCCTCCACAAACCTTTTCTTCCACACACTCACTGAGAGGCAGAGAGATATATCAGACCTGATTCACAGTTACACAATTCTCCTTTGATACTGTAAAACCATTTCTATCAAGACAGAAACACCAGCAGAAACTACGGATAAGGTCTCCCTTGCCCAAAGAACACTGACATACAAAGTATTCACACTGATGAAAAGAAGAACCTTCCCAGAACCTCATCTGTAAGACTGACTTTTACACCCTTTTTTTTTTCACTTTGCAAGACACACCAGGTCAAATTCCAACTAACCCTCTCCAACTTTTATCTTTTTTTATTCCTGGGCAGACCACCCAACAAACACATTCCCAAACACAAACTGCATTTAGAAAAGAGCTCCTTACAGTCTACCTCTTTGCTTTCCTCTCCTGTAGAGCGTAGCTTCCAATATGACCCTTTTACTTCACACATCAATTTTCAGTATTTTAGAAAGAATTCTTGTCATTAAATCTTCTACTCCAAAGAAATCTCACCTGCTTAGGAGCTGCAAATAAGGCCATGTTTTTCAGTGAAGTTCTTTCTTTCTAATTTCACAAAATGCACTTTTAGTTGAGGCAGTAAGCAAGGACTTAAAAAAGTCTGTAAGGTATGACTTTTTGCAAAGGTCTGGACAATTTATGTACCAAATTTTAAAACATCTATCTACAAAAAATACTCTTTTCCTGTACTGAAGACAGAAGAAAGTAGTAGTCAAGGCTACACAGTGACTGTGCCCCTTGCCATCTTTTCTAGAAACATATGGAATTGGTACAACTGATTTCCTCAATTCCATAAAAATAGCAAGTTTTCATTTACACCACATTTTCATTTACACTGCCTACTTCCATTCCTACAGCAGTAAGTCTGAATTTTGTGATTAAATTATTTTTACCTCATACTCATACCCCCCTCAAATCAATGCATGTATTAGATTTCCAAGTGGAATTTTCTGTTGGCTATAATCATATAAATGCAAACAATGCAGTGCAGTCACTCTGAATCTAAAGAAGGATTAGATTCCCTATGAAAATTTTCCACCACTGAAAAAATGTATATATATATACCTAGGGAAAAGAAGAGAAATAAACACAGCATTTTCTTTGACATTTGAGAGGTTTCATGTAAAGCTGCTTTCTCTGCTGTTGGTCAATTTCCCTGCAAGTCTAATTAAAAAAGCTCATGTAATTACCTGAAGATTTACAAGACACTGTTTACAAGCCCACTTAAAGGCGCACTGAAATTAGCAAAAGGAAAAGTGAAGGCCCAAAGCATCTGTCTGACAAAGTGAAAGCTTAATCGGCACTGCAAGCATGAGTGGAGCTGGCTGCCTCTGGCAGGAAGGTTTCTCCCACATTCCCATATCCTTACAGATTCAGGGAAATGCCTGCTACCTTTACCCACCATCGTGTGGGTTTGGAGTCCTTGGTTTAAGGCAACATGAAGTACCCTGTTTAGTCAAACCAGTACAAACATAGGCTGTTAGCAGATTGCAATTAAGAATGCAATTAATAATGCGCAAGAAGTAATTAGCTGTTTTCACCTTTTTGAAATTCATTTGCAAGAAATTCTTATTTCATTCCATACTAAAATGCACCTTAAAAACTCAGATGTTGAAAGAAATTATCAATTTTATCCTGATGTTTCTTACCAAAAAAGTGTTCTTTGCAATTACACCTCCAGAATCTGCTCATTGAGAAGCAGCACATACTACAGATTCAGATGCTTTTATTCTTCCATGAATACAAACAACGTAAGTAACTAGACACAGGAAAGAGGCTGTAGTAAGATTAACCAGATATGTGTTCAGGCTGCAACAAATTAAAGGCTCAGTTTCTCTCAGAAGCCTGAGCAACAGAAAAATCTTTTACATATCAAGCTGAAACAAGATTTATCCAAGTCTACATATTTACTTAAGACTTATATTTTGAGATTCAATTCAAGCTGCTTCCTGGCTTTTTTTAAACACAGCACGATGGTACAAGGCATTAAACACAACTACATCAGGTTCCTGTCTAAAAGGAAATGATTTGTGTGTCCTGTAAATCAAGCTTTGAAGCAAACTGTGTACAAAGGAAAAAAAAAACCAGGAGTTACACCAACTCTTTTTTATTTACTCATATGCTATTTATCATATCTTTGGTTTAATTTAAAGGCACCTTCCCCTAAAAAAGCACACAGCTTTTAAGCAGATTTGCCTGCTTTTAACATATGTACTTCTAAACAAGAGAACTGACAAAGTTATATTAACTTATCTAAACTTACATTAAAAATCACAGGTATTTCAGAACAGTCTTAACTCAGGAAATTTCCTTTTCCCTTTGTTTTCTGTGGGGTTGTTTTGCCTTTTGGAGGAGAAGGTGAGTGGTTTTTTTGTAGGGGGTCTTGTTTTTTTGGGTTTTGGGTTGTTTTTACAGGGAGGTTTTTGGGGATGTTTTGGATTTTTTTTTTTTTTTTAAATCCCTTCCAGAACATACTCAGTATTTAAAAGAGAGTATCAATTACATATGAAAAAAAAAAAAAAAGGGGGGGCAAAATACACGGATTACTCCCACAAAAAACAGACAGGAGAGTTATTTAGGGCTGGGGTTTTTTTATGGTAAAAGCATATATTATTACCATAAAATAACCAAGTCACTGTTTTGGAATGTACTATAAAATCAAAAAATCAGCAAAGTAAACAACTCAGACACTTAATATTTATTAAAAGAACTTAAACAGCAGCTACACCCCTTGTCATATAACCTACTTTACAGCTCACAACATCATCAAACCAGTCCCTAGGCTAGTCACATGGACAACAGATGAAGATAGAAACAAAGCCACAGAAGAACATAAGGGGAGCAAGGGGGCATTATGAAGATGGATTCACTTTAAAGGTCTAATGAATATAACCTGAGTGTAAACAGCATTTCTACCCCTCTTTTTCTAAATGAAAGTATGTCAATTTTAACACTTCTTATCACTGGCTGATTCTCTTCATTGAAGGACCAGATCCTAAGCATAGTCATAAAGTGCACATCTTCAAGAACTGCATGCACTGCAAGTGTGACTAGGTCCCTCTGATACCTGGATGATTCACTGTATAAACTTCAGCACAATCCCCTTAGGTGACTGTAAGCAGTTCTGTACAGTATTTTTGGTATTCATCCAAAAATGTTTCGTTAGTTACAGAAAATAAAAGTAACATCTGCAGAACTCAATGCATTTCTTTCACACAGAGGTTTCAGTTATAACTTAATCAGACCAGACTGCTGTTCAATTCTTGTCAAAAGGCAGAAATCTGGTTTACACTACTAAATGGATTAGAGCAGGTTTAAGAGAAGGAAATCCGGTTTCACTACGAAGATCTACCTCTTGAAATTTATATCCTTTAAAAGCTGTCATCCACAGTCTCAACCTGCAGCAGAGATTATTCCTTCTACCTGGCAATCAATTGATAAAAATATTTGGGATATAAGGAGTGAGTAATCTTTTTATGAAAGTTGTTTACTTTCCACAGGCAAATGTTATCATACAAAAAGTTAAAGAAAAGCTAATGGATTCTTTAAAAGACCCAAGAGAATTTCAGGACTTCTGTATGCTACACAGCAACATGTGCTACAAATTCTACTTGTAGACATCTACCTAACAGAAACTGTGGCATTGGATCAGCACCAAGTTCAAAGCACTGATCAAAAAGGATGTCTTACCAAAGAAGTTCAGAACTGTGCAAGTCCAGTGCATGTTAAATGCTTTATAGGGGTTTGTATTACTTAAGAATAACGATCCCAAATGTATGGAGACTTTCCTTTTCAACCTCCTCCCATTGAAATTGCAGATGTTGAGGAAAACAAAAGAAAGGAAGTACATTCATCGCTGAGAGCTACTCGAGCAAAGGGGCTTTCTGAACAATGGGCAGCAATGATGTAGTTTGAGGTGGTGCTCCATTTTGGTGAAACATTAAAAAAGTAACTACACCCTCTATTCGGCTGTAGTCACAGATTCTTTATTAATACGCTTTCTGCCAACAGATATATGTATATAAGTACGCGTATTTTAATTATTTGACCGGATCATGAGTTACCCTAAGAGGTTCGAGTCTTGGGTTCAACAACACACGGTACCAACACCGTGTCACAACCCTCACGCCATTTGGGATACGGGGTGTTTCTAGAGTTTGGGGACGCCAGCGGAAAAGTCAGCCCAAAGCCGGTCGGGCAAGGAAGCGCCGCTCACCGAAGTGCGCCGCAGCCGCCCGGAGCGCCGAGCGCCGGCCAAACTTTCAACCCCGGGAATGCCCGTCCGCCGCCCGGCCCGGAGCGCGGCTGGCGCCGACAACCCCGCC
>VXBR01004482.1:288889-378610 GCA_013400215.1 Cisticola juncidis
AGCGGGCGGGAACCGGGAGCGGGCGGGAACCGGGAGCGGGCGGGAACGGGAGCGGGCGGGAACCGGGAGCGAGGGAGCCCTCCCGCACCGCGGAGCCGAACCAGCGACCGCCCGGCAGCCGCGCCCCGCTGCGTGCCCCTGCCGGGCTGCGGAGAACCGCGCAGGGAGGACGGAGCGTCTCGGGGGTGCGGGCACAGCGGGTCCAGCCCTGACCTTGGGCTCATCAGCTCCGCTGACCCGACTGGTGCAAGGGAAACTCGTCTCCGTCAAAAAGTAGGGGGTTAGATCCTTAAAGGTTATGTCTGAAAGCACGGATTTTAAGGAGCAAAACGGTAGTGGACTTTTCATATCTGCCAAACTGTTGGTAAAAGAAATCACTGATATATTATATATACACACACACACACACACACACTTTTTTTTCCCCCAAAAGCTGTCACCATACTATTAGCTATTCACCCATTTATTCACCTTTAACAGGCTAAGATGAAGACTATGACAATCATACCCTTAAATCTAGTACGGAAAAGAAATATTGATTTTCTGTCAGATAAAAAAAAAAAAGGGATTGCTGAAAGTGTAACACTGAGCAGTAACAGCTTATCTGAAGAACAGGGGGGAAAAAAAGGCTGCTGTATTCCCTGCCCCCAACCCTCAAGTGTTCTTCATAGGACTGAAATGCATTGTTATTGTTTTGCATTTGTTACAATTAAAAAACATATCATTTCAGCTATTAAGCTACATTTCTCCGATACTTCCAACTGTGTTATCCTTTAAAAATCAGTCAGTTTTTATCAAAGTTACACAGTGACATTTACTGAACATGTTTCCTCTTCTGTATCCCTCCATGTCTCCAGCTCCAAATGATTCATCACATTTTGTCAAGGGGTTAACATTTAGCCATCGCAGACTTCAGTTCCAGCAGTATTTTGGTTAAGAAAGGAGATGCTCATGCTGACCAAAACTCCAGTTCCACAAGAGGGAGACAAGGAAAATCAAACACACTGACAGCTTTATGAATTTGTAGGCCAGAAGGGGGTGTGCGACCATCCTGCCGTGCTCTGTAACAAACACTACTCATCCCTCCTGAATTCATTTTTCAAGAGTAGTATTTCTTCAAGCAGCAAGCTGACCCTACTGAAAACTTCTTTGCTTTATCAAATCAAACTGAAAAGTGACTAGATCCCCTCACCCGCTTGAAACAAAGGGGGAAACTGTTACATTATCTCCTACGAGTTGCACCTGATATTCCTGGTTTCCTTTTTTTCCATTTCAAAATGTCATCATCTTTCTTCTTACAATACTTTAAAACTTTATCACAATCGTTCAAATCCATGTGTCCTCACACCATACCTCTTGTGTTTCTGTTTCCAAAAATGACACAGGGAAATGAATTACAATCTAAATGCTGTCACATGCTTCCAGTAAGGGTGGCAAAAATTAATTAACCAAAGACTGTCAGGTTTCAAGGATGAGAGGCAAAATCTTACCATTTGTCTCTCATGCCACACTGCAAGTTTCAGCTGCAAGGTTGTTTGCATTTTTACACCCAATCTTTGCACAAGTTTTATTTGAAGCACTGAAACACAAAATCTCCCAGTGCTCAATTTATAATTTCCATTAAAAGCACGTAATACTGAGGTGTAGTTAGCTTTAGTCCAACCATCATTTCAGCCTGTGTATTTAACTGTATATGTATGAATTGAAAGCACCCCATGCCATGTAACTCAGAGGTCATTACTGGAACAACAGCACAACAAAGTTGTACCATCAAGTAATATTGCACTGACAGGCAGAGATGCAAGAAGTCCACAACCTAACAAAACACCTCAAGTATCCCAGAAGCTTTAATTTCATAGGAGGACAGTTTACAGAAAGGATTTATAGGCAGGTAAAACACAGATGTACATGCATGAAGAAACTATCCAAACTACACATGTAACATACACACATGTAACAAGTTCTGCAATATGCTGAACGTCATTGGCATAGCTACCTAAGTAATTCTGGAAGGCAGAAGGAGGAAACAAAGAGAAGACTGCCTTCCAGTGGAAGACGAGACAAATCCCAAATAGAGGAGTATAAAACTATCTTCCAGGGAGAAGTGCATTCACTATCAATTCTACAAGTGGCATTTTCCTAGGCTTGTGCTGCATTTTATAAAGGTGTATTGGAAGGAACTGAAAGGCAGAGGCTTGCATATAAGAAGGCTTGCACAATGCATCCACTCCATTGTGAATTTTCTCACAATTTATCAATCTCTTTAGTTATTTCCAAAAGTGCATCTTCATGTTTTAAAATGCATATAGCCTGATAGTTTTTTCTGGAGGCTTTCATTATTTTCAGATTATTATTTAAGTTATATTCACCATAAAAATCATGGCAAATTAGATTGTGGTGTGGAAGAATTTGTGTTTTAGAAGAAAAATCCATGTTCTTTGAAACATTTTAATATAATTATATTTATAGACACAAAACACAGCAGAATACCTCACATATTCTTTCACATCACTTGTAGCAGAAAGGCACATTTCAGTTGTATATGCAGCACAAAGTAAAACATGTACAGTGTATGAAAAATAAACTTTTTTTTTTCCTCCTCCCCCTCACAGAAGACAAAATTATTTTAGGATGACGGTAATCAACCTCAAATTTTGCCAAAATTTTTTCTCCCCTATAAATGAAGCATTTGACCTGATTAAATGTGAAGGGTGTTTCAGAATTAATTTAGGTACACACTCCTAAGTCCACGTTTATTTAAAGCTGCAAAGAAACATGGTAAAAGACAGTTTTCAGGATAATTACATAAATCTAGTAAGTTTCTATCTTCATTCAACTGCTTTTTTTTGCATTATTCATACAGCTTCAGTTAGAAAATAATATTGATTGACAAAACTAAGAAAATTTAGAAATTGCTGTAATTACTGAAATCAGCCAATCAACCAAAGCATCCAAAGCATCCAAAACTATATATGAATATGTAACTAGAGTTTTACAATGCAGATTTAATTTAAATTTCATTTTATGCATACACATATCCCATGTGTGGCTGCCACTCTCATACTACACATAGTGGTAGCATATGATAAATCATATTAATTATGCACCACGAAAAAACTCATTTGCACTCTGCCCCTAAATCTATCTCTGTCAGGACTATTTCCTATACCTTAAATACTCTACAGCATCCAGTCAGCATCACTGAGTTTTAAAAATAATTATTTTCTTCCTAGAAGTGAAAATTCAAATGCTTAGAATAGGTAACAAGCAATGAAATAATTGCCTTATATTCTGATAACTTGTAATCCAAAATAACAGGCACCTTTTTCCACCACAGGTAAAAAGAGAGCTTTTAGTCATATTTTTGTCCACTGATAAGCTATTCAACTAACTTACTGGAAAAATTAAAATATTTCAACTGTCATGATTTCAGAAGTCAGGGTAAGTGGACAAATACAACTGCAGATACCTGGAAGTGTTTAACATTAATTCTTACGCAGCCCTTCTCTAAGCACATTAGAGAAGAGAGAACGATTAGAGTAGACCACAGCATATCCTGGATGTTTTAGTTATAATGGTTTTGAAACAAACTCCTGCAAACACTGCTTCAGTGGTTTTGAAAGGACAGCAGCCCCACAGTAAAGGACCTGGGGGTCCTGGCTGATGGAAAGTTGAGTCAGCAGTGCCCTGGCAGCCAGGAGGGCTACCGGTGTCCTGGGGGCATCAGGGACAGCACGGCCAGGCAAGGGAGGGGATTGTCCTGCTCTGCTCTGCTCTGCTCTGGGGCAGCCTCACCTCCAGTGCTGGGGCAGTTCTGGGTGCCACAGCATAAGAAAGACAAAAAGCCATCAGAGAGTGTCCAAAGGAGGGCAACAGAGATGGTGAAGGGTCTGTAGGGGGTTACAGAGCAGCTGAGATCACTTGGTCTGTTCAGCCTGGAGGAGACTGAGAGAGAGTCTTCAGCATCCTCACAAGAGGAAGCAGAGGGACAAGCACCCATCTCTTCAGTCTCACGACCAGTGACAGGACTTGAGGAAAAGGCATGAAACTGCAAGGGAGGTTTAGGCTGGATATTAGAAAAAGGAGTTCTTTACCCAGAGGGTGGTTGGGCACTGCCAAGAGACTCCCCAGGAAAGTGGTCACAGCACCAGCCTGAGAGAGTTCAAGAAGTATTTGGACCATGCTCTCAGGCACCGGGTGTGACTCTTGGGGTGTCCTGCACAGGACCAGGAGTTGAATTCAACGATCCTTGTATGTCCCTTCCCAGCCAGGTTATTCTGCGCCCCTATAGTAGTTTAAAGAACAAACTGTCATGAGAAGACAACATTACAATTCCACAAAGGAGCTCAAGGTTCCTTTTCTGAATGGTCATAAAAGAAATTGAACCACTTTTATGTTCCACACCAAAACAGTCATACTCTGCATATGATTAAGAAATAATCTGGATAACATGTCTGTTCTGTAGTATTCTGAAAATGGTTTCGGTTCCTAAAGGAATTTACCCCCAATATTTTACACTGAATTTCAAACACCCATGCAGACAACAGTACATTTTTTCCTATTATATACACACACACAAGAAATCTCCAAAAACATCACTCAGAATTTTTCAACTGTCCCATACATACAGATCCACACCAAACCATCCACATTGTCACTCCACAATGCTTTGAGGAAAAGAGATTTCATTTGAATTTTAATGGATAGTAAAAGACTTTTGGGCAAGAATCACTGTATGGATTGATGGAGCACCATTGAATTTGTGTTCCACTTTACCACATTACACAAACACACATTCAGATAAGCCAGACTGGCTTGCTGTGTGTCCAAGATGCTGCCAGGTACAGCAATGAATGCATTTAGACAGTTTATTATTCTCACTGTATATTACTAAGACAACAGATCACAAGCAGGGAAAATTCAAGATTCCTCAGTCAGCAAAACTCTAATTCTCTTCTTCTAGAGCTGATAAACCTACACAAGTTGCAAACCACAGGTTAGCAGATGGGTACAACGATTTATTACACTTGAAGAAGAGTTGATTACTGCTGTTTCTTAATAGAATAAATTACTACTGATTCTGTTAATTTATATTTTAAGATTTTTGAAAATGAAGTGCTCTATTCCACAGAAGCACCTGTGCCTTGCCCACAGCCACCACTACAGACGCAGGAATGGGCACATCCCATGGAGAGCAGAGGCACACGCTGGCTCTTCCCGCCACCTGCCGGACAAAATCCTGCTTGCACCGACTCGTTTGGGTCCACCACTCACTCGGAGGGATGGTTTGTTACCTAATCAAGCCCTCACGAAAATATTAGAAGAAAAATAACTGTTGCAGAAGCAAACCAATTTTTCAAGCATTATTTAAATAAGTTAGTCAGCTTCTCCTTCAGTACAAAAACCCTTCACAACAGACATGCCAGCTTCATCCATTTTGCCTTTTCCATCAAATACTGTGTTTCTTACTCCATCAAAAGGCATAGCTGGATCATCGATTCAAAAAAAAGGCAGTCTTTTCTTTCTGAAGACAGGCACATCATGAGTACAGTCTGTATCTCTCTAGGGTCTCCTTTCAACAAGAATTGAGATACACATATAATGTTCTTCTTTTTTTCAGAAGTTGCTGAACTATTGTATCTCCCCAAAGAAAGCCTAACATCAAACATACAGGAGCTATGACATTTTTAATCTTAGAATTTGAAGTGCCACACATATAGCTGTGTTTTCAGAGAAAAATAAAAACCCCTCTGAGATGAGGTTTTTCTACCAATCAGCTCAGTGGAATACTTCAGATTCTGTATATGGGAAAGGAATAAAATTCTTTTTAAAACAATCTCGTAGCAAAACAGTAATAGCAATTACATTCTGAATAATCCCTGTGAGACATTTAAAAGTTTGATTCTCAAGTGAAATCAGTACTAGGGAAACTCCATTCCAACCACAATTATCAAACTTTTGGCAGGGTTTAAGTTCTTGTTTTGAGATCATTCTGAACAAATATGCACCTAGTCTCCTTTATTTTGATGCCCCATTTTCTTTTTTAGAAGCATTCAATCTCAACACTTGCAATAATGCAGTATTTTGTCAATGAGATAATATATTAAAGTACTTTCTCCTAAGGACACATAATTCTTCTTTATGTGTTTTGGCTGTTCATTCCACTGTAAGATTCAATACTTTCCACTTTTCATGGTCCATCTTCTTCACAAAAACACTCACCTTCATTAGAGAGCAATAGTTAAGCCTTTCAACACTCAAATTAATTCAGAAGATAGTTTATCTTGCTGAAGTCTTGACTCCCTATGGACAGAAGCTCCATTACAAATCAGCACAGCAAGGAAGTCTGGAACAAAGAGGAACGTTCTCCTAATGATCACTAGTTGCAATCCCGTATTTAATAGGTAGAGGACACATAAAAAGCATACCAAAAACATTTATTCATCATTTTCTGGAAAAGCAACATCATGCTAGGAATGTTTGTTCAGGATATGCACCACTTCAGCTGTAGGCTAGTTCTACTTAACTTGATTTTTTCTCCCTCATTTACAGCAGGCAATCTCATAATTCAACTTTGTTTCTTACTGCCTTCATCCTCTCTCAAACAGACAGCCTAACAGATAGAAAAAGGAATCTGTGATCAGCCAAGTGTATATTATTACTATGAAATTATTCCATGCTTTACAAAGCCAACCATCATTTCTGAATTTAACTGACCAAATACTGAGTATTTTCCATTGCACCACATAATTGCAGCTTTTCTGCAATGATCAAGAGGTTAAATGTATTCATGAGAGAGTAGCAGTTAACCAATCTCCTGCTGATTATTGTATCTTTTACTCAAGTGACATTAGGTCAACTTGAGCACTTACTCAGTTTCTTAATCTCCACAACACCATGAAAGAAAATCCTTAATAGATGCAATGTTCTTACTGTACTATTGCTTTATTAAATATCTGATAGAACTGGATAGAGATATATGCACCAATTGGGCATACTGTGATAGAAGAAAGAAAAAAACACAATACATTCTAGCTTCACTTATATGACAACTGAGTTGATGCTAAAAATCATCAGTCCACTGTGGCAGGGTACAGAAAAGCGGAGCAAACACGACCGCATCACACCAGTGAAGCCAGAGCAATTTAAATCACAGTGTATCAGAACAAGAATACTTAAAGTAAGGTAGGGTAAAAAATATCAGGTATGGTATGGTAAAAAGTATCAAAGTCCACACTCCCGCCTGCTCCACAGGACAAAAGTGCACTTTACAGTAACACATCTGGTTTCACATGAATGTACAAGAAAGACTGAAAACAGAGTTGCAAACACCCAGCAGCATGTGCCAAAGCCAACTGTGGCAGTCAACCCACTTAAAGTTTCAGGTCAGTAAAACAGCAGTTGCTTTTAAACGTAAACCTGTAAGAGATTAGAAGTAGCAATGCACCATCCAACACAAAAGTACTCTCTTGTGTGTTCAGAAAAATTCTTGCTAGATACATTTGCTTTGTGGAACTTAAAAAAAAAATCCAGATCAATCAGTGAGGAAAAATGTTCATTCCCACTAGAGATCCTGAAAAACTACATTTCTGCACCCTGCTCCAGTGCCTGTAAGTCAGCAGTGTCATTCAGCTCAGTTTGAGTCTCTTTGTTTTGAGAGTTACAGCTATCATCAGAACCATGGGAGTATTTCAGCTTGAGGAATGAGAGCTATTGTTTCCACACCGTCTGCTTCCATCCTCTGCTACTCCACAGTCTCTTTGCAAGTACCACAGGCATGAGAACATGTCCCCTTACAGGAAGGAAAATAAAAATGTTATTTCATCAACTGAGAACTGTGCCCTATCTTGTTATCCTTCAGCATAAGGATGATGCACCACAGCAAAAAAAAACCACACCAGAAAGGAACACACCTCATCAGCTTCCAAACAATCCCATCATTCTAGGGCAAACTTTACAAGGAATTTCAAAGAATTTTAATATTTGTATTTTTGTCAACTGAAACTACCAAAGCAGAGATCAAGTTTTCTATAGCAATGGCAGCACTAGGCAGACAGTTTTCACAAAGCTGAAAATCAAGTTTCTTAACAACACAGAGAATCACTATTAAAATTCAGGTCAGGGGAACAACTGTCCCACTATTCCCACTATTTTGTCCTCTTACTGCATTTTTTTAATCAATCAACCTATCCTGATTATGCATGAGTACCAAATTCCTAAAACTACTAAGAACAGTCAAAGAAATTCTAATTGTCTTGTAAGAACACTGAGCAACACCCTAAGCTACCACTGCTCACCCACACCACACAGGGAGCTCTCACTTTGAGGTTACCAACACCTCTCACTTCCGATTCTGAATGCAGACAGAAATACAGTGTTTTTTCCCTACACTCATCACATTATTCCCCATGCCCACTTTATCTCAGTTTATTTTAACAACAGAGCTGTGATTGAAATTAGTTTAAACTTTGATTATGTCCTTCTGAGACTGGAAATCAGACCAATCAAATTACATTTGTATATGAGCATACACTCCTCAAGCAAAGGAAGATCTCCTTGCAACTTGTTGTTTACTATTTTCTCACTAAATGTTAAAAACTATAGATGCATCAATGTTTCAATTAATAAGTTAACTGAGACACAATAAATTCATAATAGTCTGCTTTTTGTGACCAGAGGGAACAGGAGACAGCATGGAACACGAGACAGCATTATGATTGCATTTTCCTCAATCCTTCCAAATGTTAGTCATTTTTCCAGTTTCTTCCTGCTCTTCATGTCCTTTCTAACCTCTTTATCCCACTTCCATTTCCATACCTATAAAAATCTTTTAAGGAGTTGCAGAAGCTTTTGATCTAAGGCCAAGGAAATTCATCACTATATTCCTGAGTTTTATCTCTTGTTAATGACAGATTATAATTTTGTGCAGTTATCCTCTAAGTAAAGTCCACCAACAAGCCAAGAAAGTTTTATTCCCAGAAAGGCATCTAAACTTAAAACACTATAAATGATTACACATTGATTTCTCCTGGTCATATAGCTTACTGCCAAACACCACTACTCCTCTGTTTCTCATGTGGCCAATTCTACCGGGTGAAAAGTTCACAGCCTCACTTTTGTAACACTTCCCACTTCTCCCACTTCCTAAGTGATACTAGCAACACAATTCTAGATGACATTTTAAGATAACATCACTAACACCACACACAGACAACTCAAGTATTATAGCAGACAAGAATAAGCCCTTATTCAGAGCCACTAGT
This sequence comes from Cisticola juncidis, assembly GCA_013400215.1. Classification (NCBI taxonomy): domain Eukaryota; kingdom Metazoa; phylum Chordata; class Aves; order Passeriformes; family Cisticolidae; genus Cisticola; species Cisticola juncidis. The sequence goes on from VXBR01004482.1 coordinate 298,153, forward strand.
AATACAGAGTCAGAAGATTTAGTTCCAGAGGAGATGCACTGTATTTAACCTAGCTTACTGATCTCAGCCACGTGGGTCCTACAAACCAAACAAAAGTCTAAAGGAACAAAGGCATCCTCAGCCAACAAAAAAATTTAACAGCCCTAGATTCTTGATTATCTAGAACTGGAAACTGCTCCTAGTGACTGTTCAGGGTAAGTCTCTCCTGAAATAAGGTTATTATTATTATTATTATTGACATCTGGAAAACAGAAGCATGCTACTCAGGCAAAACAGGGATGTATTGATTAGCTCCTACATGTGTTTGATCTCCGCTCATTCTGTGCCATTAAGAGGATACAGAAGAGGTTATACCTACATTCAGCTCTAATAAACTGTGCAATAGCTCCTTTCAGTTCCCTCTCGTGCCCAGTACATCCTGACAGCTGGAAGTTAACTGAGGCTGATGGGAAGTGACCTACTTCACCACAAAGGGGGTATTTTTGAAAAATACACTACATATGCTCACAGGACTTTTTAACCTAGGTTAGTCTTCTCTGAGAGATGATTCTTTTACCTCCTTTTCCCATTATTCTTTAACTAATGCTCATTTGCAGCACAAGCTGTGTTCTCAATTCTGAGAAATCACAAGCTCTCACTGGGAGAAATGTTAAGCCCAGCCATCACCACATCTGTATTTTAACCACATACAAGAGCGACCAAGAGAAGTGTAAGAATTAATAAAGCCACTAGTTTTAATCAGATGACAGTATCTAGAATTATGTCCAGCAACTGAATTTACAGTTTTGTTTTAAATTCAAGTACACCATGACTATTTTGAAAACGATAGAGCCAAGTAGAGATATATTTATATTTATGAAAGAGAATACCCAGTCACCAACTTCTTTCAAGGGCTTGTCAAAGTATTATAGTTTCACAGCTCTGGACCAGGTGTACTCCTGTCTGTTGCTGTGTACAAATAAAAAGCATATCGGCATATCTATCAAGATGCATGTTCACCTCCCTCTTGCTACTACTAAATTAGATCTATCTACTGGATTAGAACTGCAATTAAGTATTTGTTAAAAGGCAAATACAGAAGAAGAAATATGAATGCAAATACATATTCACGGGTAAGGTATTAATGGAATAAAATACACAAGGGAGAACAACTCTCTAGTCTTAAAAGTTAGAAGCAATTGAAGCACAGAAAACCTGCTATCATTATTTGACAATTTTAGCATTTCATAGGAATAAAAATCTCACATGGTAAAAAGGTTTTCGGTAATTACTCTTAGATGTTAAGTGTAGTATTGTGGCAGAAAATGGGAGCACTCCCAGTTAAGCTTATTTTAAGTTAAATAAGAATATGGTTTTCAGCTTCATACAGCAGTTTAGCATTCAAGCAATTTCCTCAGTTTCCTCAGTGTTTCTGAAGTCTTGCTAACAATTTTGGGGAGATTAGAGATAACAAGTCAGGATTAGCTACTTTGGCAATTTCTATTGTATAGTTTTTGAGCTTCTCACAAGTGCCATCCTGGTACTTGCTCTGCATTAACTTTCACATTCAAGCATTGAAAACCTGAATCCCTGGACAGGAAGAAATAAAACTTAACCTAAGCTTCAGATGCAGCTTCCTTTTGCTTTCAAGGAGGCTTAGTTAAAAAAAAAAGTTCAGCTACACCTGATATTCATTAGATAAAACTGAACATGGACAATTAGTGACTTGAAAAATTTCCTATAATTCCAAAATGAAACATTTGAATAAAAGCCTTTTTAAAATTATGTGGGTTGCCTAAGCACAACTGATACTGTCATTCACTTATCTAACTAATTAGTGCTTCTAAAGAATGTATTTTATTTGTTCACAATCATTTATTATCTATACTGTAATTTTACAGCTTCTCAGACAACAAATGGCTGTCTTACATCTGGGGAATAAAACACACAAAAGGGTGTTGGTGTGCTGTTTGAATACATGCAATTACTGGTAGTTAAGTTCTAATTAGCATAATTAGTTTTGAAACACTTCTCATAATAACTGTCAACATTATGTCAATTTAGCTGAAGTTAATGGCATATTTAACAAAGACACACTTACTCATTTTCAGTATTATACTATTTAAAAGAAAGGAAGAGGCAAAGCTCTTTCTGAAGAAGAAGAATAGTTTTTCATAGGCATTGAACATTTCTTATGTTTTGTCCCTTCAGCAATGCAACTTATAAACCAGTACTTTATATAATTAGCCCCCTCCAGTTTCCATAAAACCATTCTTACAAATTAACACTTATAAAATGGTAATAAAAAGCAACCAAAGTACAGATGTTCACAAATTCAGTCTTCTGTTCTTTTGGGGAAGGCAGTTTGCAGGGGAATGCCTGGTTTGGATGGGGAAGAAATCAAGAGGTAAATCCTGTATAAAACAAAGTAAGTAGTATGCTAAAAAGTATAAAATGTCATACCTAGACAAAACATCCCTTCTTTGCTCAGGAGGATAGGGCATAAACCGTTCACAAAGGCCAGTTTTATTGCTTTTCTAATTTTGATGTTACCAGAAACTATTTCCAAGTACTAAAAGATCATCCATTATTAAACTAATAGTCATATCACTGACATCTTTCACACTTCCAAGAACCACATGCCTTTCAGAGCCAGACTTACTTCATGCTGTATATTCATCTCACACAACAGAAGGAATAGCCAACCTCAGCTCAATATTTGCCATAAAGCTGAAATCATGCATCCAGTCTTGACTGAATTTAAAGTCCAAGTGTATTACAACCTATGTGTTTCATTTGAGGATCTTTGTTATATAGTGTGTTTTTATGAAGTGAATATTTCATGGAGGAAGTTACCATAAAGTACTCAAGAAGCATAAAGTGCTCTTAGAAAGCTCCCTGGACTGTGAGGAACATTTCTTGTGACACAAAGGATTTTTTTTTATTATTATTTATATAAAATAAATAAACAAAATTAAAGACTTCCTGCTCCTTAAAGCAAGAGATTACTTTTTTTTTAATTGGAGAAAAGCCACCATACAGCCAAACAAGCAATAAATCAATAAAACTCGTAACAGGACTTTGACACTAAACCATGACAACACCAAATCTGGAGAAATTTTGCCCAATTAATTTGAGCAAGCTATTTTCCTTTCATCTACACATTTATGAATATGTATCATAGAGACACTTTATTTTTAGGTTTCCATTGTTTTTATATATTATGCTAACTAGCAAATGTTAAAATCAAGAATTTAATTCAATCAGTGTCACACAAAATATCTTTCTGCCTAAAACAGCAATTAATTGCTCAGTTTCAGACTTGTTATCATAATTTTAAGCAGATCAGCTTATTACAATGAGAGCTTAACAAAATTGGCTTTATTTCAATTAATTTTGAAGCATTTTCCAAAAATTCTCACAGGAATAAGTGGAAAAGTCAAACCAGTAAGTTTAAAAATGGTATTTGAAAATACTTATGGAATGGCAGGGATTGGTAGAGAACAGGAGAGTGACCCCTAAACTTTGGACACTGAATGAGGCAGCAACTTGATGTCAGCTCCCCATCCATGCCACCCTGAAGAGATGCCTGAAGTCAAGTGAGATGACTGACAGCCTACAGTGCAAGCAGTCAGATAAACTAGCTCTACCACAGCTCCCCTACACTCCTGCAAAACTCAGCACTGAGACACACTCTGAACTGCCCTCCAGGAGCACACATTACTGACTGAGGAGGAGAAGAGGATGACCAGACCAACACAACCCACAAGAATATCCTAAAGCAGAACCCTTTCTCAACTCAGCTTTCCCTTTCTATTCGGTGTTGAAAACATTCTGCATAATTTTCTAGAAGTTTTTAAGTCCACACTAATTCTCTGTGCAGACTCCCATCGTCTGTTTCACCACCACAGAATCTGTCATGGACAGTTCCAAATGCTCATGACAGAGATTGAAGAGTAACATGCCTGTGACTCAGCTGCCTCTGAACTGTGGGGAGAGCTCACTGCAGTCACAACTTCCTCATGAGGGGACGAGGAAGGGCAGACACTGATCTCTCCTCTTTGGTGCCCAGTGACAGAACCCAAGAGAACAGCCTGAAGTTTTAACAGGAGATGTTTAGGATGGATATTAGGAAAAGGTTCTTCACCCAGAGGGTGGCTGGGCACTGGAACTCAGGCTCCTCAGCAAAGTGGTCACAGCAACAGCCTGACAGAGCTCAGGAAGCATTTGGACAATGCTCTCAGGAACATAGTGTGATTTACGAGTTTGTCCTCTGTAGGGCCAAGAGCTGGACTTAATGATCCTTTTGAGTCCCTTCCAACTCAGATTATTGTGTGATTCTTTGAATTAAAGATCAACATCAAATCCAATACACTACCTACTCATCACAAAATCAGCCTTCTCCTACATATCCTCAACCCAGTTCTGTGGGTTTACATGGAAACTGTATTTTAATTTATAGTCCAACTGCCTATACTACAGGAGTGAATCATGCATAGCTATTGAACTCTACCTAAAGCAACACCTGCAGTCCATTTTTAATCAATATTCTGTATAAAAAAAATCTATCATTTCCCACAGAAATGTTTTACACCTGTAAACCAGTGCAAGATTTTGTTAATTTTTAATAAATTATTGACAGAACAAGAAAAAATAGCAGGATTTTTGTACCCTTTCTGCAATTACACTAAACACTAGCATGTATCTTTGACCTGTTCACTTGTCATTCTTGTCTACATTGGCTCACAATCACTACTCAGTCAGATCCATTTCAGCTGAGTATCAACCCAAGTGAGAATGATCAGTTTTAGTAAAAGAATTAGTAACAGGCTGATCATTTTTCACAATACATTTGAAGGAATTTCAACTCAGGCTGTGAACAGCTACATGAGAATTCTTGATAAAAATCTCTTCTACATAAGGGTAAACTCTCTCCTAAATATTATTAAAAGCTCCAGTTACTAAAAACTAACAATAGGCCTCCTAAATTCAACTCTGCCAAAACACAGAATCAAGGGGAAAAGAAATGTATGCAAGGAGGGAGAGTGATCTCTAACTTACGGCCCCTTTCAAGTGAAGACCAGAGACCTCCAAAAGCCTGACAGCAAAGTATTTGTCAAAGGAGGCTTGAGAAGGGCTCTGCCTATGTGACACTAACATTAACCTTCTTAGGCAAGTCTGATCAGCAGTTCCAGATAAGAAATAAATACATCTGAGGAAACTGCACCTCCACCCTGTGCACAATCTGCTCAGATCTGCTTAGACGGCTCTTGCGTGCTTTTGCACCAGCATGAAAGAAACTGCAGTCAGGTACAGATAAAAGATGTGGAGAGACAGGAAGGAAGAGGCATGTGGCAGACAGATATGCCATAAAACTATATAGGTGATGAGTTAAGGGGCCTTAATGAAGCAAGGTTCACTGAATTTTTCATTAGTCTATTGTTTTATGACCAAGTACTTACTGTGGAAACAATGCTGCATCTTCCTCTTCCTATAGTTTAAGCATCACAGCAAAACAAAAGCACAATACTGCTAGCAGTATGCCCCTTAAAAGTTGTGCACATAGAAACAGACCATCACACAGCAACACGGCCTTTTTTAAATTCAGTTAATTTGGAAGAAAAAAAAAATATTCCCAAACATAGAAAAGAAGAACAAATGTGGGTTTCATGCAATTTAAATTCATGTCTGACCACTCATCTAGTTTCTTTCTCATTTCAATATACATAATCCAAATACTTAATTCACAACTAACAAAATACACAGGCTGACACTTAATTGTCTGGAAAATATTAGGGTTCAAAGAACAGAATTTCCAACAGAATTAAGTGTTTGTACTAAGTGTGGAGTCCAAAAAAAGCTGTATCTGCCCTAAGGCACCACAAACAGTATCAGCACCAAGCAGAAGCCAGGATTTACAGGTGAAGATTTGATGCATTTGAATTGAAATACTACTTCAGACAGATCATGGAGGAAACAGCCATCTACCCATCAATATGACATGAAAAAGTGTCATGATGATATCTATTCAACATTGGCTGACCATAGCTACCTTCAACTTGAATACTGTGTTTAAAAAATCCAAAAGAAATCACCAAAAAAGCTTCCCCTAGCAAGCGACCATGGATCAACAAAATTTTAATGACCAGTAAAAAGCAGGAGAGGGGGGAGGCAAAGCATTAACATTTTTTTTTCTTTTTTTATACAAGAAATATATTACCGTAACTCTTTTCAGAAAAGTATAGGCAAGTACACAGGGCCCTGGATATTATTTCAACACTTCAGATATTAATATACAGAAACACAAAGCAGTAAAATAGATGCTTGAAAACAAAAAGCTGAAAGTTCAAGTGTATGATGCATCTCTGCCCCTTTTTCTTCTCTTATTTTATCCAAAAGACTTCATTAAACCATTGCTTCACACATCTGTGTCCTCGTGAGGACTAAGTACTTGAGGAAGTGGAAAGAGACACTGATAGAAAAGAATGCTCAGGAGAAAGGACAGTTGCCTTCTATTGCTTTTTTTTAAGGAAAGAAACTATTTAAATGCAAACAGCTGTAATAATGCAACATTCAGCTCAGGCTTTATGCAAAACCCAGTAACCCAATTCAGAGTTACTGCTACCATAAACATTATTCAGCTCCACTCAACATATTCAGTAATGTTATGCGTAGGCATGCATTAGGTACTTTAAAAATGCAGCTTAAGGAGGAGAGATTGGTCTGGAAATAGACTGTTTTGATTCCCACCCTTGCAAAAATTACTCACCAGACTTGCAGTGAGCGAAGGTGCTGACTGTCCAAGTGTTTGGTAGCGCATCCGAACAAGGTTAGTGGTTTCTGCAGGTTGCCACAGCTGCTGTCCAGTTGCACTGGGAAGCAAATATTTCCCTGTCAAGATCAAGAAAGAGTGAGTTAAATTAAGAGATGAGGCCGTTGAGCAATGCAATGGACACTTTACTGTAACACTCTTGCCATGGTAAAACATCTTTCACTGCAGCCCTGACCACAGCCGATTCCAGTGGAATTCCTGCCATTCACTTTTTAGTCCTTTACATCATCCATCCACTAGATTCAGTTTTGTACCTTTTTCCTACATGGAAACACGTTTAAAGCAGCAACAGATGCAAACATCTAGGATGCTAGTTCTGAAGCAAAAGAAACTTAAACTCCAAAAGCTAGTAAAAAATGAAAACAAAAAAAAAAAGTATTAAGAAATATTACTCTATTTATCCCTTGAAGGAATAAGGTCCTGAGTCTGAGGGACAAAGTGAGATTTGAATAACACACCAAGTGGATGATTACACCATTTTGTGTAGTCCTCACTATTCTGCTTCTATTGCAAAATTTGTGACAATCTACCTAATATGTATGATTCTGTTCCCAAGACACTTTATGCAGCGTCCCAAGCAAGGGGATGACCCAAGATGACCAAGGTGCAGCCCAGCCACTCCTCAGGAGTGCTCACCTGGGGCTCCCAGTGCCTGTGCTCTGCGGTGTCACTTCGCTGTGGGCAGGGACCCCGAGCCCAGGGTCACACTCCCCATCACAGTGTGGTGCTCCCCAGCCAGGACTGCCTCCCTACAGGTTCTAAAGAGGCAGACCACATCTCCACTCATGAAGCCTGAGCTACAAACTAGCAGCAAGGAGAATACTCAGGGAATCCTACTAAGATGACAAACATGTATCAATACTGTTAATTTCTGCTAACTTTCAGCCACTGTCAAGAAACAGGGCAACAGGCCATATACTGGTCTTGACAATATGTCCACCTTAAGTTCTTACTTATCTCTGCAGACTCTGCAAAAGTGAGACAATCACATTACTAAAGCAACCAACTTCTCTTGAAGACCAACAAGCCAATGCAAAGCAGCAGTTCAAAAGACTTTATTTTTAATCAAATCTCAGTTCAAAAACACAATGCAAGATCTTGACTGAACACATCAAATTAAAAACATCTCCAAACTACAAGGCCTAAACATTTGTTTCCTGAAACTAATTAAATCCCACTTCATTAATCTTGTCATCTCAAGACAGCCATACAGTGGCTATGTGCAGGACCACTGACACAGGATGTGTATCCCAGTAAATTAGCACAGGTTTGCCAAGAAATCAAAAGCCTCAGCTTCATAACTGTATTTTAACAGCAGATCCACAGAGAGTTGCTGAGGTCTCTGGGAAGTGACTGTCTTGGAAGCTAGAAGTTCCCAAGCAGCAGCACAAGACAGTCTTTTAACACTTTCCAATTAGTCTTCCAAATATGCTACTGTTCTTTGTTACACTGGTAAAGCGGAACCCATAAAACATTTTTTTCACCCAATTTGCTAACAGCCTGCCCAAGACTAGAAGAAAAATGTACAACAAAGCTGTGGTTTCTTGCCCAATCATCTAGGATAACATTTCCCAGAACTGGAAAACCTGAATTAATTTCCCATCTGCTCTCTCTGCCTCCTGCTGTGAAATTTTGGTTCCCTTTTCACATAGGACCCCATCATCCTCAACTAAAGGGGTGCCATAAAAAGCTTAAGGCATTGATTGCAATATACACATCTTTGATATTCCACTGATGTCAATCCTGAAATATATCAGTGACATAAGCAGCCAGAGAGAACTTTATATCTATCACCTCAAATTCCTTCTCATCTGTACAGGAAAAAAGATAATTAAGAAGTGATTGCAAAAAAACTAAGTTATACAAACCTTCCATTTAAATAGGTATGTTTTACTCCTTCAATGCTTTCTACATAAAAAAAAGAAGTCTGTGCCTTTTCTTTCCTTCCTTTTTGACTCTTATCTGCCAGACACTGGTAAGGTGAAGCTCTCAGAGGAGGGTGAAATCAAACATTTCCTAGTGCTGGGATCCAGAGATTTCCAGACTTCCAGCAACATCCAGACAGCTCCAAACAAGCCATCAGCAAAATGCTTTAGCAATACCTATTTTGTCAAGTCGATATACAATACACATAACTCCTTCAGAAATTCTGCATTAATCCACTCCAGAAGCCATCAGGAAAATTCCATTAAATAATTTTCAACTTCATCACCGTAGAATAATATTAGGGCAATTTATCCTCATAGGAATCAATATCTGAAAAGCAGTAAGTGTTCCCCTGATCCTTTCAATAAAGAGAAAGGTTCATGCTATTACAGTTTGTTGTAAAACTGGGCAACACCAGCACTCTGATTAACGAGTGCACTTTCTCATGGGGTGCAGTGGTTTAGGAATGGTATTCTCCAACTTAGTTTTCCCAGTAAAAAAGAAAATCATAAGCTGCTCCTCTCCCACTCCAATGGCCCACACAGAAGGCAGAGATCAAGGATTGAGGTAAGGACCTTTACTGGAAACAGCAATGAGGTAAGAAAATGAACAGCAACAACACTGAACACAAAAATGTACACAAAGGGAGGGTTATTTACATCCAAAATGCTCAGCAAGCCCAGGACAACAAAAATAATGATGGACAGGCCCTCCACCCACCACACTGTCTCCAAGATCAGAAAGAAACCCCTTTCCTCTTAGTAGCTACAGAAAGAGACACTTTCTCTTCCCTCCCCAGCGATGAGATGGTAATGAATAACATTTGGGTCTTGGCCTGGCCCACTCAGCACAGCCCATGGCAGCCCAGAACTCTGGGGCTCAGCAATCCAACAGGCTCAGCCTCCCTGGCAGCCAGGACTACAGCACACACCAGCACACCACCACCACAAAAAAAATTAATTAACTCTGTCCTGGCCAGAACTAGGACAGGGAGTTAAAGCCAATCTCAAAATCCACTATCAGATACTAGGCCCTTCCCAGACTCCACTTATTTTCATTTTGTATAAATCCCACTTGAGCTTCCCAAGAAAAAAGATGGAAGGCAATCATTTGCATTTAGTACACAAATTAACACTGTTTTGTTTAAGTCTGCACTCCCAAGTTAAAAAGGTTTAAATAACAAGTTAGTCTAGGAGGAGAAAGATATATGAGAACTAAATGCTGTTATTAATGCTTGTACATACTTTTTGTTGTAAATGTGCACCAGATCCATCATCATGTGCAGGGCATTCTAGCAGCCACCTTTACTATCTGTCCTTTACAGTAATTGATATTTTACTCTATTTTTATCTTGCTCAGACATCTGAAACCAAGTCTAAGATATCTTGATACAGAGGCCAGAGGAGATGCAATCTTGCACAACAACAGAATCTTGTACTAAGCCTTTCCCTGAACTGTAATATTTTGCCTGACTGACAAGAAAGAAGACTGGATCAGTACTCCAGTGTCAGTATCTCCACTGTAAGAATTCACTTAGTATTTCCTTATTTTTCCTGCAGGATTAGCAGTATTTTTAAAATAATATTGGGGATGTCTACTGAAAAGCTAAATTAGGCAGTAAATACAATCAAAATTACTGGTGAAGTCATGAGCATGTGTGGTGCTGGAATGATCCCTCCTACCATCTTTACCCCAAACAGGAGCCTTGAAGGTACCACAGTTTTCACAAAACACTGGAATTAAGGCAAGCAGACTGTCTAGAACTCTAATTCTTCTTTTCATAGTACACAGGCTTTTAAACACAGAAATGGCACACAAGAAGTACACTTTTTAAAGAAGCAAAATTAGCCAGGTCTTAGACAAAAAGATGGTAACAGATAAATGTCTTATCTGAGAACAGCACTAATCTACTGCATTAAACCACCACACAATAAAACATGCCCTGGCCAAAGTGAGTTAATCATCAACTCTCCCTAAATTCCTCCAATAATAGAAAAAAAATTTTAAAATTCTCTCATACTGTTCACTCCCCCTTTCCTTTGACATTTTAGCACTCCTACACTTTTCTTGCTACAGTTCCATTCACAATTTTATGCATTTTACCGCTTTTACATTTTCTTTGTCAACCCTTGAATATATACATGTCCACACTTTTCCCTCATTAAGTGATTTCAATGCCAGTATTATACAAAAAATTTAAGCTGAAGTGCATTATCATTTTTATACTGCATTCATATTTGCCTTCAAGTTTACCACTCCAGGCAGCTACTTTCCTTTTTAAGTGAACTGATTCATGAGGGATTCATGAGGGACTTAAGAGGAAGGCTTCAACTCCACCTCCAACCCATCCTTATTCAGTATTCTGGCCCACACGCAGCATATAACACTGACACACTGGTGGTAATGTTCATATTACTTTCATAAAATATTGATATTGAGTCGTCCACTGACAGAGGTCCTACTTCTGTCCTCTTCAGTTCCAAAATGGTCATCGTTGACTTCCTCCCCCACTTCCTCTGAGGAAGCTTTGCTGGTGTCTTTACTTCCTTTCCTGTGCCTGAAACTATCAGGACAGCCTGAAGTAGCTACACTGGAACTAACAGCATCCCCTCCCATATCTGAATGCAATCCTTGTCAGTCCAGCACATTTATCAAAACGCCTTTTGATGAAGGGTGGTTGAAGCTGACTATGTAATGGCAATAATTCAGCATTATTAAATGGTATTACATGACTGTTGGTGAACATAGGTAATACATCACTGCAGTTCAGTGGCATCCTCCCCTTGAACATGCCTCCTGTACATCTGGATTCATTTGTAATGGGTATTTGTTGAAGGTCCAAGTAGAATCGTTGTTCATTCTTACTTCTATTGCATTCAGCACGTGCATATTTGTTGTACAACTTACTATGTAAGGAGAAAATTACTTGTGTAATGACAAAGAGACTAAAACATACACACTTCCACAAGAATCAGTCACAAAAAGCAGGCTTTGCTTTACTCTAAATACAAAAGTCTTTCCTGCTGCTGAACTACTACTCCCCTTCCTCTGTCTCTCTCAAATGTGTATTATAATAGAATGGCTGAGAATTAATAAATCACCTCAAATCTAGTACCTACAAATCTTTCATTTTCAGTTACAATTTAGAAACAACTTTGTCTCTGATAATTAAACAATTGCATATGATTAAGAAAATGTTTTGGCATCCAAGTAAGACTTTACCTTTACAAATGTACTTAGAATAATGTAGATTGCACAGCTAGAAAGTCTGATTTGTAACCAGTCAACATGCAAAAATAAATACAGAGGAAGCACCTTGGAAGTTTTTGACAGAAATATTTTTTGTTAAAATATTAGAAGCAGTTTTCTATTACACTACTGCAAACAGAAGACAGGCGTCTGCTTTGCCAAAATGCAAGAATCTGAATTTGGGCTGACAGCAACAACAGACACAATTAGTCCAAAGCAAAGCTCTGCATATGATAACAGTGTACCTCAGACTTACCAGAAGCTAGCATCAATGTGTTTGTGTTAGCTGCTGTGAAATGGCAGCCTCCAAAACAGCCTCTTGCCATCTGGACATCTTTAAGGCAAGGGCCAAGAAATACCTATTTCAATTAATATCTTGTTAAGTCCACTACTTATATTTATGATATAAGTGCAGAATATTTTTAAAAAGTACAGAAAGCTAGATACTTCTCCCTCATTGGTTTACTTAAAAATGTAACTGTTCTTATCTCAAGAACATATCCTCTGGACAAGCCAGACTTGCCAAGCACAGTTTCAAGTGGGTTGCTCACTCCACACCTCTTTTTGGGGAGCCTCAGGAGCATGAGCTACCTCAGAGCAAAAGCAACAAGCCACAGTAGAAGAGAAAATTGGACTCTACTGCAGGGTGCTCTGGGTCATAAAAATGTTCTGAAAGGAAACACAGATGGTTACTGCACCCTGTTCTTACCCCTGGCACATTTCTGAACACAAAAAAACCCAGAGGAGCTGGGTTCACTGACAGGTTCAGTGTCTTGATGTGAACAGAAGAAACACTGAAGCCACCACATCACCAGTGCAGCAATGGCAGCCCCAGCATATCCAAAGCAGCCACAGTTAGCAGATGATAAACTGCCTCCATTTGGTAAGCTAACACAGGAAATCAGCTCAGAGTTCCTTTGCTAACAGATACTCACTGATGTTATAATGACTATTTGCAATCTACTATTGAAGTACTGTGACAGCAGTATAGTACCTGAAATGCATTTGAGATCACCACCAAATCTCCCTAACATTTAATTACATTTCGAGGACAAGGATAGGTTTGGGGGGTTCAGTTTAGTTTGTTTGGTTGGGTTTTTTTAAGTTTTCCATGCCAAAAAATATCTAACTCAACAGCACTATTAACAACCAGTGACAACAATAACTACATGATAAAAACACCCTACAAACTGAAGTTGTCATTTATGATACTTCCTTACCTCACAACTCTACTGAAGTACTACTCAGCAAAGCAATTAGTTGGCAATATTTATCAGTGAGCTCAGAGACAGAACATTCTACTGCTTCCTTTTCTTTATCTTAACAACAAATAGGTCCCATTCTTTCCCATAATTCTAACATGCAGTCCCAAAACTTATAAACTGTCAGTCCATTCTATAACACAAACATAATATACAGGTATATTATCATGCATCCCTTTCATCCTTTTTCACAGCTTACACCAGCACTAGAAAAATTTCAAGGTCCAATTCTATAACTCTGTTAACAGGAATAATAGATAATTTAAGATTCACTGCACATATGATGCTACAAAAAGCACACTAAACTACATGCAAGTGGTAATGTGAGAGTTCCTTTCAATATACACTCAATTTTGCAAAAACAAAAATCCTGCACACCAAGAGATCTGAGATAGCTGATACTGGCAGATTTACAACAAAACTGTACCTAGAACACAAAGTACCTCAAAAATTCACTATTGTTCAGCTCAAACATTATGGGAACAACTGCTTCAATCAGTGGCCAATACTCTTAGCTCACAACTCTCCACCAGCTCAACATTTGGGATTTTGCTGACAGAATTTGCTGACAGGGAAGAAACAAGCATCTCCCACTGCACTAAGCAGAACATGGCCAGCAACCCATAATTCACATTAATACAAACATGAAATGATGTGTTGACATGCTATTTTCTCTGCAGTACCCACTGTGGCCTCTTCTTTTGTCTCATGTATATGTTGTTATGCCCCATAATTAAACCAGTACATGCATATAGTAATTCTTCAAAAGGTAAAGCTTCCCAATAGAAAATCCTGCTCCTGTTTTCACTGGAAAATATCTATAAATTTTTCTACTCAAGCTGTCAACCTTCTTTCTGAGGATCAAGTACAGGAAGTGTTTTTCCCCCTCTTCTCAAGTTATTTCTTTATCTGTACATGCAATTTATGGTAAAGCAACCGACTTGGAGAAAGCAATACATGGTCAAATAATTTGCTTTACAACAGCCACTAGAGAGAGGCCACAGGAAAAAAAACCAGGAAGACTTAAGCCTCTAGGAATAAAGATCATGTGTTTTTGATGTGCAATTATAGTTTATTTATAAACATGCTGCAGTCAGTTTTGCACTAATGAGCTCAGGTACAAGCAACAACAGGACTGCAGCCTCACAGACCTCAGATTTAGTTAATCAGCAGATTAAATACAAGCATACAGCTAAGCCCAGGTAAGTTCTTTCATCTGTGCTTCTACAGTTACACTGCTAAGCATACTTGAGCCAGATAATTCAACAGCTTTTCGGGTACTTCTTAAGGAGCAACAACACAAACTTCAGAAATTCAACATGAATATTCATTTCCTTCACTTTTTGTTTTTCCACTATGACAAATGACTCTTAACAATGTTCAAGCTGGTTTTGTAAGTCTCCCAAAGAGGGTTAAACTCTGCTTCTCCCTCCTTCAAAACTGGCAGCTTGCAAACATACCTGCTAATTAGGCACTCTACTGCTACAGTTTGCTTTGATCTCAACAACAATCAACTTCTCATGTTCTGATGATACAAGCACGATTAAGCAGCAATCGAGGAGTTAAAGGCAAAATAATGAGACAGGAATACAATATCTGCTGTTCTCATCTCAGTCTATTACATGGTGCAGACTCCAGATATGTCAAAGAATATGGAAATTATCTTGCTAGGTGCACAGGGAAGTAAAAATCAACTCCACTATGCAGGCTGATTGAAGCCTTAAATGATTAAGGTAACTGACAGTGACAAATACAACTTAATGTCATCTCAAACACCAGCACACCGAGAACCATCTAAAAATGTGTATTTCATAGCAGAGTATATTTTACTTCAGCTGGAGAAGACAGCTTTGTACTGAATGCATTAAAAAACCACCTCCACACGGCATTTCCTCAGCCAAGTAATTACAGAATCGATTGCTTCTATCTCTTTCTACTAATTCTGGAATAAGTTTAACACGTGGCATCGTGCTCTAAGGAAACCTCTGAGGAAGCAGCTGAAAAGACTGCCAGATACTCTCTGGGTAGGCAGGGACTGAATGAAGCATGTTGTGTTTGTGATCATGCACACGAGGCTGCTGAACCTCCCCACCTCTGCAGCCCAGAGCACCATGCTGGGCTGTGCTCCCCCTCTGCTGCTGCTGGCAGAGCCCTCAGGAGAGTGCACCTGAAAAGATCTTCTAACCTGGGCACATCCAATCCTGAAAGCCATTTCGAAATACTTCTGCTCTTACATGAGAGGGGAAGAAAATGCAGGAAGTAAAATTTCTTACCAAAAGGCACATCTGATAGAGCTTTGGCACTGGCAGTCATTCTTACCCCTCATCCTACAGCACCCCAGCTTCTGGGGGTGGGGACAGGCCAACAGAGTCCACCAAGCTGTATCCCCAGAGCGTTGAAATAATAGGGTTTTTTATGGAGTGGTGAAATGGTGTATTGTATTCATATATTCCTGAGGTAAATATGTATAATTTCTTCCATAACAGGAAGAAATTTTGATTATGTACACAGGAAATACAGAACACTTTCTCTTATCTACACCAAGAGGCCATCATCAATAGAAATAACCTTTTTTTCAAATGTTGCCATTAAACTAATCACATCATCAGTGTGACAAGCAGTTGTATATTACGGGAAGGTCCCATTCCCAAAGAGGTTTCAAGGTACAAGTCACATGATGGTACAAGTTCAGTTTTCCCCATTCACCAAGTAGTACCAAACAGCTGACACTATAAGACTTAACTAGCTAATCTCCATTTTCAACAATATTAATGATAATTTATACAGCCAAATGTTTGTGAAAGTTCTGCTACTGCCAATTGCTCGTCTGTATGAATGGGGGAAACCTCCTCTTCCAAGTCCTGCCAGCACATGCCAACCCATGGATAAGAGAACAGCTTGGTTTTCATGGTCCATAAAGCTGTTGATCTTTCTGCTAATTAGTGTTAGCAGAGTGATGAATCGCTGAAGCAAAAAACAGACTGAGAATTCCCAAATCCATTTCAAATCAAACATGGATTAATTATACAGGAATAACAACAATTGCTGAGTGTATTTCGATGAATGATGACTCAGAGGTGGAAAGCTGATCAAAGCAAGAAAATTAAAGAAAAAATATATAAATCACAAGTTTTTTTGGTTTTATCTCTTCATGATCTGTAGGCAATATATGATCAGAAGAACACAAAATAATTTTACTAATGTAGAGTGCTTTAGGATCCTTGGATTAAAAATTCTGTCAAATGAAATTCATATGTATTATGTTACCTGTGCTTGTGTAAGGTCAATATAAGCCTAGCAGATAACAGCCTACCACCGTTAGACACAATTAGCCCACCAGGAAGTCTTCTCCAAGTAGTTATTGATGAGATAACAGTAGGTGAGCTAAGAAGTTCAAACTATAGGTATCTAAAGTGGTTTTTTTCTCTATATATAACAGCAGAGCTTATCAGTACAGTATTGAAACAATTGAGTTAGCTGCAGCACTCTCCAGAATATGATCTCTTCCCAGAAACATGTTCTCATACCTTTCAGAAGTAGAAAGGGAGATAGCAATCTGCAAATGCTGCACAGCAACTGAGAAGACGGAACAGGGCTGCACTGCCCATCTTGGGGCAAAGTGAGGAGCAGCAGTGGGACATGAAAGTAAGGGCAATTTGTTTTGCTTGCCCGAGTGATTTGCTAGGTTAACCCTCTCCACGGTAAAAGCTCATTTAATTTCTCATCCTTTCACATTACCTTCTGCTATGGATTCTATTTAAGCATCTCTGAACACAGCAAACTAAAATCTGTAGACAATTTAAGCCAAAAACCCTTTGACTATAGACAGCCCTTTGAAGTTTGTGGAGATCAAGAAAACCAGCCACCACAGAAAAGCAGCTTTTTAATTAAACATCTTTTTTCCTGATTCAGAACAAGTTTTAAAGTCCCAGTCTGTGAACCATTAGAAACCCTTAAGAAGGCAATCTAAGGCTACAGCAAGAGGCATTTGAATACATGTGTATTAAACAGATGTCTATTGTCCCAAGAATAACAGAGCTGATCTCACCTAGGCATATTTTCCTCTCAATTCTGTCGAGCACACCTCCAATGCCTTTGCATCCAGAGGGCATCAGTATTCCTCTGAAGCAATCCTCCCTCCCCTCCCTGTCTGACCCAGGGCTATGAAACAAGCAACTACAGCATAGCTTTGTTGCTTATCCTGCAGTTCAACAACATGAGCAAAAATTGTGTTTTACTTTTAAAGATCTTTTAAAGATCCAGTTTACTTCCCACACAAAGGGTGTGGCAGGCACTGTTATGGGCATGTGTTCACACAGGGAAGGGGGAATCTGAAGCAGGAGAGCAGTTAGGACACAGCAGAAGAGAAAAAGGCAAATACTGATTATGGTGTAAAGTGACCCTGTTACCCAAAACTTTACAACCTGTTGGAAATATGACCTTTCAAATTAAAGGATGAATTGGTCCTAAATTACATTCAAGTTCTTTTACTCTGAGATTGTTTTATCTCATGAATGTTTAAGTTTAGTAGCCACAGTTATGAAATACTATTTTTCATCTTGTCTTTCTATTAAACAGGACTGTTGGCAGTTCACAACAAGAACTATTATGGGAAATTTGCTAGACTAATAGCAGGCCACACTCTATTTTCATTCCAAACTTAGTCTCTTTTCCTGAAGTCTTCCTCCTTGACAATGAATATTAAGGAAAGCAATACTGTTGCAACAATTATATTGAAGGTGTTTTTCCAAAATTTAATAGCATGATGTCTCCAGGAACCACAATTCATTTCTTTCATTAGACAAACTTTAATCAGTGGCTGCGTAGGAATTTTCAACAGAAGGCAATAGTAGATTTATTCCCCAAAAACATTGATTTCATTTTTCTTCTACTTTGAAAAGCATTCTTTGCTTGTCAGTGAAAACATATGGCTGCTGGATTGCTTCAAACTGCAACTCAGGGGAAGAAAATTGGCTGTAGTTTCCCTGAAGCTGTGTCAAAAATAATTTCAGTTTCTATCCCTGCAGGTTTCTATCAGTTTCTATCTGCAGGTTTCCAGCCCTCTTCTCCCTGATCATCATGATCAGTACATTATGATGTACTTATGACCCAGTACATCATTCTCAATCTTTCTCTTATTCATATATTAAGAGTTTTGTCATTTACTTCAGCCAATTCAGTACAGTAGTTTCTCAGTAACTGTAATCTTTCGGGTTCTGCAAGTCTCATTCAATATACTGCAACAATATAGATTTTATTTCTTCTCTTATGTCCTGCATAACATTATTCCCTCCTGCAAAGCTCAATCAACTTATTTATTTGGGATCTATTCCCAGAGGTAAAACCCCTATCTATTTACCTCTATTAGTATTCACCCCTAGAGGAACTGAACTATTCTGTTTTATATAAACAAATAAATATTTTTTTGTTTTCATCCTAATATTGCTTATGCTCTATGGCTCAGTAATACTGTGGTTTTAATAGACAAAGGAAAGGGAAAGTAAAATAAAAAGTGCAATTTAGCCTTCTAACATTTGGAGTGAGCAACATGCATCAGCATAAGAATATTCTGCAAATTTGCAAGCTAGGAGTCTTGTCTCTTGCTTCACTTACTCCCACCTACTGTATTTTAGGAGTTGCACATCTTTTAATAACAGACATAGAGACTGAATTGTAAATAATTTCAAAGATATTTTTCCAAACTATTTTCCAATGAACTGACACCCACTGTTAAGCTAGCACCATTTAAAGGTGTATTAAAAGTAACAAAAGAGAAGAAAGAATAAAGGAAGACAGTAACCAGAAACAGTGATATTAAAGATCAAGTATGTTCTCAAATTACAGGCCTCCAAATATTTTTTCCCCTTTTATAAGCCAGGCATATTTTTTCAAAAGCATTAAGACTTAAATAGAAATTTGGGAGGGAATATGTGAGCATAGAAGCTATCCCTGACATGGATAGCTCACCATTTTAAACTAAGGATTTTTTGTGCCCCCCTTTTTCCTCCTTTTTTTTTTTTTTAATGACACTGTGATTCCTGTTTCAAACCAGAGCAGTAAACCACTCTTAAGCATTGAAGAAATCTCAAAAAACCCAAAACTACAGTATGTTAAAAAAGGTATGTAAATATATAACCAAAGTAACACTTAAATTAATAATTTCAGATTACTGAACATTTGAAACAACTCTAGGAATTAGTTCTCTATCTGCAATGGTTTCTTTAAAACAGTTTTTAAAAAATTCCAAAGAATGTAAGGAACTTTCTGTCATCAGACGGAGTTTGATTAATTTAATCAGTATCATGAAAGCTATTAAGATATCAAAATTATTTTAAGATACAAAAGCCCTAGGGTATTGAGGTTCATTTAAAGTGCAATGGTAATAAAGCAGTTTAACACCACTGCACATTATATTCCCAAATCCTGATAATTAAACCCTGCACAACATATTGCATGCAGACAAGAAGCATATCCATTTCCCTTTAAAAAGGCCTCAAGCAATAATTCAAGCATAAAGACTGGAGATGATGGCAGCAGAGTACAATTGCTGTTTGTTTTTGATTAGGTTGCTTTCTTCCTCTTTATCTGCATGGCTTATATGGCCTTATTAAAGATCAGGTTTTAAAGACAACCACTGCACTTTAAAGTTAGACAAAAACAAAATTAAAAAACCACACCAGCTCCTGTTGAAAAAATAACTGTGCTGGCTGGTTTTAGTCTCAGTAAAACAGTACTTTGGTTTACACTCCAAGCTTTCAGAGCTGTAACGTTCCAGAGTTAACGAAGAGTTTACTGAAACGGCTACCAAAATTGACACTTGTCTGGTGCAGGTCATTTATTTTTCGTGAAAGCCCATATGGATCCCAAATACTCTTACACTGTTTCTGAAAGCTTCATAACAACCCATGATAAAAATGAAGTTGTAAGGGAGATGACAGATCTTACACTAGTGACACTAAAAATCAGATCAACAATTATGTGATGAAATGTTACAAGAAATTCCCATAGTAGCATATGTTTTCCTTCACATAAAGCATTAAGACACTTAAATTTCTTAAGTTCTTTAGGTTCCTTAAGATTCCTTAGGACAAAATTATTTGTCATTTACCAGAAGCCATGTAGACAATTTTAAGGCAGTGAAAACAAAGACAGGTATTGCTATAACTTCTTGGAGATTCTTCCAGGAAAAGGTTAGGGAAAGGGGTAGGAGAGAAGTGAGAAAAGCAAATACTCTAAAAGTACTTTTCAGACACTCACTGCAGAAGAGTCAGCTCTATCCACTGTGGAACCATTTTTCAAGCCCAAGTGAAAACAACTCTGAACAATTCACAGAACTTAGAGACAGAGGACAGTCCTACCTCGAGTGAACACCATTTCAACTTCCTCTAACCTAAACTTCATGTACTTGATTCTAGTATCAATCAACATCACTCAGACAGATGAAACAACTTCCTCATGAGGGGAGGAGGAGAGGCAGGCTCTGATCTCTCATGTCTGGTGAGCAGTGACAGCACCCAAGGGAACGGCCTGAAGCTGAAACAGGGGAGGTTTAAGCTGAGTATCAGGGAAAGGTTCTCCACCCAGGGGAGGTCAGGCACCAGAACAGCCTCCCCAAGGAAGTGGCCACAGCATGAATCTTAACACAGTTTAGGGTGTTTGGACAATGTTCTCAGGCACATGGTGTGACTCCTGGGGATGCTGTGTGCAGGGCTGTTCTGTGGGTAGTACCATCCTTGTGGGTGGGTCCCTTCCAACTCAGCATGTTCTGTTATTCTGCAAAATTCATATCTTCCATGAAATTTACTGAAATCTATTGTCCCTCTCACTAAGGAAAACAAATTCATCTAACTATTAGCCATTACACCCTTCGGGAACATATTAATTCAAATTCTAGTGAATTTAAAAATTATCTTTCTTGAAATACACAAAGTCCCTATTTTTTTATATTCACTTTGCTCTATAATCAAAACTAATCACTCTTCAGTGACCATCATTGCCACAGAGGTACCTGTACACAGTCACAATACCAGCACCTTGTGGAGCCCCAGGAGAACTTACCACTAGAGGATTTGCTGCACAGGTCCAGGAGGGCCTGCTGCTAATGAGAAATGCTTTTATTATATAGTGAGAAGGGATTCTTTCCTATCCTTGCAACAACACATCAGTATTCTTTAGGTTCTGTTACTCCATTGGTCTGTTAAGATGATGTGAGCTTATTCACCCTGGTTCCAAGCCTGTTTGCCTTATATGTGTGTTCCCCAGAATGTTCTCCATTTGTTTGGTTTCTCACTGGTTTCTGTATCCCCACCTATCCCCCCGGGTATTCCTTATTGGTTGTCACCCTTTATCCTGCCCCTGTTCCCTCAGACCATTGGAGCTGATGCTCTGCTCCACCCCCACTTCCCCTGTACTTAAACCTACACCCTCCCTTCTTCTTGGTCTTTCTGTCCCTGGAACCCTTTGGTGTGACACCAGTAAACTCCACCAGAACCCCACAGAAGACCCTTTGTCTTGGGTTGAATAATTTAACCAAAAATGTATTTTCATCTGTTGAAACCAGTGGGAGATATTGTTCTTTATCTCTTGTAACTCTAGGGGGGAAAGAGGGCGGATGCCTTCTGTTAATGGACACCTGATAACCCCAGATAAGGCAGAGCCTCCTTATCTCTTCCTCCACCCATCCTCCTCCGAGGGACATCCCCTCTGAATGGGCCATTTAGGGCCTGTCACATGACTGATAACATCACCTCATTCTATTGTGAGATGCTCCACCCAGGGGGAGGAGCCAAAGCCTTTCCACCGGTATAAAACCTGCAATCCCAAACACTAATTCAGCTGGTTTTCTACTGAATTCTTAAAGGAAGACTGGACCCATCTTACCAGCACTAGACCCTTTTTTCTACAGGATCATCTCTACTTCACAGAACAACATCTGTTACTCCAGGAAGACTCATTTGGACTGCTGCCAACACCCTGACAGCAGGGTGTCAGGTTGTATCTCTGACTCTGTCAGGGTTTTCTAGAACTTCTGTTTGTTTGCTTGTTTGTTTTTTTGTACTACTGCATTTGTATTTTTTGTATTCCTAGTAAACAACTGCTATTCCCATTCCCATATTTTTTGCCTGAAACCTCCTAATTGCAAAAAATTGTAATAATTTGGAAGGAGGTTTTTTTACATTCTCCATTCCAAGGGAAACTACAGTTTTCCCTGACAGATACCTGTCTTTCCAAACCAAGACACCCATCCCACCTGTCATTCACCTACTTCTACCCCTTGTGTGTGGCTGTGGGGACAGTGTGCTTGCTTGTGTGCCTGCCCAAGTGGCTTCCTCTAAGGACACTCCACAGAGAAGCTGCAGTCCACAGCTTGTGGATAGTTGGAAATGCTGTTCCTCCCCTGTGCATATTCCACCACAATAACCATGCCAAATCGCATTTTCTTTAACAAAATCTAGACTAAAGGCACCATCCATGCACTTCAGCTCCTTGAGGAAACAAGATACAGGTGATCCCATGGATGGATGCACGTGAGTCAGCAAGATAAATGCCACAGTCATGCAAATAAGGGATGATTTTCAGGCTGAGCTTGGCCACTTACCAGCAGCCCATAGAGGCAGAAACTCAAACGTGACTCATCTCACAGTCAGGGAATCCACGTGGAAAAGACTTATGGAAAATCCCGATGGAGCTCACACCTCCCCCAAACAGTTCAGCCCCAAGGGTCAAGGTGCCATCAGCTCCTCAAGTGCTAATCCTACACAGGATACTACACATGCCCCAAACTCACCAGTCAGAGCTCCTCCAAGACTTCCTCTTCTGAGCTGTCTCCCATCTTCACTCAACTGCCTCTTAAATTTGGGAGATCTTCCAAGGCCAGAAGACACTTCAGGACTACTGGATTTTCGGAAAGGCATAGGTGGAGGCGATAATATGTGATCAAGCTGCAAAGAGAGAGAAAAAAATACATACCCATACTGTTTAAATGTTTATCTTCATTGAAAGAAAAATCTAAGTTACCTTTAACTAAAGGTTGTAATAGCATCTGGGGGAAAAAAAAATCCCAAAGATCTTCAGGTAATTGATTTGCTAACTAAACAGAGAAGTTTTCCAAGTGCCAGATTTCTGTCTGGCTGTGTAAGAAAGCCAGCCTCCTCTTGAACAGTTCATACCATCTCCACCGACTCTCACACAAAGAGCATTTCTCACAGAGGTCCCCTCTCAAGACACAAGGGATCACAGTTCCACTTACTCAACCTTCCATAAAGCAGCATTTCTGCAGATGAGAACCACCTGATCTGGAAACCTACTCCAGATAGTGACCAGCTCTTCAAACGTTTCCCCACATCCATGTCAGCAGTCACTAGATGGCACTGCATTATCAACAAACTGTAAACCACTGCCCAGTCCAGAGAAATAATAACACATTTATCAATGCCAGTGAGAAAAAAATTATCCTGTTTATGAAAGGCACATTCATTTACACTGACTTTGAAGTTAACCGGAAATACAGATCCTCGTTCTTCAGACTGGGTTCCTGTCATCATATCCACAACATATTTTAGTTGCCTGGTCTTGACAATACATCTACTGTCTCAATATTTGATTAACGATTAACGAAAACAAGACAAAATGCATGTGAGCAAAAACCAAGAAAGTACAAAAAAGCAGGGTATGCAAAGTACAAAAAGTTTTACAACCATCCTTCTCCTGTAAGTGCTGCAGTGGCATGGTGTCATCATTTTGAAAAACCATTCAGGTTTTCTTTCTGTCACATTTAACCCTAATTCTCACTATAACTTTTTAGGAAGCCAAGCATGTCTAAGTCTTATATTTTTACAGTTCATGTACTGAGACTTATCAGCCAGAAAATCTAGCGTCACTTGCACACCTGACTCTTTCATCCTTTTTGTCCACTGAAAGGAATGAGTCAAGGTCACCAGAAACACTGATGAAGCTGCACAGCAAAGCCCATTTTTGCTTACAGTTAATCCCACAGCAATGTACCAGCTTCCCTACAAAGCATTTTGAATCCCATGTTTAGTTCCCTATGTATTTAATATTTCAGGTTAGTTACAGTTTGGGAGTTTGTTGTAAAGGTTTCTTTAATCAAATCTCCAGCTCACTAGAAATGTACATACACTCCTAAAGCATCCAGAAATACAATTGATTTCTGAATCTGCTCCTCCAGTATATTAAGGTTAATTCATGTTCACAACAGACACTGAAGTATTTGATTAACTCACAGCCCATGCTTTTAGCTATTTCCTAAACTGAGTGGTTCTGGAGTCACAAAGAATATTTGCTTAACCATTGTTACTATTCATCTTTCACAAACACAGGCATATCACAAATAGTTGTATCTACAACTTCTAAGATACCTCACAAGGTGACTTTAAAAATTAAATACAAATTAAATTTTAAAAAGGAAGCAACTGACAACAGCTAACTTATAAAAAAACACTATTTTGAGAGTCTTTCATGTATGTTTAAAAGTAAATACTCGAAGTGCTTACTGACTGATAGATCCCAGAGACTGTTTAATTCCAGACTCCAAATTAGTCCAAACATCTGAGGATGACATGATCCCATCAAGGCTTTAGGTGAGTTACTGGCAAAAATTCATGCTGTTTCTTGAAGCAGGTTCACACTTCAAACTAACTAACCACATTTTAAATCACTTTTTTTCCTGACCTAAGGTTCATCAAACTTTTAAACTACAGAAGGAAAATAAAAAAATCAATACAGGCATTAAGCACCCTACACATTAGCACTTAAGCCAACATAACAGAATTTGGCATCTTCCATTCTCTCATCTTTTCCCCTTTTAACCAGGTATTCAGACTTTATGATTGTTGAAGTCACTCCCATAACGAATAGACTTGAGCATCCCACAACATGCAGTCTGATCAAAGTCATTTCCAAAGAAGCTGTGCTCCATTTTCATAATTTTCAGGGTTTCAGAATAAACTTTAAGACAGCACTATGGTACAGACCAGCACAACACCATCTCAGTCTTCAACTCATAATTAAGATGCTATCCCAGCTTCAGAAAAGTATGATGTTTGAGAGCTAAGACAGTTTAAATATTAGTCCCCATTAGCCTATAGTCCTAATACCAATATCCTGCCAGGATTCTCTCACAAAGGTACCCTCTTGTTGCTAAGTGACTCTATCACACCAAAAGCCTTTTTTAAGGCCCAGCACTACAAAGAAACAACAAGTACAAGATTTAGTATTTTCAAGCTGATAGACAACTCCTGCTTCACAGATAACAACAAATACACATATATCAACAAAACATCTCTAGAAGCTCTCCAAAGACTCCCTTTTGTTTCCAAAGGCCCAAAATAACCTACGAGATGCAAAATGTGTATTTGACAGGAGCCTGTACATTCTAACTGATACTGCAGTAAACCAAGAAGAGTAGACAAGGAAACACCCCTTAGCAGCCTTCATGTAACAGCTCTGGATGCTGGGAAATACGAGGGAAATGGACTGCAGAAAGTATCCAGGCTTGCAAGCTCCCTTCCTGTGCTGCCCTCCAGACAGAAATACATACCAGAACTAGAGGGGGTTTATACCCCTCTTCAGACCTCATTTCAGCCACAAGCATTTGCAGCAGAGGAGGAGGCTTTGTGCCCTCAACAGATCTGCCTTCCCAGCCTGACAGGCCAAGCATTCAAGCCCAAGGAAACCAACAGAAAACACTAGGTCCTACTTCCTTGGAATACAAAACTGGTTCTAAAGATGAATAATATATTACATATTCAAATCTTACAAAGTGGTTAATTCAGTCAGACGCTACAGTCATTCAGTAAGAAGATTACATCAATTCAAATAAATAACTAATAACAAGACCTATTCAAACTTGTTAATACTTATTTGAAAGACCTCCTGGAAATCTGAACGCCACAAAAGTTCAGGTTGTGCAGCTTATCAGATGATAAGATTAGACACTGCTGCCCACAGGATAATATTAAAGCAACTATCTAGAAGGCAGTTGAAATTCTACCAGAGATATTTTAAATAATTTTAATTAAACTGCTTCTGCTCAGCACTCAGTTTTGCCCATCCACAATCATCACTCTATTGGTATTTACTTCATACTTACATGGTTTGTGTGCCTATTGTTGATGTTGTTCCACAGCACACAAACATAGCAGGATAACCAGGGTTTGGCTGGTTCCCCTTTTTTATCAGTCAGATTTGCTTGACAGCAAGTTGCAGGGAATACAATAGCTGCATCCCTGCAGGAAGTTTCCAACAGACACACATTCATGTTACATCTTGAGTGTCTGGCTATCTCATGCTCTGCCCACTGTCTTATTACAGCATTCAGGCTGCAGCCATACCCTTCTCTCAACACCTTCTGAAAAGAAATGTTAGCGATGTCAGGAACAGCTGAATAACAGAGGGCAGGTTTTTTTAAAAAAGAGAACAGTTAAAAATGAAGACTGTGAAAAGAAGCGTGTTCAAGTGCCCTGTATTTAAAGTACAAGAGGGGTTAAGTTAGCCTTAGAGCGTATGCAGGCTGCTTAGAGAGGGATTTTTAATCAGTGCACATCTCGCCACCAGTCTCTGCTGTTAATATTCACAATGCATGGATAGTTAACTTGTTTAAAAGCCTCCCTCCCCCAACATTAAATAATACCTTCTCAACAAAGGCACTTTGAAAGACAGAAAACACACAGCAAACACCAATCTATGAGAAACATACTGTTCTACAACATTTTTTTCTTCCAATACATTTTTCCATACATTTGATAAAAAAATCTGCCTGCTTATGTCACAGGTATGACAGATTTCTACAGAAGCACTGTAAAATTTAGGAGATAATGGCTTTCACAAACCCTACTTGCTTCCCTCACATATATGAACCTTATATAAAGGAACAGAGAGTATAATAATACTCTCCTCTCTCAGAGGAGAACTATGGGCATTAAAACATATAAAAGAATATTAAAATATCCTTACCATAGACTTCTATATGTAGATTTAGAGATCCTGTAGAAACAGGGATGGAATTTGAGTGAAACTCTCCTCCAGTGATACAGGAATCAATTTGTTCTCAAGCTTTTTTTTTCTGTATTTTCAAGCTATTAATTTTCTGTGTGAATAGAATCAGATATATTCCTCTGAAGAAAATTATTCCCATACTGTACTATGGGCATTAAACAGCTCACCTACTCAGAAAGGATTATACTAATATTTTTTAAAACCTCAGTAGCAGTAACCCACCTATCTTCCATCATGTATTTATTCTACAGCTAGAATGAATTCTCTGCTTTATAATTATATCATCAAATAGTCACATCAAGTACGTCAGCCCACATGCCCTTATGAAAATTAAGGACATGATAACTGATTCAAAATAAGACCTTGCATCAGTGTTCAGGAGCACAATTTGAGCCGAGTACATAATGAGGAGTGAGGCAGTCAGAAAGAAAATGCATTTCAGAGAGAAAATTTGTGGTACAAGGTGAATGAAGCTACAAGAATACAATCACACTGATAAACCAGGATAAGAAAAGTAAGCTATTCTGGGCTGCTGAGATGTGTTGCAACATGGAGTGTCTTTTTCCAGTAAAAATTAAATTGAAATGAGAACTGAACTCGTCTGATCAGCTCCAACACCCACTACAGTTTCACTGTCCAAACTACTTCACTCCCCACCTCCCTAAATTGCTCCACAGGCAGTATTTCTACTTCCCACAGAAACTGGAAAATACTGGTCACGTATTCAGTCTTAAAAACATGAACAAAGATGTTCTATTAAGTAATTCCATTTCTTCCTCCTGAATGTAGCACAACTTCTTCCTACCTCAGGTCATGCTCTGTAACCATATTCAGTCCTAAAGTTTCCACAGAAGGGCTGTGCACTGTCACCCATTTTATGCCTCCCCCAGTCAAGCACCAATCCTAAAAAAGAGATTACCTGAAAACGATTACATACAGTGAGTAACAAGCAGAAAATACCCAGTGTAGTTTTACTGCTTAGGGTTTTTTTCATTATCAACCCTAAGTCCCCAAAGAAAATTAATAAGTATGTTGCAAAGAAATATGCCAAATCACAGATGTTTAAAGTGAGAAAGCATCAGTCTCCAGTCCTATGCAGACAGAAGTATAGACAGAAGCTTCCCTGATGATGAAGGGAGATTCAGTCACTCACTAAAAACTCTCACTGAAAAGTTAAATGCTTAACAGGAGCATGGCTTCACAAACCTTAAAAATCCTTTCTGTCTTTTGCATCTTCAAACATAACCTATGCAAGCATGCTAAGACCTACCAGTGGTTCTACAGAGATTAACCCTTTATGCCCCTAGTCTGATTTGATATTTATCAGTCTGTTTCTTCATGTTATTTACACTGGGTTCCTCTCAGCATGTTGCCTCTGTCTGGCTTCTTTGCAAGCATTTTAAGCACAGTTGCTGGAACACAACAGCCCAGTAAAGCACTTTTTTGATGCAAGCTATACACACTTACTTCAGCTGGGCATAGGGGAGAGGTATGTTCTTATCTTTTAAATACTCTCTCTAAGTTTAATTACATTTGGCACAGATACATGAGTTTTGATTAGCTGCACTGACACAGAGAGCAACACTGAATATAATCTTATTAACAGATAGGATCATACCTTCCAAAAGCATCTTAGAATTCATTTAAAAATACATTTTAATCAATTAAGACCACAGTGCAGTTTAGTTGCTTCAGATGCTTGACAAAGACTCAGCAGAACTAAGTTAGACCTGAGGAGGAAATGCCACAGTGGTGTAGTACAGACACCAGAGAAGTCTGTCTTACAGTACCATCACAAGCAGAGGTGCAAACAAATTTCCACAGATGTCCTGCAGTAACTCGTGTCTGCAGCACACAGGAATCCACTGCTTTTGGTCACACCAACATCAGCTTTTGAAGAATTCTGCTTGTGGGTCCAATCTGAGCAATCCAGGGCTGCCTATCAAACACATCAGATGAACAGGACTGTCAACAGTTCCATTTAAATCAGCTGATGGTTGAAATAATCTACATTCCCTTTACCTACAAGTAATGTTAATCCACCTCAGTTTTCAGTAGAGTTTGGAGAACTATGCCACTATTCTGAATATTTACAGCTTTCAGAGAAGCTTCTGCAGAACAAAGAACCACAAATAACTTACTGAACAGAGATAAAAGGAAACTTCTCCAAAAACCAGCACCACCTCCAAGAAGCCATGGGTAATGAAGGTGAAGAGTGGATACAAAGGAAGACTCAACAGGCCACAGGGACTTCAATGGACAAGGAAAGATCTCATTTCTTGCCCCATTTCCTACCACAACACCTCAAAAAAAGCAGATATTTTTCCCACCACCATAGGTCAAGAAAGAAGATTACTATTTATCTCACATATCTTAAATTCACCATTTTCTCTCCATGGGAAAGGTCTTGTTCAGCTTGCTCTGAGCCTCACTAGCTCTCCAGCCTAGTGGCATCTGTCACTCTAGTCTAAACTTCAAGCCTTGAATTATCTCACTTCTCCCCATGACCTCCAGTTTCCTTGTTAGGACAGTGACACCAGCCCATCAGCTTTGTCAGGGACAGAAAGTAAAATCCTAGGCTCACTGAGGATTGAAAAGGATTAGAGACAGAAAAGGTCTTGTTTACAGAGAAATTTGCTAATCATTCATACATCAACAGTTGATTTACACACGAATGCAACCTGCGACTGGCATTGCAAACATGTTTTTACTAAGGTAAAAAGAAACCCACAGTAAAGCTCTGAGATTCACAAAGCATTACTTCTAACCATTGTATTTATTGATTTTACATCCCATATATATGCAGAAACACAGTGCTTAAAACTAATGTCACTGTTTAAAATTGTCCAGTTTACTATGCTGAGCACACGGCGTTGCATAAAGAGCATCAGCAAAGTCATGATGTTTTCCTGTAGCACCTTACCTATTATATCATAGGTAGTAAAGAAACATTTTAAGAATTCTGCTAAGGATCAATAGAGACATTACCACATTCTCTTGCTACCCACTTCCCACTCATTCTAGAAATGCAAATCTGCATTTAAAACAATCATATTTTTCTTGAAAACAAATCTGATGTCTGGTCAATTCAAAGCAAATAAATACAACTCGGACAAATCTGAAGTATCAGCTATGGCTATGTTAAAATATAATCAGGCTGCATCCAATCCTTTTTCAGAAATATATTTACACAACTGCAAAGAAAATGAAGCACAGCCTTTACAGTATTATACAAGGCCAAAATGTGGCCTATAAATATGCATGCACACTGCTGTCTGAGTCAATTATTACTTTACCCTTGTTAAGATGGAACAGTTTTGTTACAATATGACAGAGTCCTTCAGTTCTTGAAAGCCTCCTGTGTGCTTCATCTGTACACACAGACTCAGAGATAGACTGCTCCCTTTTCAGGAAACAAAGAAAGCAACAGTATTTGTATTGAAGGCACTGCCTCCAATAACTCAGCCTGCCCTCAGTCTCCTTGGATTTACACACCCAGCTTTAACAAACATCAAAAGATTAAGAAATAGCAGGTTTGGCAGACCTCATACAAGGCCCTAAAAACATAAGCAGAAACCAGAACACAGTTCTAAATAAATATAGCTCAATCTATGGCTAAAAGGGATCACACAGGGCGCTATACTTAAGGGTAACATTACCTCTTTTTTTATTTTATTCTGACAGTCATACAGGTATCTTCTCAGGAATGCACATGATGTGTTATGGCCTTTTGCTTCTAACAAAAAAACATAATTTCTAAACTAGGAAAAATTGTCAGCACTCTAAAAGAAGTGAAGTCAAAGTATTACAGACAGGCTACTAGCCAGGATAAGGCTGCAGCAGTTCAACAGGTCAGCCCTACTAGGAAGGACACAGAGGGATCAGATCCAACAGAGAGGATTCTGTGACAAAGTCTGTTTGAGAAGTTAACCAAAAAAAACATGGAATTAGACAGCAGTGTCCAAGGGGTCTCCAAAACCACTCAGCTCTGCTGCAACGGTACCATCTGGAAAAAGAAAATCCCACTTTCTGCAGTGGTATACCTTCTCTAAGCACTGCCCAGGCATCAGGGAGCATATTCACATTTTACCTTTGCTTCTGCACATTTTAAAAGGGATCTGACAAAGTTATAAAAAGAAAATATACCCTTAGCTGTCCAGATGTGCAGCAGACGTGCCATTGCTATGCAGCAGGAAGGATACTCCCTTCCTGCCCATCCTGATGGCCATCTTGTCAGGAAAAAGCATTTCATGGTGTTGAAATTTGCTGTCACTACTGCCACATCTGCCTGTTGCAAAAGATCCAGCGAGTAGGCAGGAGGCAGCAAGGGAAAGCTGGCAGAAACACTCCTGATTCAGTCTGGAGGGAAAACAAGGACACAACCCAACCACAGACCTGGTGGGTCGCTCCTGGGACCTGGGAAAACACCTTTGCTGGGGCAAAGGGATAAGAGCAGCAGAAGAAAAAACACATGCACACACACACACACACACACACACACACACACACCATTCCAGACACAACAAGGCACTGCAGGTTTAAGGAGCAGGCACCAGCACAGCAGTCCTGATCCTTCCAGCAGGCAAAGGGACACTGAGGAGCAGCAGTGCCAGGCTCCTGCTGCGTCCCACAAACAAACCACTTGGCAGGGCAGGGAACAGCCAGCTGCAAAAATCACATCCTCCTAACACTAAGCACACACTTCAGAGGGTTGTGTTGTTTCCTCTGGTTCATCTACTTTAAGAAGTAGGAGAGAACAAAGACAATAAAGTTTTCAGCTAAACAGTAGGAACCTCCAAGTTTAAACAAAAGTTATTAATACAGTGACACAGTACTATTTTCTTACCTTCCCTTAGATAAAGCCACCTCTTCGGCAGCTTTTTGTTCTTCAGTTTTCTATGGCTGTATAAATTTTCTTATTATCATATGCAGAGCCATTAGTAGTATTAGCTATGCACTATGCTCTGCTCTAGATAAAGACATTAAACTAGCCACACTGAGTATTTCTTTAATTTCTCAATGAAAGCAGAAATTAGCTACACAGCAAACTGAGAAGAACTTTGATATTTTATACACTACATCCAGTATTTTCATCCTTAATTATTTTAATAATCCCTTTTACAGGTCAAGAAATCCATGACAAATGCATGGAAATAAGTATTTATATTCTGTGCATGTGAAGGCATCCATATCCATACCATTTTCAGTCCTCTCCAATGCTTCAGCTCTTACACAGATTTTTAAGAAAGACTTTTTTCTGGCTCTTTAACTGGCAGGATGAAAATTCAGTAAAACTAACCTTCAAAGTCACTTTCAATTGAAAAAAAAACTGAAATACATAAGAAAGAAGCCTATTCATCTTCATCAGCTGTTGACACCATCATCATTTGTCTCATGGAAAAAAATAATTCAGAGGAGAATATAGACACTTTGAAAAGAGGCAGTGTGTTGTGGGTTTTTTTGTTATACCATGAATACTAATGAAGCAAAAGCAGTTTAGTTCTTTATAAAATCTATTTCCATTCACATTCACCAATGAGCTCCTAGACTACCTATAAAGGTTTCATTTATTCTATCACATTGGAAGCCTCAGAAAATTAATTGTTTATTCAAGTCTATCTGCTCCATCCATGCTCAATTAGGTCTCACTTTTCCCTCAGTTACAGCAAAATTAAAAATAAAAATGCAACCTGAAACATTCCTGGTTCCACTGACCAGCTCCCTGTAACAAACCCCTCTGAAAAACCATTGTTTCAAGCACAGCAAGAGCTTCTTGACCATAATGCAGCATTGAGGGACCTTCTCAGCAATTTACAGAATTCCTACTCATTAACTCACTCCTCTGACTAATGGAAAACACATTTGAAATGCAGCTTTTTAGTAACAACTGTGGTAAGAACTAGTAAGCAATGT
This sequence comes from Cisticola juncidis, assembly GCA_013400215.1. NCBI lineage: Eukaryota > Metazoa > Chordata > Aves > Passeriformes > Cisticolidae > Cisticola > Cisticola juncidis. The sequence continues at coordinate 331,330 of VXBR01004482.1, forward strand.
TAAGGATAACCAGGTATTCCAGCCACAACAATTGACAGGTACCCCATAAAAATGGGTGAGACAATACTCACACATAGCAATTTTTTAACAAAATATTTTTAATTTATTATTCTTTATTTAGACCATTAAAATATGAAATAATCCATTTTGTCACATAAACCTTCAAATCCCATGTCACTTTCATTAGGAATAACATATCAAAGGGAACCACAACACATTTATGCCAGGCAGGTACAAAACAAAAGAGAGAAACCATGATGAAATGAGCTTGGAGTAAAAGGTTCTCAGCGTGTAATGGAGCTGAAGTTGATCCATAAATCAATGCAAGATGAAAGCAAGATTATTTATGTGAAGGGATTGCACTGTAAATTTACAGTCTGATTGAGAAAAGAAACGCTTTACTTGATCAATCCACCAGTGATGTGCATGTGTGAACTTGAGCACAAATTAGTAATAATTACCAGTAGGTGTATCTCCCAGCATTTTTTAATTAAGCTTAACAAGCAGCAGAGGCACATCCAGAAAATGCAGGTTTTTCCTGAGTTTGCCTTCAACACGCTCCTAAGTTTTTAAATAATGCAGCCTCGCCACAAGAGACCTTGCAGACAAGGGCTTTTTGATCTCTTTCTTTCCCGCTCAGTGCTGAGAAAGGCAGCACACACGGCTACCGAACAATAGCTACCGTGAAAAACCCTTACCCTGAACTCCTTTGAAAGTGCACTGGAATAAGGCATTTGTTTGATACATTTGTAGTTTTGCCCTCATCATCCAACAAAGAATTCAGAGACTGGGATGATTCTCCTTTAGCCTCTCTAGTAAAATTAGCAGAAAAAAATATCAGAAGGGTAAGAATATCTGGGTGCAAGGGTGCACAATCCAATTTGCATTTGGCAGAGATTTGTAGTTAAGGACAACACTCAAGAACCATGTTTGTAATTTTAAGTGCCTCCACTGCATTTCAAATCATCTCTAAGCTGCCATTTGTCAGTCTCAGACAATTTACTCAGGTCTCTCATTACCAGAAGGGATTATTAACACTATCTGGCCTAAGAAAGATTTTTATTCTTTCTTAGCCTGATGACTTTAAGTAGTACTACAATTAGGGAAAGCCATGAAGACCATGGGAGAATGTAACCAGACAGGTGACACTGGATCATTTCAAATACTCCACCCCTCTATTCAATTCCTTGTGTAATCTAAGAAAGTAACTGTTCATATATTCTAAACAGCCCCATTGTAAAAGATACACTTATTAAGTAGACTTACCCTTACTTGTCCTTTTTTATCCAGGCTTTTCCAATTAAACAAGCAGCTATTTAAAACAATTATATTGATGTCTGAGAAAAAGAAAGACCTCTACTTAGATTTTTAAAAATCCTATATTAAGTCCCATTAGGCAAAGAAATGTTAACAGAATGTACCACACATTTTATCTGAAAGATCATACATTGGTATATATGTGTAGGGAACCACAAAACAGACACATAAAAAGTGTCCAAATCTAAACAATTGCAATTTTTACAAGATTTTTAGAGCTGCTATGGTTTTTTTCACCCTCATACAGAAAATCTAAAATTATCAGCAAAAGAAGATGTATGGCTTTTAGAGATTTATTTACAGATCATATCACCTCAGTGATTTACACACAGTTCCTTAGAAGTTTAGTATGACTTCATACTCTCTAAAATTACAAGGATTAGCTGTATACTAAATCATAGCAGTTGATTGGTATCACCATGAATCTCGTAAGTAATTTAATGCAAGTTTTGTTTAAATGTCTACATTGTAGGACTTATAGGACTTAACACAGAAGCACTAAAACATCTGCAACATGGTAGTATCCTCTCAATGACAAGCGGTTTACAGCAATATTTTCCTAAAGTAACCTGATTTAATAAGAAATACAGTACAATCCTATCCCTGATGTTTCACACTGTGTTAGGGTCTTCTTTCCACTTTCTCTGCACTTCCCTCTAGTGAAAGAGGAGAGCTGTCAAGAGGGACAAGGACCACCTTAGGTTATCAAGAACTACTCAGGATCTCTTGCCGTAAGGCAGCTGCACTTTTAATTGACTTGTAAATCAGCTTTGTGCACTCATTGCAAGTAAGCACCATATCTCATCCTGTGTTTTCAGAGTTACATCTTCTTGTTCAAAATAATGAACCCCCACATCTTTCATAAAATAAAAGAAGTTGTCTAAGTCAATGTCAAAAAATTTAAATACACATTCCTTTAATCTGTGTACAGTTACAGAGATTATCAACTACAGCAATTCCACACGAGCGGCTTCAAAATACAGAAGCATTTGTATCACTTCAAAATCTGAAAACAAACTAAAGCCATTAGAGGGCAAAGTTACTGTCTTTTCTATGGCTTAGAAATTTGTCAGTTTATAGAAACATGAAGTTTCGAAAACATGCAACAGCACAGATTTGAAAAATGAACATTTTATTTAAAAGTACTGAAAGCCAGCATGAGGGATGAAAAGGCTAATAAAATGATGAGGTACAGAATCAAAGTTGTCTGCAAGCCAACCATTCTTTCATTCAAACAGCTGACATGTTGGCACCAAACATGTCATACATACAAAGAAGGCCCAAGACAACTTCTTTCTTAAACTACACAATCTAATTTTTCAGGCTCTCTCAAATATTAGGAGAAGCAATTTGGAATAATCTAACATGACATCAGGAACACTTCCTTAGTTTCATCTATATATAGAAAGAGAATCTCCTTTAGATAGATCTTTATCACCTACAGTACAGTTTCATTTTATTTTAGTTGATTTCTTTGATTCTGATAGATAGCAGTAATTCACTAAACCATAGCCTGAAATTCAAATAAAACAATCTTGCTAAGCCATATTAACAAGATTCCACTAGGAAAAACATGCTGTGCTAAAAGCTTTGAAATTTATGACTTATGTGACTACATATCACTGTGGGAGTTAACCCAGTTTTTTAGTCATGTTCTACTGTATTAATGGGACACCTTTAATATAAATTTAAAAGTTATTTAATAAAACTATTTCACAAAAAAGAAAAACATTGAATCATCTTAAGCCAAGATAAAGATTATTATTACTATATTTTACTTTATTTCAATTACTAAACTTACCTCAACACATGTGTTTTACTTTTGTCCAATTCTCCCCCCATCTCAGTAGCAAAGTGGAGTGAGTGAGCAGCTGTGTGGTACTTAAGAGATCAGCTGAGGCTAAACCACAACTTATGTATCCCCTACTTGGAATTTAGAATAAAAACACAGGTAAAGCACAGCGACTGGGATACACAAATTGGTTTCTTAGTGACCTCATCTTTATTATCATAGCAACTTCAAAATATGATCACTAACAGTAAGTAGCTTATGGACAGGAGGGCCAACAACTTTGAATCTCAAAGCTATGCCACAGTGATTTGTACTTCAGTAATCACTAAGCTTCCTCTGGCCAGCACTTGGATGTGACCCTACCTATATGGAAAAGACAGACTGTATTGTGCATGATGATGATGATAATAATACTAATATTGTTGGGGTATCTAATTGATTTGGCAGAATATAGCTTTAATATTTGGTTTCCTGAAGACTACAAGCACCTAATTAATCATCAGCATATCTTATCTAAGTCACCCAACAGGGAGTAACTCTAGGCAACATTTCTGCAGCACATTCCTCCCCAGGATGGTCAATATCAAACATTTCAAGGCCCTTTTTATGAATTCCAAATGTACCATAAGCCCAAGTTTTCAGACCTCAGTTAGGTATCTTCTCTGTAGGACTAATGCCTCCACAGTACTTTCCCATCCAGAGAACATGGGATCTAGAATTCTTTCCTGTAACAAGTACACACTGTGCTGTCCAAAGACAAATGAAATCAGCAACCTTCCAACAAGGAAGATGGATAGATAATATATACATGCCTGCTCTTATTTTATAAAATTATGTAGGAACTAGCACTAATAGTGTATCTATTTAATAAGAAATGTAATCAGTCAAAATTATCCTTTACATTAGGCTGCTAACTTAGATTCCCCAAGCCATTCTCTCTCTAGTAATACTACTGCTTCATCTGTTTTTGCAGATGCAAAGGTGCAGAACTGTGTGCACACAGGAAGATTCAGGGTGCTGCACCACATTTGTTCATGCCCCATACAAAGAGTATAAATTAAATTGCCTTTCCTACAGTCTCACCTCTTACACTGCCAGCATACCAGGAGGTCACACAAGAATAACATGAAACAATGTACTCTTCATGAATAACTGCTTAAGAATGTGAAGGACTGTAAATCTCTTCCAGGCTGTAGTTTCAAACACACACAGCCTCATTAAGAAATACAGTACTGGTAGAAATCCTGACTCAAACAGCAAACCAAAGCTAATACATATATCTTCTCTGTAACAGCATTTCACAGATCATAGTAATCTTTAGAGGTTCCTAAAACCTTAGCTCAGGCTCATAGTTCAGCGTTTCCACATTTATACCTTTCCCAAAGTGGAAGGCAGGGGACAAAGTTCCCAGGTGCCTAGAGGAAACAAAGGAATCAGCAAGAGGAAAAAAGCAATTCCATCCTTTACCTGCCTGCTTGATTCAAGCTTATCTGTCTCTCTTTACAGGCATCTGAGCTTCAGTCAGGATCCACTGCTGCATCCATGCTCTTTGGCATGTTTTCACAAATAGCCACTACGCTTCCACAGTGGATGCTGCTTCCCAATAACTACAGAAGTTAAATTAATTTATTGGTCTAAGTACAAGAAAGGAAGCAGCTCGAGGCCACTGTTAGGCAAAGAAGAATCAGGAATGAAGCAATGTAAACCTCCTAATGTTTAACACTTTTTTTATACTTTCATATTACCATTTGAGTCTTCATTATTCTCTAGTTTGTATTGCAGATATACTTCTCTTTACTGCTCTCATAAGATGACTGGCACTGCCAGGTGTTTTATCTCCAGAACAATGACCTCAGGGTATGCAACTCATTATGCACTGCCTGTAAACCACTTCTTTTTATAATGAAGCATAAAATAGAAATCTGATGGCAGATTCTGCCCCATTCTCCTCATTTAGTTAAGGTTCTGTAACCATTCAGGAGGAGACTGCTGAAAGATGTCCTGAGATGTTCAACATGTGAGGCTGCAGTTCCCGGCAGCCAACAGATGGACGTGTGTCCTCCCAACAGCAGTATGTGTAGTTAGCATCACTACTAAGAGAATGGTCCTCTGAAACAGCCAACAGTCTGATCACAAAAATGTCTACACGAAATGTGTTGATGTTGACAGAAAATCACAAAGTGCCTGATCAGCACAATGTCTGCTGTTAAATTCAGCACTATAACCTTTCCTGAACTCAGAGCTTCAGGGTCTTAAGACTGTCTCAGTCAATAAAATTCTCCTCTGCCTCTACCTAAAAGACAGCTGCCCAAACAGCATCAAGCTCTTCCAGCTGGTTCCATCTTGGTACGCCATCTGACGCCAGAAAGGAAAGGATTCCAGCTTCTCCAGACAAGATGGAAGAGTAAAGAAAAACAGGCAATTGGTCATGAGCCTATTGGACACCTTACCAGTTGCTGAGCCAATACATGTTCACAAAGTCACTGAACAACCTACCACAACAAAGGTTACTAGAGAAAGGCAGACCTTTCCCTCTCTTCTAATTGTCTCACAGCAGAGTAGGAAAACCAAGCCCAGACTCACTGACTGTGTACTCACTGACTGGACAGCTGCATCCCCCCAAAATATACAGACTTGAAGGAATGAAAGAAACAAAGGATAAAATGCTCCAGTTATCCTTTCACTTCCTCCTCTCATTTCAAGCCAGTATTTAACATAGGGAGAAATGCTCCATTGGATGCTGTGCCAAAAAGCCAGCTCAAGGAGACACATACCCATCCCCAGGCTTTGGATGACACTACACTCTGTTCCACCAGATCTCTGCAGGACCTGTCTGCACCCCTCCCAAAGAAAAGACAGGGAGACAGCAGTACTGAGGTCAGGTCCTATCTCAACATCTCACCTAAACATCTCACCTAACATCTCATCTAAAGCCAAGAGGCTTTAGAAGACTACGTAAGGGAAAAAACAGATCACAGTAAGTGAAAGACAATACTCAAGGATAGTACCAGACATAATGAGGGGGTTGGCACATGAAAAGACCCTTAAAATTCAGCAAGGCTCCTTTCCCATATCTTGAAGGCATGCCCTTCTTTCTTTCATTGTCAAAGTCCTAAATCCAAGCCTGAAGAAGTTTACAAGGTTTTAGGGAAAAAAACCTGTTTCTTAAACTTTATATACTTACCCACTTTTTGGAGGGTTACCCTGAAGTTTCTCTAGGGAAGAACTGCTGCACTTTCATATTCCACGATAGCTGAAGAGAGCTTGGCATTTAGACACACCAAATTTCATGGGCAGTCTCCCCTCCTAAGTTCACAGCAGTTTAAAGGCCACAATATTTAGGGCTTCTTCTTAAGAAACAGCTCAGCCAGCATTTTGAGATATGCCATCAGGCATACAAAGATCAACTCTCTGCACAGACCAAGCTTTACTGTTGGGGACTCCACCAACCAAAAAGTACAATACACTTTGTGAGCTTTTATAGCTTCACATTACAGTCAGGAAAAGAAAAATCATATTGATCAAGTGTGCTGGTCTACTGACATGACCTCATGTTCATTTTACTATCATACAGGCTTAAGTAGTGCCAGTGATTTACCTCTACATATTCAGAGACTGTTGCGGTGTGTATTTGGGGGGGATTCCGGGGAGGATTCCCCGGGACCCCCCCGGGGGGTCTTAGAAGCGTGGGTNTACTGCAGGGAGGGACAGACTTGGAATGAACCATACACTGTGACCAGGGCTGAGCTGGGATATACCACCCCACAAGAGACCAAAAATAAACTTTAGTTAGCACAGAGCATAGAACAAATTACAGTTGCTAAGCCATGGGACAAACATGGTAAAAACTGAAGATCAGTGTTATATCTTGCAGCTGTGAAGTGCAAACACAGCAGTTTTACAAATCAACTTTAAACATTAAGATGCAACTTCTTCATGAAATTATTTGATCACTGTTTTACAGTTTTGAAGCATTGGATTTATGCAACCAGAGTCAACCTTTTTTGGGGAAGATCTTCATGTCTGTCTCTTCTGCCTTATGAAAAATGAATTCCCTAATAGTTTCTATGCTGCCTTTAATAGCAGCTTGCCTGAAAGAGCAGAGAAGCTGAAAGCTGTCTTTTGCTAACAACTAATCTCATTCATGAGTCAGGCCCAAGATGTTTGCTTTCCAGGTAAATACTAAAAACACCTGCTCACATCAACCCTTACTCAAGAATCTTAGGAGAGGAAAGCCCATATCATGCCGATGACACAAAGCTCCTGAAATCTGTATACAGAATTCCATATTGCAGATAATTTAACCTGGTGCCCAGAATTTACCACTGAAGCATCACTACCTCAAAAGAACACCACCCATTTTATCATCACGACCCTAAATGACAGATTATGGTTCCCTTAGACAAGCAGATACCTAGGAACTGTATGTCAGAACATTGTGCCAACATTCTTAGACAACAGGACCACTACAATTTCCTGAACTATGGGACACAGCTCCTGGCTTACACAGCACTGCTGGGGTTGCAGAGGTGGTTTATGGTTCATAATGATGACTCTTGCATCCATCAGCTTTTGTCATAACAGCCAACATCCTGGAATGTGCTGCCACACTGGGCAGGGCAAACACCTGAACAGATACAGAGCATCAAAGACACAAAGAAATGTTCCTTACTAGAAAAGGGACTGGAATACTTAATACAAAAAAAGGGAGAAGTGAAAGAAGGCTATAAAATACACAGAGAAAACTTTCTTCCAGCCTTCAAAACCCCTCTCCCTTTATGCTGCAAAGAGATAGGATTCTTTGACCATCACTCAAATTTTGAATTTAGTTGTACAAAATTAAAGACCCAGTACAGAAGACCTGAAATGCCTAAGGTGACAGGATTCTGATACAGATCTAAACACTTACAAATATATATTCCTATACTAGAAATCTATTTGATGTTGAAGCCTCAAGCAAATAAACAAAAAAAATTCCCACATTACTCTCAGAATTACCAAGTAACATTTTGCTCAAGAAATTATATTGTGCAGTCTTACCCAGAAAGATGGAAGGACGATTAGGACAGAAAGTATTATTTCTAAATCGTAAAAAAAACCCCAAACCTGTACCCTAGTTGATGCACAACAAAGCAGAATTAAGCACAGAAATTTCATACAATATTTTTCTTCTACTTCAATCAGTATTTTCTTGTTTCAGATCTAAGTCAAAGAAGAAACACAACCCCCGGAAGCAGCTAATTTGCATACACACTGAAAAAGATAATAATTTACATCATAAACTCCCCTAAAATGGCCTAGATTTGTGCATGATGTTCAAACACCTTTAGCATATCTTTACTATTACATCATCTGCTCTTAATTTTAATCATGGAAATGGCAAAATTATTCACTATTTGAAAACATGGCTACATTTGCAGAATTATGCAGTTAGTTAATCATCCCTTACCTATTCTCTCATATACATATACATAAAAATATATAAATATATATATAAATAAATAAATAGATAGATAGATAGACAGACAGATAGATAAATAAATAAATTTGTGTATGTGTGCATGTGTCTCCTTGTTCTGTTAACAAATTCTTCTGCTAACAAGGCATGGGGAGGGGGCAGGAGCTGGCCATGTAAAATTTTACTTATAAATGTATACACCACAAATACAGACCAACACCCAACACATATAGAGACAGAATGAGTTAAGAAGAAAAAAAATAAAAATTACACCTTTGCAGATCACCTAAGACAATGACCCACAGAGAGAGCAGGTTTCCAATCACAGTTACTAGCACAACTGAAGTTAATGTGCATCTGGGGGATATGTTTTGCTTTGCATTTCCCATTCCATAATATTATGGATTTATAAAAGCAGAGTCTCAGAAAGAAAGATCAGTGTATGACAGTTCTCTTTGATCTCTGGGTTTACTTACTACTGCAAGTGAGATCAGATGTTAAAAGCCACAGGAATTTACCACTTTGAAGTATTTTAACTTTTCATTAACTGGAACAGTAGTCCCCGATTACAAGACAAATTCAGAAGGGTAGAGCTTATTTTATTTTTGCAGACTTAAGCTTGTTGCACAGCTAATAAGAAATCCAGTACTTAATTTAATTTAATTTTCAGGAATGTGATTTCTTACTACTATTGGAGATGTGGGAAAGAAAGGGATATTTAAGAGAGTTGACCTATTTTGCTCTGGAATGAATAGTGCAACATCCCCACTCAAATTCCAAGAAAAGCCACTAGGAGATAAATATATTTTTCATGTTTATTCAGCTGACAAGCATGACCCTGAGCACTGACCAAATTAATAATGGCCACTTTGCCCTTTCTCAAACAAATTAAGATTTTCTAATGATTACAGGAAAGGAAGACTGAGCTGTTTAGTCTGATAAAAACTGGTGGGTTTTGATACTGGCATTCTTTAAGGTTCTTAAAATAACAACTAAGGATAAATACAGTGGAAGTGCCTAACAAATGTGCAGCTTTTTAAAAACAGTTAATCTGAAAATAGATCTATTACTTTGTAGATGATATGTTATGAACTCAGTTTCCTGAAAGGAAAATATATATTTATATCATGTATAATTTTTCAATATTTATTTTGAAATATCTAAAGTGTGTTTCTGAGCCAAAATAAGTTGCCTTTTTTGCTGTTGTTTAGCATTTTGGAGACATTCTATGTATAATTTATTATTTCTATGTAAGATTTGATGACAATATCCAGAATTGGCATGATGGCAGAGAAAGCTAAAGACTAAAAATTAACAACTATACTCTGGCTAAAAAAGCTTCGCTAAGAAGGGAAATATAAGAACTTCACTGCATAACCACTAGTCTGGACAGGAAGGCAAGAAGGTTTTTGTTTCCCTCCTTTCTGGGGAAAAAATACTGGAAATCCAAAGAATAAGAAAAGTACTTGCCATATTGTTTTTTAAATAACTTTAATAATTGTAATAACTTTAGTAATTACTTGCCATGTTGGTTTTTTATGTAAGTAGTCCTGTAGTTCTGGTCTCAGACTGTTTCACCTGGTTTGCACAAACTAAGAGGGAAGAAAAAAAATCACCAATAAAAAGTATGTGGTTACATTGGTAACCAGAAAAATTAAATTTAAAAAAAAGGAAACACAAAAACCATAATACCATGGTAATTCTCTTTTCTGATTTGCTTGTGGAAACAATCCATACACTGCAAGGCTGCAAGAAAAAACTGCAACACTGACAGCACTGGTGAGACAAGGATTAACTAGGGGTGTATGTATACACCCCAAATACAGACCAACACCCAACACATATAGAGACAGAATGGGTTAAGAAGAAAAAAAAAATTACACCTTTGCAGATCACCTAAGACGGTGACTCACACACACCAAGAAATAGCTGCACAACACAGATAAATTATTATGAAATTGTCTTTGCTTATTTGTACTTATTTCTAATTTCTAATTTCAGAATTTCTAATTCTGACCATGTAATGTCCATGTAATAGGTTTATCAAATATGATACAAGATTTCAGTTTTATCATCCAGACACTCACACACATGCTAAGGAAAGGAATGGACTTCACTATAAATTGGTCATTTCTTTACAACCAAAACCAATGTTTTCACTAGATAAAATCTTACTGTTCACTGAATTTACTTTCCCCATGAAAAAGCTGGATCTGAAGTAACAGAGCATCCTAAGAGGGCTCAAGGAAATGTAGTACTAAAAAACAGGTTTCTAGAGAGAAAGCCTGCTTACTCACACAGGATGAGCTTGAAAACAAAGCACCAGCTCATGGAAGCAGGAACTTTTTTGACCAAAAGAGACAAAAGCAGTGCCCTGAAGGGGTTAACTAGAGTATCAAACTGCAAAGAAGAAGTGACTGAACCCTGGAAAATGCTGGAATTCCCAGAAAAACAGCAAAGCTAAAGGGACACCAGGAACAGCAAGTGACAAATGACTGGAGTGCCCGTACTTGTATGAGGCAGCACAGGGAGTTCAGCTGAAGTGACAAAAAGTGCCAGGAGGTTCTTTCTGTCTACATAAAAACACATGGGTGGTACCAAAGCATATGACAGAGTTAACTGAGTTTGTGTAATTTAATCCTAGAAACAAAACCCTGCTTTACAGATGGTTCCCTATACACGTCAAGCTCATGTGCACTCACCAAAACCCAGGAGTGATAAGACTCTCCACGTGCCAAGGGCTCTGCTTTTCCCAGATTTTGACTATTTGACCATTGATTGATTTTCAAATCCCTACATCATTAACAAATAAATAGGACTACAATTACATTCAAGCTTTTAAGTGATGGCCACAAAGAATGTATAATTAGCTATGCCTTACATGCACTTACAGTGTTTCAGCTTTCTAAAGTCTGTATATACCACAATTACAATTATGTCTCAGGGAAAGTCCATTTTGTTCCTGGAGTCTCAAGAGAATTAACATTTATCATTATGTTTTAAAATTAACTGGCTTACTGTCACACATTAATATTCACATTAGTGTAATTCATTATATACTATGGCTGTATTACTTAAAGGAATTTATTTCAATTTTCTGAAAGGTGATTAGGTAGCACAGATTGAAATATCACTTGTTCTTGTGTATTACAGAGACTGTCCCTCCCTAGTTACTATGGAGTCTAAGAGAAAATATCATTTTTTCCTGGCCCACCTTTATAAGCAGAGGGTAAGGTGGTAAGGATGACCAAAAGCTTTCTGCATGAACTAATCCTTCACCCCAACTCTGTCCTCTTCTTATTACTTGTAAGAAAATCTGCATTTCCAGCCTGGGTCAAGGAAAGGAAACATGAAGGCACCATGGTTGATGTGGCATAAGAAAGGCAGCAGGAAAAACAAAATTACAAAGTTTTTAAACTTTGTAAAAAGTCATCCAGCCCAGCCTTCCACTCCCACATCTTCACATCACTCAGCTCAGCAAAAGATAGTATCAAAAAAACACTCAAGACTGACTTAATTAAAATAGCCCATCTCCTTTCCAAGAGTACACAGCAACAGCACACCTAAATGATCCCTTGAGCAGAGAAATCTTTGAAGCTGTGAACAGTTTCCCCTGGGGGAAAAGGGAACAGTGTGGTTCACCCAGAGGGAAGAGCTGTACCAGCCCCTGCTCCACAGCCAGGGCTGTGGGAGTGTGGAGGGAGCCCTCCTCTGCCCACAGACCCATCACACTCACCACTTCCTCATGAAACAAGGCTCAGGACAGATGTGGGCTGACTTCAAATACGCCTTGGAAAACCTGCAGGTGACCAGGAAACTACAGATAAATGTTTTGTTTTGAAGCTCAGCTGAGTGGGGACACCATGGAGAAGTACTTTCCCAGGCAGGCTCCCACCCACTGCTTACTGTTTAATGATAACAGTTTTAAAACTTGAAAGTAGTTCTTCCAAACACACATTTAGGACAAAACTGAAATAATCTTTGAAAACCATGTCAAAATTTGCCTCGTGTCAGAAACTGAATACACACCTTCCTAAGTGCTGATGATTAACTTCTTACCATGATGGCCTCTAAAACAGCTATGGAAACATCTTAAATTACATACCTCTCATGGCAGACTTGCTGTAAAGCAAGTGACAGCAGCAATAACTTTGGTTTTGATGTTCTGGGGTTTTCTTTTGTTTGACATTTTGTTTTGGTGGGGTTTGGTGTTTTGGGGTTTGGGAGGGGGATGAGGGTTTTGGGGCAGCAGGAATGGTTTTGGGTTTGGGGGTCTTTTGTCTGTTTTTTTCTTCTGTAAGGGGGCAAAGCAGGAGGAAGGGAAATAAATTCACAAAGAAAAGGTCAGCATGTCAGTAGGGAAAAAAAATCCTTGTTTGATCAAAGAAAGCACTAAAAGCTACCACGACCTTCCAACTAAAGGCTTTTTAAACTCTTCAGTTACATACTATTTACTCAGACATCAGCTACTTGTAAACAGACTGCTTCAGGCTAATCAGGAATGTTCCTTGATGTTAGCTAGTGACCCACTGCATTACCCTTTGCTAGTCTGTTTATTTTACAGAACAGAGATGCAGAATAAAAGATGAGAAAAATACATTTTCTTCAAGACATGGGTTTTGTCTACATGGACAGAATCATTAAGAAAGGAATCTGCAAGACCTTTTTTACTCAATAATGCACCAAAAATCAAGAAAATTTGGTACAAAGATAAGACAGGCTGTGTTCAGTAATTTTGTTTTTCTTTCATGCAGCATTTAAGAGTTTCCCATAATGACAATGATCATCTTTAATGACAGATAATTTGATTTGTTTGAAGACACATATCCTTCTCCAGAAAAGCTACATTACTTAGCAGTATTACTGCGAGGCTGAACACCCCAAGTAGAAAGCATGACATGCTTGCAGCCAAGACAAAAGAATACCTTCTGTGATAAAAATAATTTGAAGCTAGCTGCACTTTTACAGGTGAATTTATTCTTTAACAGACAAAGAGTGTATCATGTTAAAAAAAATCCACTGACAGTTCAGCTTATGAACACTACAAAACAACCAGGTAATTTCATTAATATACTGGAAAGACAACTAGCTTGTCTGCATCTCTGCATACCAGAACCCACTGTTTTCCTTGAATTTACTACTAAGATATCACATGAATGATTTGAATTTGATTCAGAAGCAGCTTCCCAGCTCTCTTGAGCTGCAATCACAATAAAGAAACAGTTTCTGTTCTCTAATGTGTAACAAACTATGGCAAATCAAAACTTAAAATTATTATGAGAAATATCAAATCAACACTCTGATTTGATATTTGCTTTTAATCACACACACGATTTGAAAGCCAGGATGGGGAATGGTATGAAAATGCAGATATTAGAATATGAAAATTCACGAATATGAAGTTCCACTCTCATAATATTTGGATAATCAAACTGCCCTCAAGCAGAAGTTCTCTGTCAGTATCACAGGGCAAACTATCGGCATTTTTACCAAAATCTCTGATGTTGTAGTCTGATCTCTCTTACAACTTCTTATCAACTCCGTAACAAAGGGACAAACTTCCCTTTTCTTAATGAAAAAATTTTCAGCAATGTAAATGCAAATAATACTTTCATAATGTCTGATATTCCTTCCACCAATGCAGCAGTATTCAAATACTTAAAATTGCACAGGTCAATTTTCTTAATCTCATGGAATTATTATTTTTTACCAGGAGGATTATGACCAAAATAATTTGAAAATTTGACTGCAAAAAATAAAAATGCAGTACAAGCAAATTAAGCAAGATCCTAATCAATGACAAAAGGAAGTATTCTTTGGTTAGATTTTATGTCCATTAACTATAAGCCCTTAAAAGCAAGTTTCTTACGTATGATTAAATATTGAGAGCAAATCTCACAAAATCATAGAATCAAGCAGGTTGGAAAAGACCTTTGAGATTATCCAATCTATGACCTAACATTACCTCATCAAGACCATGATATTTAAGTGCCACATCCAGTCTTTTTTTAAAACCTCCAGGGATGGTGACACCACCACCTCTCTAGGCAGCCCATTCCAATGCCCAATTTCCCTTTCTATGAAGAACTGCTGCTCCCTGATGTCCAACCTAAACCTCCCCTGGCACAGCTGAAGTCTCTGTCCTCTTGACCTGGGCTGGTGCCCTGGGAGAAGAGACCAACCTCACCTGGCCACAGCCTCCTTTCAGGCAGGGGTAGGGAGAGAGAAGGTCTCCCCTGAGCCTCCTTTTCTCCAGGATAAACACCCCAGCTCCCTCAGCTGCTCCTCACAGGGCTTGTGCTCCAGACCCTTCCCCAGCCTTGCTGCCCTTCACTGGACCTGCCCCAGCACCTCAACATCCTCCCTGGAAACTGAGGGGCCAAAAAATGAACACAGGATTCAAGGTGTGCCCTCAGCAGTGCCCAGCACAGGGGACAATCCCTGCCCTGGCCCTGCTGCCCACACCACTGCTGATCCAGGCCAGGATGCCCTTGGCCTTCTTGGCCACCTGGGCACAGCCTGGCTCATGTCCAGCTGCTGTCACAGCACCCCCTGGTCCCTTTCAGCCTGGCACTGTCCAGCTGTCCCCAGCCTGCAGCACTGCAGGGGATTGCTGTGGCCAAAGGGTAGGACCTGGCACTTGCTCTTGTTAAACCTCACCTTGTTGGACTCAGCCCATGGATCCAGGTCCCTCTGCAGAGCCCTCCTACCCTCCAGCTGGTCAGCTCTCACACCCAACTCAGTGTCATCTGCTAATTTGCTGTGGCAGATTCAATGCCCTCATTTGGATCATCAGAAAAGTGACTAAACAGGACTGGCCCCAGCACAGACCCCTGAGGGACACCACTGGTGCCTGGCTCCAGCTGGGTGCAGAACCTTCCCCACCACGCTCTGGGCCTGGCCATGCAGGCAGTTCCTGACCCAGCACAGAGGGCTCCTGTCCAAGCCATGGGCTGCCAGCTTTTCCAGGAGTGTGCTGAGGGACACAGTGTCAAAGGCCTTGCTGAAATCCAAATAGAAAAAACATCCACAGCCTTTCCTGCATCCCCAGGGTCACCTGGTCATAAAACAAGATCAAGCTGTGTCAGGCAGGACCTGCCCCTCCTAAATCCCTGCTGGCTGGGTCTGATCCCCTACAGCTGTCCTGTAGATGCTGTATGATCACACCCAAGATGATCTGTTCCATGACTTTGCCAGACACTGATGTCAGGCAGACTGGCCTGTAGTTCCCCAGATCCTCCTTCCAGCCCCTCTTATGGGTGTTTCAGTGTCCAGCTTCCAGTCATCTGGAACCTCCCTGGTTAGCCAGGACTGATACTAGATGTTGAGGAGCAGCTTGGCAAGCTCTTCTGCCACCCCCCTCAGGACCCTTGGACAGATCCCAGCAGAAACTGAACAGGTCATTTAGATACCTGTATGTATAGACTGGCATTTAAAATGCTATCACAAACCAGAACAAGTCCAGCCACAACAAAGGGGGCAGAGACAGAGATTCATTGAAGTCATCAAGCTACCTGCACCAGTCTATGGGATCCCTCAGGAAACACGCACCAGAAGCACCCAAGATTATTTAAAATATAAACAGGTCATGATAAACGTCTGCTGCTGGATACATCTGCTCTGTACAATCAGCAACACTTCTAGAGTATCACTCTTGCTACAGGAGAGACCCTGGAATGAGGATGTGATCAAGGTGTGCAAATGAAAGAAATCAAAGGTCTCTATACAAAAGCCAGACTGAGGAGAAAAAGCCAACAATAATCATCTCAACTTTGTTACAGCGTATTAAGAATCAACATAGTTTAACTCAGATCTCTTTTTGCCGTTTTAAACACAGCCAAATTTGGTTTTGTTTCATTATTTTACCATAGGTGAGAAGTTTTCCTTCTAAAAACAAACAAGTAAAATATTTCTTAATACTGAATACTGTTCACTCCCTGATCAGTATAGCTTTTCTGGAAAAAGAAGCAACTGTCCTATGACAATTGTGTCAGAAAGAACAATGCAATGCAACAACATGTCTCTTCTCCCCAAAACAGGAAATGCTGCAAGCTGACATCTAGAAACAAGTATTATTTTTCCCCTATAGAGTGTGGTACTTAGCCATAACGTGACTCATATGTCAGCCATTTATGGAACACAGACTAGTAGGAAAAAGTAAACCAAATCAACTCCAGTAATACATGTACCAAGCAATAAAGGATTTTTTCTTGTTCTTGCATATTTTCTTGTATGAAGTGTGAAAGGGGGTGACAAATCAAGGTACTCTAGAAGGAACGGATTCACTTTCCATTCTTTGTGACTGAGAAAGAATTCCAACTCTCTCCATTTGTATTTAATTACTCACTTTTTGCTGTACACACAATCTACTACGCTATTTTACACCACACATTGAAGCTAAGTATTTCTGACAAGGTTAGACAATGTTTTGTAAGATTGTCATCAGTTTTATGCATGTACTCAACCAACTAAATAACTTTTTTTTCATCTTGAGCTAGCTTCATTTTTTTCTGGTCTTAAGTCCCAAGTTTTAGAGCCTCAAATTGTTAAATTTCTCAGAAATGGTAATTAGTCATTTGTAATTTTTGCTCATGTAAAATAAAAATGTATAAAGAAGGGACTTCTTAAATAATTAAACTCCCTTCCTGAGCAATAAAAGAAATAACCGATTCCCAAATATATTTAATTGAACCTACTGCTGTTTCAAATTCAATTTTTCTTTAATTGGTAACTGTAGTACATGTGAATTATTAACCAGCAATCCCCAAGAACAGGATATAAAATAAAAAGAGAAAAGGCTTCCAATGTAGCTGGAAGATAAACTCACTTTTTTTCAAGACACTCTGTAGAATTCTCCTGCTGTGCTGCTTTTTTTATTACCATCTACCTGAAGTTCTGCTGGAAGGTTTCCTCTAAGGAGCCCAAGAAACCAGCTTGAGGATGACAGTATTACGAGACTTGCCTTCTCTGAAATGTTAAAGATTTTTAGAAGGGCTACAGGCACAAGAATCTGCTTTGTGACTTCTAAAGAAGCTGAAGAGTAAGCAAGAACTTTTTAGAGGCACCTCTTCTAAAGTGTAATTGTGCAGACAAGAGCTGTTTCCCCATTAACCCATTAAGATGGGATAAGAATGAGTCACAGAGAACTCCAAGAAGCCTCATGGAAAACTGTTCAACACCAACTGTGCAAAGCACACAGCATGCCTATGCAACACTCTAGAACACCAAGCAACAACTCTTCTACTACATTTTATGTAATGTTCTTAAGATGCCTACAGTTATTTCAGCTTTCCTGCATTTAAACAAGGCTATTACCCCAGTCACCAGCAAAATTATGTTATCTGCAGTCAGCACTATGGGCATTCAATGCTATTCCAAATGTGATGCTGCTCATTATTTACCCAAAAATGCTGATGAATAGGAATGCTACTTTGGTAGCTGCCAGCCCTTGCTTCAGAAATACACCAGTCTTCTTTGTACAGCCTGAACACCAAGTGACCTAGGAACTTCTGATACCACTGGAGCATTTTTATTTGTTTTTCAAACTGAAGTCCACTGGATAAGAGAAGCTGGCACTTCAGCCATGCTGGCTGTGGAACCCCTCAGCTGAGATTGCAAGTCTATAAAGAACATGCAAACTGGATTTTGGTGGCAAGAGGATTGCTCCATAGGTCCAGCAATACCTTAATCATCCTAACACAACACAGAATTCTACGCTGTTGCCAGACAGGTGTTTCTTCTGCTCTTTGGAAGAGTTTCCCAGGTAAAGAAATGCACAACTAAAACTTAAAAAAAGCTAAGCCCTATACATATGCATAAGTTTATTGTTCATCTTCTCACCTAACACCCTCAGAACATCAATAAATCCTCTCAGCAGCAGGACCACCAGTACCTTCTGCTGCTGCTGCTACAGTTCCTCAGCAGTTCACTTGGTTAACACTGCATACCACACCAAAGAAGAAGGTGTGCTGTGGAGGCAGATGAGCCTGCCAAGCCTCTGCCCTGGAAGGATGTCCCTTAAATGGAACGTGATAAGCTTATCTCAAGGGAGAGATAACCTTCAGATAAGGCTGTTCTCCTTGGTGAGTACCCACAATGCCCTGATATTCCCATGTAGTTTCTTTTTAACCCATTGGTTTCCCCCTTTGGTACCACCCTCACTTTCCCCCATAAACACCCCAGCTTCTGCCCCGTTCAGGAGGGAGCTGTCGTCCTTGGGTATGCCACTTGGTACTACATGGCAATGTGAACAAAGAGATGTTTTTTCCTACCTCTTCATTTAAAATAATCCAGGAAAACTGTAAGGAAAATACAAGCAGCAGAAGCAAAGCAGGCAGGGATTGCTCAGTTGAGGTTAATCACCAACAGGGGAGAGCTCATTACTGTTTCCCAGTGAGACTTGGGAGCTGCCGTGTCAAGCTGAAGCATTATGAACGTGCCATGCTAAGAGAGCTGCCTACCAGGGAGGAAGCAAAGCTCAGCACTGCTCCAGCCAGGCACCAAAGACAGCCAAAACATTTGCCAGCATTCCCAGCAAGCACCAGCTACAGAGCAGCAGAAGCAAACATGGCAGGGTCTGGGCAAGAGGCAGAGCTTGAAATCACGCTGGATTAACACCCACCCCCAGCACAGAAAAAAGTACCCACTATGCTCACATCTATTTTTAAAAAATACTTCTCTTACTAAGGAGGAGAAGGAAGCACAGTCATCCTGCATATCAAGTAAAAACATTTTTAATTAGATAAAATGTTGAAATGTCTAAGTTCAAGACATCAAATTGGCTTCCTGTCTTAAGCAGCAAGTATCCTGTGAGGAGATTCCTCTTCCTTTCCTATTTCCTCTGAGAAACGTTCCTCAACTTCCACTTAAAGCAACAGGAAATTGTTGAATATTTAGATACATCTTATCTGACTATTTTTGCTAGTTCAGATTGGACACAGTTATGTAGGAATGCAGCAGTTACTGATGTACCACCAGAGAGCACTAACCCAGCACTAAGCTTCCTTTGCTGGAGCAGCCCTTTTTAGTCAGCAACAGAACAGAGCAAATAATTTGATTAGTCATTAGTTAGTAAAATAAACATGTGAACACATGGCCCCACAAGCATAGTACTCTAAAGGATTTACCCACCAGACTGTTCCCACTTTACCTCTCCAAAATAAAGATGGCAAGTTTGAGTGTCACTGTGATCCCTGTTACAGGTCTTCTGTGCAGACACAGAACACAATGGCACATGAACCTGGGAGGGGAAGGACAGGACAGCCAATGCAGTGCCTTCAAAAAGAATGACATGCTCTAAAACTGCTCTACTTTGAGAAGAACTTTGGCAATGCAATTACAGAAGTATCATTTGACTTTTAATCTAGAGGCATCCTCCACTAGAGGAGAAAATCACTTTATGTTTGACAGTAAAAAGCTACTCTGCTGGAGAGTTTTGAATTTTGAAGAGAAGGGAAATATAATGAAAGCATGACCACTCCACAGGAGACTGCTCCTACGTTTTCCATTCAGGAAACTACAATGTGATTTCTGAAGTTCTGAGTAACAGGGGAAAAAAGGGTAACTTCTGAGTGTAAATTCTTCAAACTCGCATATTTAAGCTTTTGATATGACTCCATATTCAGCTATAAACAGCAGTAATATTTTATAGAGAATTAAATTTATACAGACTAATTTCTAGACTTTTCTAGGGATGAGAAGGGAGTTACAATTTTTCCTTTGCATAATGCTCATGTAGGATAATATTTCTAAAGGGGCAATTTCCACTTTAACTGAAAAACCCATGGAGCTTTTCAACCATCCCTTACAGAATGTACATAAATATACTTTTAAGCATGTGTGAATCAGTGTGTCATTTTCTAGCCTGAATCACTGCATTACAAAATTGCAACCAAATGTTTTCCTGAAACTCTATCATCATGTATGGATTACACACTGGTCACTGAAGTACCTTTCATTTTAATTTTATAATCCTTGAGGGATACATGGAGAAAACCCTAACAACATCCTGCATGTTTTTTTCAGTTTCAGTTGTTTAATGAGTATTGTGCCTTCAAGGTAGTAACCAGATGAATATTTTCACTGAGCACAATAACCAAGCTGTGATTTCATCTTCTTAGAGAAATTATGTATCATGTATTATTTACCCAAGCATTCCTTGTTAGTTACTTAGCACTGCTAAAAATTCAGAAGGTTACATTTAACCGCTGCACAGTAAGCACTGAACAGTATTTTGGCCTGTGACCACTTATTGTGCCCAACTAAGCATCACAGAAATTGCCTTGCTTGATTCAATATAAAATTGTAACTTGGACTGAAATTTTGTCAGCTGTATTAAAACATGAGTTTAGAAATCTATTCGATCAATCTCTGAAGAAAAAAAGGAAAAGCACGCCCAGTGTTAGAGTAAGAGGCTGTAACAAAATGAATTAAATCAGCTGTATGAGTTCATAAAATTCAAGTTGCTTAAAGACACTTAAATATGTTCAGACTAAAGGCAGATATTACAAAATTACTCCATTAGATAAGAGGCCTAGATAGAAGAGTGGTGAAGAAAATGGAATGACAAAAATTGGGTTTTTTCTGCATCGCTTCAAAAGCTCTTAACCTTAAAATACAGCCATTGTCTATAGCAGTGTCTTAATGACACAAAATAAAGTCTTATCATCAAGCCTTTTGTAAAGGATTTCCAAACTTTCTGAAATTTCTACAGTAACTAAACCAAATGTATAACACATTACTATGGCACAATATCACTTGGGGGATGTACCAAGCTATTGGGCTGGTAAAGTCACGATTATTTGAAGGGTGAAACAATCTAATTTAACATCTATTCCTTCTAACTAACCAGTCACTGAAACACACATTTAAAATTCTTTTACAAGTTCTCACTTCTCTCGAGTTTAGACAGCACAGAGAATATATACAAAATCCCTATTTGCATATCTCTGCTTTCTCCCAGTACTAAAGTTTTCTACAGCATTTAGACTTTGAGGACCTTGAGGCTTCTCTCATCCTCCTTCTCTCCTTTTATATTTAGTGCACAGTTTGATGTTTGCACTTTTCAGCTTTGGTTTCTTCCCTTCCTCATCTAGCTGTACAGTAGATGTCCACCTCTCTTCTCCCACTGTCATTTTCTGTCATTTTCTTTGAGCTCCACTCAAGAGACGCAACCCAAAAAACAACTACATGACCACCCACATTCACCACATCAGGAGTTCCAAACAGGCAGGCCCCTTTCTCATTCTGCTGGTTCAATGACCCATCACTGCCCCAGTTACAAAGACTTTAATCCCAGAACTTAGACAGGAAGGTGACAGGTGAGACTACAATTCAAAGTAGTGCATGCATTTACACCAGACTCCCCACTCCTGACAGGAGTTATACACATAATCAGCTCTCCAAATCACTCCACCCCTATGTTTGTGCTGCCATGTATATTGTTTCAGAAAAGACCACATTCAGCTTACCCTTCTGTTTGCTAAACTGATTCAAACTGCAAGTAATCTTTGCTTGGTTTACAGTTCCTTCAGTTTAGAAAAATGGCAAGGAATGAGGACACATCCAGGTCTTCGGATATCATAGGTCATCTAAATACACAGGAGACTCATGATAATTTATTAATATTCCTTGCAAATGAGCAGACAACGTCCTTGGTTTTATTTGTCTGAACAGAAGAACATGTCAAATCCTGTGTCTGCTACACCTGAAACAAATCATAGCATTGACTCAAATGTTACACAACCAAACAGCACCCGAAGTTAACAAGAAGCTCTTTACCAGCAACAGTGCTAAGCTAGCTTGCAAAACTGAATGAAGAGGTAACTTGTTAAGTTCAATATCCCATGTTCAGCTCAAACAAGACTGCTATTTAAAAATAAAATAATTTCACATAGTGTAATTCAAACCCACAGAAGTACTGAGCACAAAAATCTCCAGACAGAACACAACATCAACTGACAGAAGTCATCCTACTGAAACACTTCCAGTTTCCTGAATTTAATACTGGACATTAACTCTTTAATGCACACTTTCCAAACATACAAATTAAAATAGAAAGAGATTCTGCTGACAAGATAAAGTCAAGACAACCTGAACAAGTAGCTGGAACCAGATGATCTTCATGGTCCCTTCCAAGGCACACCATTTCAGGATTCTATGCTTTCATATAGTCCCCTATAGTATTTAAGTCAAACCTAAGTCACTGACTCTTGAATTTTACCTTCTTTAAGCTACTGGCACAAAGGCTCAGCCCAGGCCTACCTGCTAACAAGCAGTAACACTTAAAGGGTTCCTTCACATATCTTTACCCTATGAAAACATGGTCTTTTCTATCTACACTTCCACAAATTTCCCAAAGTCATATATATTTCCATCAGTGACATTTAAAACAGTCTCTCCTTCCAGTGTCACTAAACATGCACCAGGCTTTGCTGTTTGCCTTCTGACACGTTCAGAGTATTAAGAAAATACCTTTATTACTGTAGTAATCACCATTTTATCTCTACAAATAAAGATGACAAAACAATTCCATCAGAATTTCTAGGTGCAGCTGAATTTCCAAGAGCTAATCTGAATGACAGCTTCAGTAAAATCCACATTAGAAATTTTAGAATCAAAGCAGGACTTTCTCCAGTTTCAGGGAAATGCTTAATCCTAATTACCTCTTTACACAATCATTAAGCAATAAATAGATTAAAGAATTTACTACAAACTTAATTCTTCATGCCTTCTTTAACAAGTCTTTCCAAGAGATGGAATCAAAATCTTTCTCGTTTCATTAGCAGTAAGACAGAATTAACTTTAAAAGAAATTCAGAAAGAAAACCAGACATTTTCAAGGCTTATTTTCTCTTTGCTGTGGCAAATAAATTGCATTGATCATGCAAACTACTGTCATTACTGTTATTTCACATTTAGCATGACAGAACAGCATCACACTGTAGCAATTTTTTCTTTCACCCACTGCCCTTCTCTCTATTCACATTAGGCAAGTACTGTCTAACAAGCAAGAACTGAAATTAGTACTCATTTTATATAGGCAACTTAATTTCAGTACACTGAAATTGAAATTCAGTACATTGAAGAATAACACTAAATCATGGTACGTTTTGGTTTCACAATTAAATCCCATCAATAAGACACCAGCATACCTGAAAACACTCTCAATATTAGCATAAAGTTTACTAAGGCAGCTTTTACTATTCTTGAAAAAATTTGTATTTACAACATTTCTGCAAGGAAGATTTAGATTTTGTATACAAGCTACTTCATTAAAAAATTGCTACTTCACAAAATTTAGTCTGCTCTAGTCTTGACAATTGGCAAGGGAAGCTAGTTAGAGCTTTTACAGGTTGTCTGTGGCAAAAGGTACATAACCAAAAGAATGTCAAGAGAGAATTTTCTGACCATTTCTACAAGACTTGTTTCTACATGGATTTTTCACATAAGGAGGAGACCAACAAAACTGAACTATACAGATTCCTGACATAATATTAATTTGTCTAAACCAAGGAAGTGACAGCATCACCATGATGGCAGTAACAGTAATTGCCAATTATTCCCCTCTGCACTCTTAGCCAAATTCTTGTAAATACGTAAAAAATATTTTTCCCAATAATTATACTAAATCAACAGCTTCTTCTATCATGAACATGTCTTAATCTAAATTATTAGGAGTTAAAGACAATAAATCAAGTACTTTATGAAGTGGGTTCAGAAGTACAGTTTCATTCACAATTCCAGTGAGGTTCTATCACTAGATTACAGTTCTATTCTGGTACAATCCCTTGATCTTATCCCCTTAGCCTGAAAGCAGAACATTTGATTAAAAAGGAAGATAACTGAATTGAATCATATAAGACAGAATTAAAGATGCCTGAAAGTTAACCCAGCTAGGATTATTTATTTTTCAGTAGCAGTAGTTTACATCAACAAAATCCTATATTTCATTCAGGTTTTTTAGTAAAAAATTAAAAACTAGGTTTTTTGGCCTTCCATAGCTTACTCTCTATTTCCAGTGTTAGTAGAAATTACAGGTGCTCAGGTAGGAGCTGCAGTACATGATTAAAGCACTGCCACGTTAATATGCTTAGCCTTGCACCATAATTATTATCCAGAAAAATAACTACTGTTAGTTTTATATATAAGCTGCTAAGCTGTGTGCATCTTTCAGATGTACAAGAAATATGTGACAGGCTCACAGATCAATTCAGCTTGCTAAAAGGAATACATTTGTAAATGTTACTCAGGATTGTGGGGTTTTTTTTTTTAAATACAGATTACCTGCAGAACACGGCATTAGCAGGTTATATAGATGAAATTTTTTGAGCATTCCCAATTATTTCATACTGAGCAACCATACTCCAAAAGATGGAACAAAGGAGTAGCAGAAGGATCCCTAAGCCATTGAATGTGGCCAAAGGCACAAGAGGAGCGCTGGCTGATGTAAACTACAGAATCACTAGTTTATAAACCTCAGCTTTGAGTCTCTGTAGATGTGGTGGTTCAATTTCTCAATATTTACTGCCTGGAAGCAACATGATGAAGCCACAGCAGCAGCATTACAAAGTGGATATTCACAGCCCTCAATCCTGCTGCAAGTCCACGCTGCCCTGTGCTCTGACTTGACACCACACCCTCCCAGCCACAAATTACAGGGGTTCTTCACACCAAAAACTCCTTCACCCTTTGTGTTATCAGAAAATGCTCTTGTGGTAATTTCCCCTAGCAGCTTGATCAAAGATTACTCCCCTTCTAGTGGCAGAGAAACCCATTTCAGAAACTATGACCTCAGCCCTGCCAGGCTGTCCAATCTTTTTGACAACTTCCAGATACTGAATAATTTAAGCAGACACTATGCACACTACAACCTATTCTAAGTCTGAACTTCACATTTAAAGGCCTTCAAGGCTTCACAAAATGCTTCAGGCTACCAGAATACACAAAGTCCCCCTTTATTTGACCTAGTGAACACTTACCTGGATGTTGCACATAGAACAGCTATGAGTACCGTTACAGTCTAGGCATACGGCAATATGGCCCCAAGGACCAAGCAGAATGTCCAGGATTTCAGTATCATCTAAATTAAGCAAAGCCAATTAATGCAAAACCTGGCCTGTCACCACCCTACCACACACAACAACAGTGCCCAGCTAAGAGGTGCATTGGAAGTTTTCTCTAAGAGATTCTTCCAGATGCAGAAAAAAATCTCAACTTACTAGAACCACTCAAAGCCTGCTGCTGCAAAAATCTAGTTATCAACAGAAGATCAATTTTGGAAATTACTGCAGAACAGAATATGGAGGCTTTATTGGTGCAACAGGACGCACACTGTGGTGGTGTGCTTTTGTTAAGCTGTTTGAGTTCTGTATTTCAGTGGTTCTTCCCTGTTTCACCCTGCTCGATGTGTCAGGTGCTGCCCAGGCATATCCCCCTTATTGTCTCTTTGTGTACCTCCCCTACCCCTGCCCTGTCCCTAAAACCTTCAGTCAGCTGTCCATCTCTCCCCTGATCCTGCCCTATGTTATGGAAAAACCCCTGTCCCTTTGTCCTGGGGCCAATCACCTGCTTGTTCCACACTCCCACCCCTGGGGTTTAAAAGCGGGCGTGGGCTTTGTTCCTTGCTCCTTTTCGTGCCCCCCTCTTGGGGAACAAAGGTCTCTGAGAAATTGTACAAGAAAGTGTCTTCTCTCCTCTTCTCTCCAAAGCCTAGGCACCACAACTGGTTTGCTGTAGCAGAACAGCCTTGTTCTGCACCGTTACCTGAACCTGCTGGCAGATTTGGGATCGGCCCTTGGCACAGCCGGCATTCAGAGCTAGCTGGGATTCTTCTGGCAGTGTCACTACACCAAAATAATATCCAGGAGTCAGCATCATTCCTTTTGCTTTTATTTTGTTCCAGTCCATGAAGCAATTGCTGCAGCTTTCCTTTCATCAAGGGTGCTCAGAATTCAATGTCAACATTATGAACTAAAACTGTGCAAGCTACAGTACACACTCCTTACACAGGGAGTCCTCTAGCCACATCAGCCAGCCAAAAACTTAATAGTTCAGTATTTCTAAGGTTGAGTGGGCTTTTTTGTATCTGTGCAGACTGTATTTCAGAGATCTTTAAATCACATGACAACGCTGTTAAATGTTGGAGGCAAAAGAGATTAGAATGCCAGTTGATTCTCTGATTACCCCAATATAAAAATTACTCTTTTTGTGTTAATTCTTCCACTAATCCCAATGGCTATACACTTGTATTTCTGAATGTGAAACATCAGGACTGATGATTTAAAGAGCAGTGTAGCTTTATGAAAATTCAGTAACCAGGTGTTACACTGTATATAGGCTGTCTTCTGGTTTAAGCAATGAGTTCTTACTATTTGTAAAGATGAAAAAAGAAACAGAGGAATCACTTTCATCTCAAAAAGAACAAGCCCAAATATCTACTTAATCAATAAATGTGCAATATTACCTCAGAGAGTGAATTAGAACTTCATGGCAACTACACCTCCCAGCACAATGCAGCAGATTAATTTTTATGTTGGACCTGTCATCTGCAGTAATTATTTTCCCCCAAATACAACAACACTATCCTCAGGCAGAGAAAGAGGGTTTTTTTCTAATGTGCAATTCTGTAAACAAGATGCAGTAACTTGTAGTGTGCATTCATCTGGGAAAAGATACCGACAGACAGAAGGACACATTCACAAAGTCATTTATAAAGTCATTTGCCATTTAGCATTATGACAAGAAATAACACGCACCAATAAGCACCAGGCTTGCTTCCAAAGAACAACACCTTTCCACAAGAGGAGAACATTCCATCCAAGCATCGTAATGCCAAGCACAAGAGACAAAAAGCTGCAAACACCTGTGGGTTTGGGTCACTGAGACTCCCTAAAAAACCAGGGGAACAATGGGTGTTTAGGCAGGTAACAGGCACATGAAGGGCACAGTAGGTCACTGAGCACAGGTCACTCCAAGGAACACCACAGAACAAAATGGAATTCAGGAGCATGCCAAGGAAAAACACCTTCTGCAGAAAAACAACACTCGAGACAGCCTGTACGGAACACGTACAGCACATTATAACTGATGTAAGCAGCAGTGTGAACCTATTCACCTGCCTCTAATTTAACAGCTCATGCAGTTGTGTTAATGTTCCAAAAGTACCTAAAAAGCAACACTGACACACTATTTCAAAAGCTGTATTTCAAATGCAGAACTCAATATAGATCAGACTGCAAGTCTTCTAAAAATTATAGTAAAAATCTTGATTTATACAGAAGTATTTCACTATGTGGGAACTCAATTTTTTTAAAAAGTGGGACTGAAGCAAACTATCTGACAAAGACTTTCATTAGTGCTGTAATCAAGTGCCAATATATTTTTACTACAATAACAACTCACAAGGCATGTGCAACAATACATCTCAATTATGAAGACCCAGGCTAAACATCTGCTGTTATAAATTCACTGGGGGGACTGACAGAGAATTGAATCAAGTTGGACTACATAAATTTAAAGCAGAGAAGTATCAGAGGGCTTATTTTCCATTTACACTGCCAGATCAGCAGCAAAGACATTGCAGATACAAACCTGCAAAAATTCTGTTTTCCACTACTACCTTTTATGTGTGTGTCTTCAAAAACTGAAGAAAAATAAAAAAGCAAACCACCAGCAAAACGCTTACAAAGGCCACAAAGAGAGTTCTGAGGAAATTATCTGACCAGCATTCATCTTTACCTTATTTACAACATTAAGTGAAAAACTGTATCATAGATTTCCGAGGCATGGCATGCTTGATATCTTTCTCTAAGGTTTCTGATAGTGTTACCTTGAAGCAAAATAGCTAAAATTTTGATAGTTAACAGTGATTTTCTCTGTTTCTGTGACTAGATTTTCTCCTAGCCAGTGGTCAAGGAGACATAATTTTAAACAAAAATTACTGCTCCTAGCTTCTGCTAGACTAGAGAGTGAGAGTTGTCCAGTACATTTACAAGCATTAGGTTTTTTTAGGGTATTAAAACATCTCAAATTAGAACAGCTGTACGCTTGTTAAAGTACAGTTGCTGTTTGCTTAAAGATAAAATGGTTAAACTATAAATATATTTATAAACAAGTTATACAAATATGCACATAACATTTAATTATTTTGGAGCAGGAGACAGCCAGGGAAGCAAGATGTCTGTGGAACAGAATGGGTTAAAGAAATTAGAAGTCACTGAGACAACTAAGCTGCATTACTTTACAAAAATTGCATTCTTTGATGTTTATTCTACCCGCTACTGGATATTAAGGCTCACCACATAGAAATCTCAGTAAGCTTCTTTTTAGTAGCTGTTTTTCTAATTGTCTTCTCTCCCCTCCCATCATTAAGCCTCCTATCATTAGAATGACAAATACACAATGATTATTAATAAATCAACATCAAAAGAAGAAAGAAAAAATCACATCTATTCAGGGGCTACTTAATAGGGAAGCAGTCTCCTAATCTAACTTTGAATACAGATTGCATTCTTTCATATCAAACATACCTAACATTAAATATCAGGTACGTGTGTAACTCATTAAATTAAATTGTTAATTCTAACACTGTAATAGCTAACAAATCATTACAAGTTTACAAAGAATGCAAAGAGAAACAGGATACCAAATTCACCTTTTGACATTAACAAGAAGAGGAGCACATTTGTGTGGTAGCACCACTTGAAATATCCTTATTTTTTTCTAAGTGAGGAAGATAAATGTGTTAACAAAGTGGTCGTGACATTTCTGGTGTCACGTGCTGCTACAGAGAGATCAACAAAGCATGAACTTCAACTTGTCAGATCAAGAGAAGCCAATTTTCAAGTGTTACAGCTCAAAATCTGCACATCTTAAAAACAGAGTTTAACTACTTGCTGTTAACACAAAGTCCTAGACCTCCTGCCTTTGTTCTTCTAGTGTAATCCATCATGTGAGCAATCGAGTTCACTTCGGTTTGGTTACACTGCCTGTGGGATTATTCCACATACATGGTAGACTCTGGACTAAACTATTCCTTGGTGCCCAAAACCCATGTATCTTCTTCTCCAAGTGACTGATCCTCTGGTAAATAGCCAGAAACCTTTTTAACAAATTTTAACTTCCTAACAACAAAATATGAGAAGCCTAACAATGCAAGGGGGAAAATGCCAAAAAATGCTAGTTTTCTTGCATTTGTGGAATTTCAAGCTCTAAACAAGTAACTCAAGGTGCAAGACTGAAGTCTTACTGATGGCTGCTCTTAGGACTTAAAAAGATTAATATTTTAATATTGTCACTGTTACGTTTGAGAAGCCTGCCACTAGCAGCATACCTTGAACAATTCAGCTTTGAAATTATTTACTTCAGAAATTTAAAAAGCACAGAAGTATATTTCCACCCCTGCCCCCATGTGACTTAATGATCAAACTAATTACTTAAAGGCACATGCACTATGGCAACACGTACCATGGCTTAGAATATTTAGTAGCAATCTAATGTAGTGCATCATCAAAACAGAGAAGGAAAAGTAAAAACAGGAAATTATACTATATTCTCTGGCCTACCAATTAATCTAGACAAATATTTTAAAAGTTATTATGCTGGCATTTGTCTGTAAAAAAAGCAGATCACTGGATTCTAATCATGGTTTCTTGACATTCTTCTACCCCAACATAAAAAAGTAATTATGGCCTTGAAATCTTGTCAGCATAAATTGCTTCATGGTGTCATATATGACAAGCCTTTTCAGCAGCCATGTCTATGTATGTTTACAGTCTTACAGTTTAAAGCCCTTACAGCATTTAAAAACTAGCTTTTCCTTCACTGATCCAGTATCAACCTAATGCCTGTACTTGAATAATCCATCAGTACCTGATCTACAGTAAATGGTCAAGATTCTCATACCCAGACTTAATATCCCTGCATCTCAATTTAAGACGTCACAAAGTCTGAAAGAAGCTTCTGATCTTGGCTCCTCTAAGAAGGGAGAAGTCTGAAAGGTGAGCAGAAATCTCTGCCTGTCTGTAGGAGGCTGTGATGAATAAGATCAGTAAGAGGTTACACGTAATACATTTTCTGTCTTCATTTGGAAAGCTATCCTGGAAGCCAGGGGAAAGCAGGCCCAGATTCCTGCAGGTTTATCAAACACCCCTCCAACACACACATACAGAGAAAATGAGTATCCAGTAGAGATTGTATGACCTCCAAAGCTATTAACTAGTGGTGACAACCTGAACAGGCTGGGTTATCACCATTGCTGTCAGAGGGTAGGCTAATGACATGTTAATGACACACTGTCCATAGCTCATCTTCCTCTGTACAGAAGCTCCACTACAGTGGTCTTCTCTACCAGGATATACACTGACATACCTCAGAATGAGAGACCAGGATGTTATGCAGAGATTAACCACATTTCCAGCCTCCAGGATATTTGCATGCGTTCCTGAGCTCTCCAAAACCTGAACTTGTATTTCTAAGCAGCATTTACAACAGACTTGTTGTGAAGATAAGAGACATTAAAGATGTTCCTTATTCTTACACTTTACTGAATCTAGCTATCCTGTCCACCTGGGAAACACCTTCAATTTTCTTGTCAATCAGAATTTGACCAAGGGATAGGCAATCCAAACCACAGTGTCTCAGAGAAAGTGGCTTGATTACTGAGAGAAATCTGTAACACTGCAATTTGGCTCAGTTCTTGCCTCGATAATGGTAGGTTAGAAGCCTGTCCCAAGCTTTTTGACTTCAAATTTTCACCCGTTCTAAGAATTCCCATGTGTGGTCAAGCGAGAGACAACATGAATATTTAAGCAGAAGGAAATAAATAAGAGAGTTTTATTCCAGGAATATCACTGTTCTGTTAGCCACTTATGCATATGAAATTGGTCCACTTACTACTCATTAGATAAATAGCTGAAACATGCCGAAACATGCATTCCACATACATTCAGTGACAGACTGAACTGCTAACAGGTAATGACACAAAATAACTCAAAATATTCCCCATTTGTGAACATGCCAGGATGGCTGGTTGAAATGGAGGTGGTGAGCTTTTGGGTGTGTCATGACTAAATCTCTGAGATGATAAGACAGTGAGTCTTACAGGCTATGAGTGAGATAGGAGCCAGATCCATGGAGACAGATGTTACCTCCTGTTACCCTAACCTGACCTCCTTCTGCACAGGCCACTAGGTTGTGGGGCTCTCCCTGCCTGCCCCAGGAAAATACCAGAGCAATACCTGTGGCTTGAAGGTGTCAGCATCTGTTGATTGGGCTACAGGGGGACCCAACTGCATAATGGGACTCACACTGGTATGATGGGCAGCTGTGTTGTCTTAGAAGGTGTAAAGGACTCTCAAAGTGCCCCGTGATCCACAACACTACATCATCCAGTACTGAGCTCCTGCCCTAGGGGAGGTACCTAAGCATTCCCACCTAGACCTGAGTGAACATAAACCAAATACATTTTGTGTTCCGTGGATCTGCACTGGGGAGTATTTTTCCCCAACGCTTCCTCAGGACATCATGAATCAACTGATTGATCTGGTCTGCCACCACCACTTTGACCAATCGGGCTCAAAGTAACCAAGAGCACTCTGCAGTAACCAAGTCTCAGCACAAGGCCTACAGGTGGTGAGATCTTCACACTCCAGTCCTTTATCTCTTCCCTTCTTTTCCCTTATGCATATCCTTGGGTGATGTCTTTACGCTTTCATACTGTAGTTCTTTCATACTTTCTTCTTTCATACTGTAATGCTTTCATGTTGGTATATTACTATAAATACTAAAATGGCTACATGTACGTTTCCCTCTGCAATCAAACTGCTCCATAATAAATTCTATAAATGTATATTTACAAACACTGATCCTTTAGTGTCATTTCACTCTAATCCACCCCAAGAGATCAATTAACAAGAATCTGGTTACCTTTAACTTCTGCAGTGAGTTGTACATTTCTCTGGCATCACAGACAGGATGCATTGGATGTGCTGGAGTGATTGGTATGGTCCAAAGCCATTGCAGAGTTTTCTTCTGGTAATAAATCTAACTGACTTTCCAGGGGTGGTAAGGAAAAGGACATTGACCTCAGTGGGTGGCTGAGGGGTATTACTGCTGAGGGTGAGTGAGGTGGTGGCTGTCCTTTTGTAGCAGATTATTAACATAGCCATCAACTTCCCTTTAAGGAAGGAGGGAAAGAATATAATAAAAGTAAACAAGTACCACCATCCAAACCCCTAGGTGACATACACACTGGGAAGTCTTAATCTAAGGATACTGAATAATGACAGCTGAAAAAGAAAACTCATGTGTTCAGGCAGAGAACAAAAATACAAGGAAGCAAAGCAAAAGCTCAGTCAATGGACATCAAACTTGACTGACTTGTATTCAAAAATCATCATCCTCTTCTAGAATGGTGAATATAGAAAATAAACATGTTTCTCCTTAGTTTACACACCACAAAATCACTGCTAAGCAGAACAGAGAAAGTGTTTTGGTTCAGACTGTGAAACTAAAGGAGAAAGAACAAGGTCTCACTAGAAGCATAATGCCTCTATGAAAAGACTTCTATGCATGGCAGCTCTTTAGGAAATGAAATGACTAATACAGAAGTGATACGCTAATCCACATCCTGGAAAGTAATTACACAGTACAAAAGACAGGTCTAAAAATAATCAAGAAACCCCTGAAAACTTATAGCCCCCAAAAAGCTAAACCCGCAACCCTTACCACATTCCCATGCTTCACCATTTTTTCAGATTGGTCACACAGATACACAGACAGCTCCAAAGAGTTTCAAACAAAATGTCTGCTAGCATTAGTGTTTCTTCCCCTCAAAGATCTACTTTCTGGATATGTATGTAAGAACTTGCTACTGACATCACAGATAAAATAGCTGTGTTCATGGAAATCATTAAATTAGTTCAGTACAAATAAGCCAACTTATTCTTTTTGCTCTTTGCTTTTATGTAATCAAGCTACACCTTGCTTTATTTCTGAAAACTGTTCACCTGTACAATTATCTCTGCAAGAAAGGCAACCACCTTCAGCACACATCTGAACACACACACCTCTGCAATTGAAGCCTTATTAAAATAATTTTACTGCTTAGAAAATAGCTTACATAATTCTTCTAAAGAAACAAGCACTGGTGGCCCAATGAAAACAAAAGCAGCAGCAACTAGTGTGAAGAAAACAAATTAAAAATAAAGGGACAAAAAAAGCCACGTCTACAAAACCAATTCTGTACAGTTTTTAAACCTACACCAGGACCGTAACACAGCTGATAAATCAGCCATGCCAGTAAGTGCTGGAGGCTGAAGCCAGGCACAGAGTTAACAAAATGAAAGTAGCAAATCACAGCTCCAGGTGCATGGCTACATATATTCATCCTGCCACATAAACATGGAATTGAGCCACCAAACTGGACAACCTAAGGCCTGTGTGCTGCACCCCAGCACAGGTAACCTCAGCACCTGTCCTGCACTGCATGCTCCTCAGCTTACAGCTGCAACATTCCTTCAAATCTGCCTTGCCCTCCTACAGGAAGGCAATCTATAATCAAGAGAACAATGGAAAAGGAGATGGCTTTCTTGTACCTTTCCTAAGAGCACACCTGTTCAGAGAACAGAACACCTTAACCCAGTTAGTCACAGCATTCTCAATCTTCTGGACAAAACTGCAGCACAATTCTGGCCTCCATGCAACTCAAATCTTTAACTCATAAGCAAATATTTATTAAAGAGGCTGATTGATTTAAGATGGCAACAAGGTTTTAAATCCTTGACAATAAGATGACCAATGAATTCAGCTTCAGAATAGGTAAACCTTCAGCTTTTGCCACATTAAAGGTTTTTCTTGGCAATCTTTCTTCATAAAGCTAAAATTACTGTAAAAAAAAGTTTTAATTAATACTATGTTCCACTGCCACATACTCCTACTCTTAAGATACTTATAATATCCACCTCTGACAAATTGAACATGTTTTTACAAAGATTTCTTGAAACAAAAAGGTACACTACAAATAGTGGTTCGATTTTTAAAGATCTCTCAACTGGCCTCATTTAGTATCTAATCTTGTCCCCTTACAGAAGAAAAGGGTGTTACACTTTTACCTAATGAACCAGGCCATAGTGAGGCTGCAGTAATAACTGGGAGATTGTGAAGGATAACAACATTTTTTCCAAGATCTCATTTAAGTATTCTACCTTATTGATACTGTTATTTTATCTTCTCCCTAAAAAAAAAAAAATCAGTCTTATCCTTTCACACAATAAACCCACTTCAGAGACATTACAAATGTAACACTCTGTATTATGATATCAGTATCAGTACTAATGTTTACACTTAGCAGATTTCAAATGTCAGATTTTTCTTCTTACATGATGATAACTGAAAGACCTATTGTGTAGTGAAACAGGGACAGCTGTCCAAGTTCCATACCTGAACCCATCTATGCCCAGGTCTACAGAACTCAGGCATCAGCAGTACCCACTTCTCTATACACATTCAGGGACTTTGAGGGCGGAGGAGAAAAGCTAGAAAAACATTTTACACTTAAGTGATGTTCTAAAAATGCTATTTAAAAATGCATAAAGAAATAAGGCACAACTCTTCCTTAAAGAAGTGGTGACATGACTGCTTATCTATTGCAAATAACAAAACATTTATGGACCCACACCATATTTTGATGGCAGCACTGGATTAATTTGGAAACTAACATCAGTGGCCACTTCCAACATGCCTTCAGACAAGACATTATCTAGTTTCAACTTTACTATTCATAAGATGTGCAGATATTACTACAAGTTTGAATAAATCTCTTGGCACTGTTACATGGCCAGATCGCCAGGTACATTTAGAGAAAAATAAGTTTCCAACTGAGAAACCAAGAGCCCAGCCCATCAGTTTCCAAAAGTGATGTTTAAGTATTAAATGCTTTTAACTGTAAAACCCTGTATTTGGGAAATGAAAAAAAATGTATTTGTAAACTGAGCAGATTTCAGCTGCCAACCTGTGTCAGCTAAAAGTACATGGAGCTACACCTACCTAAACTTATGTAACAACACTTTTCAATTTCCTTTCTAGAAAGTTTTTAAAATGCAATATACACATAAGCTGGGGACTGTGAAGGCCTTGGCCAGCTGCCAGCCAACTGACCCAGCCATTCTCTCACTCCCCTCAACAACACACGGGAGAAAATAAGATGGAGATGTTAGTAACTCAAGACATAAACAGAGGTCTCTTACCAATTACCATGATTGGCAAAACAGGTTCAGTCTAGGGGAAATTAACTGGCTAATGAGAAATAAAGACTAATTAAAAGCTTTTTCAAAGCTTAACTTCACTTCTTCAATTCCAGCTACTCTACCTCTTTCCTCACAACCAGTTAAGGGGATTGGGAATGGGTGCTGGAGTCACTCCCTGACAACTCCTCTCCACCACTCCCTCCTCACACTTTTGCCCTGCTCCTCACAGAGGACACCCCTGCAGCCTTCCACTGCCAGCACCTGGCCATTTGTGCCTGCTACAACTGCACTTTTGTAAAGCAGCTGAAGAGAACTTCATGAGAAAAGACACTTATTGAAACTCACCAAACGCAATGGATTTAAACAGGGGCTCACAAGCCCCAAACCTGCATTCCAGATTTAGAGAGCCAAGGAAGGCAGACATTTTGCCAGGCAAAAGAGATTTTCGTTTTTCTTTATAGACACTCCCAGCAAACTGGGTCTGCAGCCATCAAACTCTGCAAAGACACTCTTCAGTCACTAACAGTACAGGACAGGAAAGGGGAGAGAAAAACAATCCTTGATTACCTTTGACAATTTCAGCCAGATACTAAAAAGCCTCAAAATTAGCACCATTACATCTGTGTGACTGAGACCCAAGCAATGAAGCCTCACCTCAGTGTTACCTCCATCCAACATTGAGTTTGCCTCATGATATTTTACATGACCTTTATTTTGTGCCCACACAACCACAAAAAAACACTCGACTTAAAGCCAACACAGAAGAACACCTGAGCATGCATGATGGGTATAATAAAGTAAACAATACAATGACAGATTTGATGAAGTCTTATTATAAAAGCCCTCCAAGTGCTTCAGTGGTTAGTCACATATAGTGATGTGCTGCAGCTCTAAGCACTTAGGAGCTGTGCTGAAGCCATCACCAATTTATACTACACCACTCAAAGCACTTCAGAAGGCTGCCTTCTATGTCTCCTGCAAATGCAGACACCAGAATTATTTTAACTGCTATGTCTGTAGGAAAAAAACCCTTCAAAGTCAATTTCCACACACAATTTCCATATTTTTGCTCATATTATTTGGCTCTTTAAAGTATATGCTTATGTTTATAGACATTTTGCAGCAAGAAAATAGTCATAATTGTCCAAACACTAAAGGAAATTAATGCAGCCATACCATACATTTTTATATATGTTTGTCAATATACTCTGTCTACTATTAAAAAAACCCCAAAAAACAAAAAACTTATTATAAAGATTTCTACATCCAGCACATAACTATCATTAATGCACCGAAGACCAACTGTCTCCTGTACACATGTATTAAAACTGTGTGGTTTTAGGAGAGTCCTTAAATCTTAGGATCTAGCTTTACATCTAGAGTAAACACTAATCTTTTGTTATGAAAATATCTTCTGCCCACAGGTTTATTGAAGAAGTTTAACTGGCTTTATTTGGTCAATCCAAACAAATGGAGACATTGCACAGTCACCAAAACCAAACTGCATGAGGCGTCTGTTAGCAGTACCATCACAAATGAAAACAGATCAAGACATTCTACTTGTCCACACTTGTTAAAGTATAGGAAAGGTTACATATTTTTCTGTGTTTATGTATGTATAACCTCTTTAAGGACTAAAATCATGCAGAGTGGTATTGCTTTGTCTCCTAGGAAACAGACAAATCTATTTAAAATCAACTATACCTATACACGGGGAAGACACTGCCAAAGACTAACCACACATAGGAAGAAAGTTCCTATTCAAAAAAATTAAGACAGATAGAAAACACAGCCTCAGCCAATCAACATGTCTTGGAGGTGGATTACCAAATTCAAACCTAAACAGTGAGGATTAACACACTAACCACCTGTTAATTCTCTCATGAAAGCACATTACCTCAACAACAGCCAATGAAGACAGAAGGATTCATGACTAATGAAAAACACCACACCCAGCCAGAAATTTCAACTGAAATTGTGTTTACAGTATCGCTGAAGCTGCAGCTGCAGCTCTTGCAGACACACTCAGCTTAAGCTTATCCAGTAAAAACAGTTCATGCATCAACTGCTGCCTAAAGCTCAACACCCACTAGAACCTGGCCAGGAACTTCAGGTAGCTGATCTGGGGGCAGCACTGTCAGTCCCAGGTCAGCAAGGAGCCTACTGCCCTTTAACAAACCTAGGCCCCTGTACAACTGGCAGTGCATGAGGTCACCAAATGTTGGGATCAGACTAGTGTTGATTTGAAGTAATTTCCTTCAAAATACACACAATGTGTACTGCCCTCAACAACATTTCTCAGCACAAATCCATTACCCTTGCTTTGTGGCACTTGTTTATGTGGGTATGGTTCTGTTCCCTCATTTATTTTGTAGGAACTTTCTACAGAAAGTCTATCTTCATGTAAGACAACTGCTAGATCCTTTTTTCAGAAGCTGTACACATGAAACTTTAATGTTAAAATAACTTTTCTGCAGCACAACCTATTAAAGTTCCCAAAAAAAAAAAAAGAACAAAAGGAATGGTATTAATTTAATTAGAAGATCACCAGCATTAAAAGATTACTTTTTAATAATACCAGCAGGATGATTTCAATAACTGCAACTAGATATAGGTGAGACACTAGCATACCTATACTTTGAAAAACATTCCCAACTTGTCCTGGAGTAAAGCCCAAGTGCCCAGGGATGTCTAATTTGCTAATTCCAATCCTGTCTTTGCTTTTTGCTGATAGATCTATGACTTAATATATCTACATTTGTAATCTGCAGTTTCTGCAATTTACTTTTTCCAAAATTAAGGTCAAAACAACACACTGCTTATGAGTGTCTTACTGGGAAAGTACACCTGGAATGAAAGTGCTTTAGCTCACACCACTGTAAAACCTGTCTCTACCTGCTTGTAAGTCACCAGGGCATGTGTAAGTGTGAAGCTATTCCCTTGTTGTGCACAAGGGATAATGCCAGTTTCTGGCACAGCTGCTCTCTTGGGCAGCATGCAGGTGAGGTAATGCAAACTGTAACAGCAGGGCTTGCAGCTCCCTCCTTTCAGTGGTTACCAACATACCAAAGTTCAGACGTGCTTTTCCTCACCCTCAATTAAGCTTACACCTAAAGTGACTGAGAGTATGGCTTTAGGTTTTTGCGTATTTTTAACATTTTTTCCTTCAATTTGTGTCCAATGGTCCTTTAAACACAATGCTAATGCTATCAGAAGCATAAAAATTACTGAATGCCATGGAGAATGTTTTTCCCTAGTGCACCTCATTATACCTTAACTGAATCTCTCTCTTCCTCCTCTAAAATCTTTACCCTACTTTAACTGTAGGACCACTGCTGTCTCAATGTAACCCTTGAAGTTTCAGTTGCCTCAGTTTTCAGTCACTAGTTATTACCTGTGACAAGAGCTTAAAAATATGCATGCTGAGTTTGGGTGGAAGCAAATTAGGGGAGACCACAAAAGCAGTTGCCAGGAGGGAAGGTAAATATTCAGCACAATACTCAGTGATACTATTGTAAATCAGTACGAATATTCTTTAATTCACGTCTTCTTTCCTACAACCTTAGAATCACTGAAGTTGGAAAAGATCATTGAGCCCACCCACTAACCCAGCCTGTCAAGTGCACCGCTAAACCATGTCCCTAAGCACTACATGTCCCTAAGTACTACACATCTTTTGCTCCATACAGCCTTAACACATATTCAGTGTGAGTATATTTACATCCTCTCAGCAGAACTCAGTAACCCTGAACCCACACCATAATTCCAAAGGTTTGTGGTTCAGTAAACTCAGGAACTCAATGAAACTCAAGCAAGACAATGATGGTCACTGCTCTGCAATTGCAAGCAAGTGATATGCCCAAGGTCATGTCCTTGCTGCTTCAGCTGTAACTTAGAACCAGATTCTCTAAAATGTATGTACGGTCAATTCAATATACAGTACTCTGCTTGTTGCAGAGCTGTTCCAAGGAAATCAATGACAGTTTAAACTCTGGAGTGTGTCCTCCAGTGGGGTAATGTATTAACACCAGCAGTATTTGAACAAATGGGAAGGGGGAAGAAAGCACTGACAGCCAAACTCACCCAGAAGCTTTACATTAGCCCAGCAACTCATCAAAGCTGTGAAGACCCAGTTGAGCTTAAGCATTTCCCTGTGACCTTTTGTAAACAATCTATTCTGTTAGCTAGCCCAGAACAAAATACATTAAGTACAATTCGTCCTGCCCTTCCCTGCCATGTACTAGGCACAAAACCAGAAACACGGTACGAAAGCCATCCGAGGCATTTTTGCTATATGGCCCAAATAACAGCTTTACAATTAAAGCACCCACTGAGCCATAGCTACAGCATTACTACATTCTACTAAAAGTTTCCTGAGGTAACAATGAAAATCAAATTAGCAATTTAGTGCAGTAGTTCATCTGCTTCATTCACCCACAGCTCCCTTTCTCAGGATTGCAAGGCTATTAAAAACAATGGAATCATTAATAGTCCAAGTGCAATTAATTATATGGTCCCACTAGCATGGCCTCACAACAGAAGTTTTTTATTTGATATAGAAGCACCACCCCTTAAAAATTAAAAATATATTAATATTAAATAATTGTATTATATTATTTTTTTATATTATTATTAAAAGGGTATCTTGAGATATACACAGTTGTTTAAATAAAACTCTGCAAAATGTATCTTATACAGAAGCTTCTCTGTCAGGCAACAGTGAATGTCTCTTGGCTATAGCAGTTCCCATCCTATAATCAATTATTTTCATACACACTTACTAATTCTGCAACAGGTTTTTCGTAGCTTCTTTTGTGGCTGGGTTTTTTTGCTTCTTCTGGAAGTCACTTCCAGAACTGTTTGACCAGAAAGGCAAAAAAAAACAACCCATTTCTCTTTTTCTAGTTCAAGACTATACACATTATACATTAAGAAAATTGTCTTGCATTCATCCTTGGTTTTTGAAATTTAAGTTACTCAGTAAAGAAACCTGTGGCAAGGGCAGCTAGGCTGTTTATACTGCTGAATATTTAAGCTTTAACCCTTGAGGTAGTTGTAGCTCACTTCGGAACCGTGCAAGTTCATCAGCTTAGTTACACTTGTACAGGAGCACAAAGCATTCATCCCACTGCTCCTTGGCTGGAGCCAGACAGTCTTTCAGATAGAAAGTCTGAGGAGGGCATCCCTTTCTGGTAGGAAAGTGTAAGTAAAACCTTATTTAGCTCAGTAAACCACAAGCTAAGATAGGTTCCTGGCTTGATTTCAAAGCACAGCTCATTTGCCACCACACCCCCATGTTTCTCACTTCTTCAGCTACCTTGTCCTCAATTTTTTGCTTCCACTCTATCACAAAAAAAGAGCTACCAGCATTTTATGACTTTAAGCACCAGTCTCCCACAAGTCCTATAGCTTAAAACCCAATACCACAGAACTATTATAAAGTATCAAAAAGAATTTTAAACACCACAGCTGCAAGAGAAGAACTGAAAAAAAAAAACGGACAAATCTGAAGGTTGGAGCAACAAATTTTAAAATTTGGCAGTAGGACAAGCTGTTACTGCTAGCAAAGCAGCCCCATCATACACAGCTTCCTCACAGTACAAGAGTAACACACCTTGTTATGTTTACCAATATTTAGTTCAAAGCAGCTTGCATCTAGCCAAC
The DNA here is from genome assembly GCA_013400215.1 of Cisticola juncidis. NCBI lineage: Eukaryota > Metazoa > Chordata > Aves > Passeriformes > Cisticolidae > Cisticola > Cisticola juncidis. Next base: position 372,805 of record VXBR01004482.1, read on the forward strand.
ATACTGTCAAAGGCAGAGGACTAGGCTGGACTGAGGCTGTACTCCTTCCACAGAGCTGCAGCTTTTCAAAAGATATGTTTCTTTACATTTGGTTTCACAGTTGCATGTAAGGGCACTGAGGGATACTGAAGACTAGCCTCAGGACTATGCCCACCAGCCTGAAAAATCTAAAGGGTGCAAAAGGGCCTCTCAACCATTTTTGCAAACTGTTCAGATTTTGAAGACTGTAATTATCAGTTCCTCACCCACCTCTTTCCAGAAGAATTTTAAGTATCTAAATAATTCTGGTGCAAAAAATCAGATATGCAACTCAATGTATGATTCTGCTTCTTCACTTCTCACTTATTCCAAGTGAGAAGAAAGATAGATGTTCTGGTTATAGGCTTATTTATACCCACCAAATTTTTGAAAATAAGTTCCAGAGAGCTGCAAACATTACTACTGTACAGATAGTCTCAAACATTAAGCAGCAGCACATGGGTGTTTTAGATTAAGCCCTCAACCATGTGTCTCTCCATGTCCCAGAGGATTTCTGAGACAATAAGGGTACATAGCAGCACACACCTTTAAAGGCCTATCCTGCACAGGAAAGGCTTAGAGTAGTAGACAAACATACATTTTTTCATGCTAAAAGCAAATCAATGAAGTGTTTTACATGACTTTTGAGACAGCTCAACTCACCTAAATTGTCAAATATTTCACTTGATAGGTAACTTACCACAAACATATCTAAAAAACCAAAAGCAATGCTGTTAGTCAAGCTAACATGACACAGTAACAGTTTTGCAGCTGCTCTAGACTAGATGAGTGTTTTATTTAATCCTACCACAAGCATTTTACCCTGAGAAGAATACATTTTTAATGGCATTACTATTCTTTAGTACGAACTAAAGATCACACTCTAGCAACCAGGCTATTCATCTTTAGCTAGCTTTATCATTCAGGTGTGCTGTAACAGGGAAGAATCCATCACTGTTAGAGACAAGAAAGACTGAAACAATTAGAGAAAAAATCTATGGTAGGTCCCACACAGCCTGTGAATGACCCATGGTTACTTCTGTAGCAGGACAAGCAGGAAGGGAAAGAGGTAACAAAAACACTACTTCCAGCTAGGTCACAGTGACATTTTGCCAGAACCAGCATCACCTCCGTTACACACAGGTGCACATGTAAACACTGCCACCACTTCACACAATACCTATTTTACCCCAAACTGTGTTGATTTCCACCCCTCTCCCAAACTGCACCATGGTTTCTTTTGTGAAGGTCTGGCACACAATCTGTAATGCTGAAGGGACTGTACGTTCCCAGTGGGCATATGTTAAAGAATGAATGTGTGAAAGAGCAGTTTCTAGAGCAGTACACTCCTCACCTTGCTATGAATACTCCAGTGACAAAATCTTAGCTTCCTAGTAATTAGTTCTCACCATACAGTCCTCATGAGGCTGCAACAGATTGCAACATGAACAGCAAAAAGGCAGATTCAGGAGAAGAGCTAGCCACAACAGAAAAAGGGTTTGCACTCACTCTGCACAGCAAAGTATTTTTCTTAATACACAATACACACTAACTAGATAGTAGGAGAAAACATAGAACAATCAACTTCAAAGTTCAGCAGACACTTTTTATGAGAAATCTTATCTCGTCATGTTGCTCATCATCTCAATTCTTTACAAACTTGAATAGTCATTTCAGTGCCAAACATTGAAATTACAGAGCTGGAACTGGAATTATTTGAGAACAAAATACCATACTTCCCTACCACCCCCCTCCCCCCCACTGGTTTTTTTGTGAATGGTTTTAGGTTTTAAGGGAGTTTTTTTAAGCATCTAGAATAATGAAGACAACTCACTATGGTAATTCATAAGACACTGGCAGGTTCAGAAGCTTCTGGATCCATTCCAGACAGCTGTGTTACATGGCAAAGTTTGATTCTGAAAGAATGCTGATCCTTCTGGTTTGTTACTCTGCTTTAGTAAGCAACGTGTAGCTCCTGTGACAAGGTTTATAGAAAGGTGTTGGAAAAGACAGACAACTCCAAGACACACAATTTAACCTTCAGATCCTTGAGAATACTGGTGTAAGCAAGGAATCCATAGCTTGCCTTCATTCTCCTTTTAAGAAACAAAGTTAAACCAAGTGAGCTTTCATCTCCCCTATAAAACACTAAGTAAGATTTGAAAGCCATCAAAAAAAGGATATCCTATGCTGAACTGAAAGACTGGAAAACATTTTGAATTACAGAAACTACTGCAGCCAATGACAGTTGGCACCATTTGCCTCAATAAATTTCATACACCATGTTTCCTGTTCACAGTCACATTTTTGCCAAAAGGAAAACCAATGTAGAGAAGACAAAAATACAGCCAAAAGGAAGAAGGGGAAAATACTGGACTTTTTTGCATTTATCCCTGTTCCCACAATGCCAGTCCAGTACTGACTACTCAGAGAGAGCAGAAGCAGAAGGATTACAGCAGAAAACATTCTGTTGCCCAGTATCAACACCTCTCTTGATAGTATGGAAAACACTCTTTCCAGCACAGAGAGTTCTGAAGAGAACATGGAAAAAAACAAAAAAGCCTCAACAACCACATGGCATTAGAAATGCAGTGACCCATCATCTGTGCAGTATCCTGCTTGAGTGCCCTTCACCATGCAAGCCCATCCTGCCTGCCGTCAGCAGTTAGCCACTCACCTCAGAAGAACACAGGCAAATAATCTGCTTGAATTCATTTGTGTTTATGTGCTTGCTGTCCACAGCACTTCAATGCACAAAGCTCCAAAAACACTTCTCAGATGTTGGTGTTAAACTCTTATTTAATTCTCATGTGTCAAAGATCTCAAAGTAAGACAACAAAAACCCTTCAGAAACTGATGACTCTAATCTTGTAAACTATTATTTGTTCTTGCTTACATGAAATGAGAGATTTTTGTGTTTTGTTTTAGGTTTTTTTTAAGGTGAGGTTTATGCATTTGTAGGATGAAGTAATGACAACAGGGAAAAAAAAGGTTATGTACCATCTCTTCCCACCCCTTCCTTCCCCGTTTTCCTCCAGGACTTAACTCTTTCAGACATGATACTCAGAAGAGTTATTGTGCTTTCAATTCTACAATCTAATTTCTGAACATAAAAGAAAGAAGCTGACTTACTCTAGATAGCAGCATTAAGCTTCCTTCAGTAACCTGGGGAGACAAACCACTTTTTGGTAAAGTAGAAATGTTCATATCATTCTTCAGGAAAAGACATAAAACTCATAATGGACCACAAACTGCAAATTAGCCCATCTGGGCTACGTAAAAAACAACACTTACTTGAGAGACCTCTGAAATAATCTCTCTGTTCTAGCATATCTGGCAAGGTGTAAATCTAAGTATGACATCCTGGTTTTTGACATCATGCTTCAAGACAGATGTGACCATCTGGAATGAGTGCACAGGACAGAAATGAGAATGATCACATGTCTGGAAACACATTCTGCAGGGGCAGATGAAAGACACTGGGGCTGTTTTGTCTAAAGAAATCCAGAAGGAGACAAGTTGTCAAGCATGTCTTAAAAAACATCACAGAAGAAGAAACAGTTCTACTGAAATACCACATGAAATGGTAATGTGTATGGGAAAATCTACATGTTTTTTACCTATTCATTTATTTAGTTTGGAAACATTTTATATGTCATGACTTAGAAGAATTTACTGACAGCTCAAGTAGAAATAGAGGTAGCAGGACAATCTGTTCCACTGCTGTCTGAAGGATAGTGAACAGCTGTGACAACAGATTCGATTCTGCTATGCTGGCAACAGCAACAAGGACAGGACAAGAGGAGAAATGAAACCTGCAAGCACAGGATCAAACACTGGGGATTCATATACCTAAAATGACTCAGTAACAGAAAATAACAGAGAACATCAATATTTTTATTATTTGACAGTAATTAAATAGGATGTCACTGTGAAAACAGTATTTTCAAGCACTTCTTTTAATGGGGTACCTTCAGCAGGTGGCACATAAAGAAAGCCTGAAATCATCTGTATGTACATCTTGGACCTCAGCCTAACTTTTTTCCACTGTCCTTAGGGATTTTCATGTGAGTAGATGCCCTCTCAGTATCACATTAATCTCTGCACTCTAATGCACTGTGGTGTCTTTGCACAAAAAAAAAGGTTATTATACAGGTGGATTTGCCAGGTGGTTCTGAAGGTAGGCAGAAATTCAGTTGCAAACACTGTGTACAGCAAAATGGAAGGATGGGCAAAATGAAAGTGCAAAAAAAGGCCTGATTTCAGGTAATAAAAGAATCTAGCAGAGGGGAATAAAGGGGACAGAATAAGGCTGCATATGCTAAGCAAACTCTGCCACAACACTAACTTGAGTTTATGCTGCTATCTTCTGCACTACTAACTGAAGGTGAGATATCAGATTGCCCTTACAGAATTTCAAAACTCCACAATTGCAACATTGAGTTATTTTTGGGCTTACGTTCTCTATACTGTCAACTCAAAAGATGCCTGTAATTCATCTCCAAAGCACACACAGAAATAACTAGCCCTTACCAGAAATTCACTGGTCTGCCAGCAGCTCGGAGCTCAGCTCACTGAACAGACTTTGTGTATTCCTACACGGTACTATGCAGGCTTACCAGCTGAGCACTAAACCATCTAGACACCACGTAATTGTGGTAAGCAAAGCCCCAATCCCACACCTACCACTCCTGCCGAGAAGCAGGATATCTTAATCATCTAGCATGCTCCATGCTAACAGCAGCTACAGAGCTCCTACTCAGTTCACTGAAAAAAGCACGTTTACATCTATATATATTTTAGAAAATGGATATATCCACATTCATTCTACTCCTGTCATAAATGCATTTCGCTGCAAATACATTCCACTCTTTGGGGGCTCATGCAATTGGAAGAAGCAAGGAACTTGGTCTGAGTTTGAGTATTTAAGAAAAAAAAAAAAAAAAAGGAGGGAGATACAGAAAGGTGTATTTAGTTCTGATTCATCTACAGTTGTATCAATTCAACAGGATGCATCGGGAAAAGAGGAAAAACAGGAGCTACATAAACAGCCATTACTGCAGAGGGAAACATTCCTGACAACCAAAGCTCAACTAGTTGAAAATAACTTATTCCTATAGAAACGCAAGGTTTTTCAAAAAAACCTTTGCACATCCAGCAAAAAAGGCACAGAAGAAACACCACCTAAGAGCAAATTACAAAGTTGACCACACCAAAAGACCTAAGTAAGGCACATGAGCTGATACACCGAAGCAAAGTAAAGCAGCAGTCAGACGGAACAATGCACTTGGTTGGGGTCATGGCTTGAAAGAGATTTAAGGAGTGTGAATCGTGCAACAAGAAGTAAATAAATTAATTTTTAAAAATCCATTTCAAGACCCTAAAAGATCGTTTTACTGCAACATTGCGGGATGGTTGTTTTTTCTTAGGAGTGCCGTTAGAAGGTATTGTAGCTGGATCGGGAGAGGAAAAGGGAACAACACACGTATCCGCGTATCACGCTATGGATCTATCACCCACAGAGCTCCTCCATGATCCACAGCCTGTCATAAGCTCTCACCAGAGGATTACTGTAGTGTGGGGGTTTGCCCATCACTTCCTCCGGGCATTGAAGAGTTTGCTTTGGAGAAACGTTTTCCAAAAGTGGCACGCTCGGGAGCAGGGAAAAAAAGAAATCCCCTCTCCAAAAGCCCCCAACTCAGCCAGAGGGTAGAGCCGTCAGAGCAGAAACAAGACGGTCTCGGTCCAGCCGGGGAGCCCGACGCGGGGCGCTGCCCCAGGCGGGCAC
>VXBR01004482.1:378738-446502 GCA_013400215.1 Cisticola juncidis
CGGAGCGCGGAGGGAGGGCGGCAGGTAGGGGGCTCGTCTGCCCTGCCGGGGAGGCTGCTCCCGCCGCGGAAGGAGGCAGGAGGCGGGGAAGGAGCGCGGCGTCCCGGGGCTCCGGACAGCCCGGTGAGGGCAGCGGGGTCTGCAGAGCCGAGAGCTGCCGGGATCCACCCGGCGTGGACACAGCGAGCCGCGCTCCGCTCCCGGGCGATGGATGTCACGGGTTTAAGTAAGAGCGGCTATTCTACATTGTATAAGCGTTTTCTGCGCCCTTCACTTCTCTAGAAGGCAGCTACCAGTAGTTTAGGGCAGCAGTTTTGCCGTCTTCGTACCATTTTGCAGAAGGCTACAGACGGCTACAGTGGTGCTCTTGCAGTAAGCAAAAGTCCTTTGAGTGTTTGACTTTGAAACGGGCATCAGCATTGGGATTTGTGACTAAGCTCTCAGTCATTGAAACCGAAGCAGATTACAAAAGTTAGACACCTGAAAGCTTTTGCAAATCTTCCCGGACAACTCCTTCATATTTTAGGACTTAAATGGCTTTTTAAAACCCGGTTCCCCTGCCAATTTTTACAATACTGTTTGGATATTATTTTGAAAAAAATCTCCTTTTTTTTTCTTTCCTGATAACATAGTTATCACCGAATGCACTAATACTATCTATAAATATATAATACTATATGCCAGGGCTTTATTTGATAATGCCTGGACCCAAAGTTAATCCAATTGTGAAATCAAAACAGACTAAGAGCTTTTGTAATGAAGAAAGTCCCACAGAAATGTGAGCACAGACCAGTTATTGATGTGCTCTAATTAACACAGTACATACTTGATGAAAATAGGAGTCAGAATGCAAGATTTCAAATTTCTAATTTGATCCATTTATTCAGTATGCCCAAATGGTAAATGAAGGAAAAAAAAAAAAAGTATTATTATTACTATTAGTATATGGGTCATCAGATTACAAGTGGAAGGAAAAACAGTGATACAAATTCTCCAAATTCCAGTGCTTCTCCGTTTAGAGCAAGCTTTTGATGCTGGATAATATGTTGTAACAATGCTGATAGCTCTTTGTGGTTTCTTATCAGTACTTAGATCAGACCTTTAAAAGTTAATTTATTGTGGAAGAGGATTATAAGAGTCACTAGGGACAGAATTTGACCCAGAAATTTGCCTATACCAACATTTTAAGATAAGGAAATATGAGATATACACACACAGGCAAAAACTGGCTAAATGAATTACACACATATACTACTCCAAACCTAACTCTAATAATTTTAACTAACCAGTGAAAAGAGTTCCTCCTTGGTACTCCATGTTCTGCATATAAGTTGTTATATCTCCAAAACCTGGATTTAGTCATAATTCTTGAGTCCTTGATTTTAAAGCTAAGCCTTTTTCTGTCAGAATCTGCCTCTGGTTTAGTGTCACTGTCATAGCAGAACAGCTTGCTTAATTTCCTACCTATTCTTCACAATGTATAAGAAAATTGCCTGGTGGTGAAAAGCAATGCTGCAGGTCTCTGTCATTTCTTTCTCTTGCTGCCAGAGATTAGACTGGAAAAAAATAGATCTTAGCCAAAGCACTTCTACACTTCAGTTATTATCAGCTGCCAGAACAGCCCCTGTAATCTGGGGGCAGCAAGGAATACATTAGAATAGTCTCTGAACTGCTCTAATTTATGCCATAAATTGAAATCTAAGAAGGCACTCAAAATTTATTATATCACCCCAGAGTTACAGAAGACAAGTGACAGTATTGTTCTGCTCTGGCCTCTAGACTATGTCAGATCACGTGCTCTGCTAACATTATCTTACACGAGCAGAAGAGGGATGCTATGTTGCCTGTAGTAGCTAAAAGGAAGCTAAAGCTAAAAGCAGCAAAGATAGAAGCTTACATCATTTTCCATCTTGGGAAAAGCACTGATGCTTGCACTTCCTCATCACAAATCAGTGAGGTACTTTGTAGCAAAACACTGAGTATCTGGCATGACTTGAGAAGCTAATTTTGAAAACATTTGTTGAGAAAGGTCCATGGTTACTAAGCTTTGAGCACCTCCTGCCATGCATTGGACTCATTTGCTGGAGAGTATAGAGAGAAGGATGTAGAGTGGTCTGGTGTCAGCTATCACAGGTGGCTGGCTCAGTTTTGGAGACATTCACTCATTTGCACACCTTTTTCCACCAGTACATTTTCAAGCAGCCATTCCCTGGTCTGCTCAATATTCCCTTTCTGTCCTCCCCCCAGTACACACAGCCTTTGCCTACTCTGTGTGGTTAAGCTGTTCAAGGTGTGCAATATTCACTGCTCTCATGTCAGTTAACTGAAAAAAAAAAAAAACTGAAAAAAAAATAAAATGTATCTCAAAACTCCAGATTATATACCCGTTTGTTAGTCCTTGGGAAATTTTTACACTTGGTGTGGTCTTGAAGGACTGAAAGAATGACAGGCTAACAGATTTATTGACAGGTTTGGAGCAAGATATCAAGATATAGGGGAAACACTGGAAAAAGGGATGAAAAGGTATAGAAAAAATTGTCAGCAAATAATAGCTGTGCATGAGACAGCATGAAAAGACAAATAAGAATATAATGATTGGTTTTGTAATTGGCCCTTCAAGTTAAAGATCAGGATCTTTACCAGGAAATTATAGTGGGGAATCAAAGGAGCAGGGGCGTTGTAAAAATGACAGGCAAAAAAAAGTAAACATTGCAGCAGTGTATTGAATAAACCAGAGGAGTCAAAGAGAAAGACTGTGAAGCTCATGAAAAAATTTTAAAAGGTGGGGCAATGGTTCCAGCAAGTCAAACATCTGTCCCATTTTACACTTTTAATGAGTTAAATACAAAAAATAGATCTTTATACTAGCTACTGCATCAGTTCCATAACATCAGTTCTCTCCAAATCATTGCCTTTTTGAACTAGGCAATGTTCCATCAAATTCTTTTTTATGCTGCTTAGAATATTCTTCTTCCTCTTTGATTCTGAATATTTGGGCAAAAGTCTACCTCTGGAAAAAACAGTTTTCAAAATACACTGACAGTGGGGTTAGCACCTGATAAAATCCCCAGGCAAAGCTGACCTGGCAAATGCAGCGCTCTCCAAATAAGACATTTACACTATCAGCAACAACAGCGCTGTGCTTCCCTTTCTGCATCGTAAATGTGCATTAAACCTGACCTGGAAGAACCACTTCTTTGGATGAATAAGTCTCCATGCTTACTCAGTTCTTGCCCTCCCCGTTGAGACTGCCAACAGCATTGCCAATTAGTGCCAATCCTGAATGCAGATTGTAATACGAATAGGCCTTTCAATATTTAATTCTAGACTTTTGCACTGGCGGTATATAAATGTTTCATCATTGCTTTCCTTCCTTTCTGCTGTTTTTTCTCTGAAAAAGCAGCAAAGCTGCCTACCTGAAGTACTAGCAAAAAATGGGCAAATAGAACTTGTACTTTTAGGTGCTCCTCCCAGCTCTAGCAGTACATTCTCTAATCAGAGTTCTTTTTCGTGGGAATCCTGGCTTATTGAGAATGCATGTAACAGGGTCATAAAGATGACACTCAGTTTTTATGTGATGTGTTTCATCACTGCATATTCACGCCCAAGGACTATCTAAGATCAGGAATTCAGAAGCTTGCATTTGGTGGGGTTCAACTCACTGGTGTTAGTGGCAGGAATACTCACCAACACAAACAGCAGTGGTAGGCTGGAAGAGAATAAAAACATGCATAAGGACAACAGACTGGAGCAGGTACCACCAAACATACCATATATTTGGGGAACCTTTCTTTTTAACTCTGAAAATCTCCTTAGAGCTTTGGGTACTTCAGAGTAAGCAGAATCCACTTTGTACCTCCCTAAGAGAATCAATTCTGAGACTGACTATCTTACCATTAAAAAGCCTTTTTGACAACGAACGTGAGGCACGATTTACTTTCTTTCCCTAGCACTTGCAGAGCATGAAACAAGGGCATTTGAACATGCTGATTAGATTCAGATCATCTCAAAAAGCATTAACAAGCTAGTCATGTTACATTGTAAATCCTAGCAACAATAGGCATATGCATGAACAGAAATACTGCATTCAAATCTGTGGAACATGTAATAAAACTGAGAAAAAATTAAAATATTTCACCTTTTAATTGAATATGTTACTAGATGTAAATGTCTTTGCCAGGGAAGTAAAAACAACTAGTGTAGGCCTCCACCTGCTGCAGGTGCCTTTATCAAAACCAAGTAGTGTCACCATCTTGACAGCTAGAGATGATGTGATCTGGACTAAACAGTGTAATTGCTAAAGACACTTTTCCCAGATTACTGGCACTTGAGGACCTGCATGAGCACTGCATGAATCACTGTCACGAGACCTGCAGAAAATCATGCTTAGACTGGCAAGTGTTTACACTCTGGCATTCACATTTCTGATACCTTCAGTTAAAAAAAAAAGAAAAGAAAAGAAATGCTGCTCAGCACAATACATATCACAGAACATTGGAAGACTGTACTGGAAAGCAGGGAAACACAATGCAGTAATCCCCTTGTCTGGTTTCCCTCAAGGCATTGCTTTGGGGTTATACCACTGTGACTAAACATCAGAAGCCCACCCTCAGTTTCAGGCAGATTCAGGGAGGTTGTGACTCTGTGTGCTATAAGGGACAAATAGAAGTTAAACTGTTTTCATCTGACTTCAGATACAGAAGTGTACTGCTAGCACATTGTGTGGAGTTTCTGCACCAGTCTGTTGGCAGAGGTGCTCAGTTTTTTGATGGGTAACAATTGAGCAAGGAGCCTTCCATGATTTCTCCCTCACCTTCACATCTGTGTATCAGGAATATATGACATGACAGCAGCTGGGAAGAGCAGTAAGAACATGGCACAATACTGTTACCAGCTGGCATACAACAGGAAGTCTTAATTCTAAGACCTCTTTCCACAAACTCTGCTTTATTCAAGGTCAGTGCTATGACTCTCTTAAAACTATGGGAAAACTGTAGCTTTGCATATTTTCACAGAGATTATCACTCTTGCTTCAGAGTGCTGTAACTAGAGAAGAAGAAAGATGCTAATTTCCCAGTTTATCATGGCAGTATCCTAGTGCCCAGTCATGAGTGCTATGAAAACCAGTCTTATGAATATCAGATGGGCAGGAGGAGATGGTCTAGAGAGGACACAGCCTTAAACCTCACCAAGGGAAATACAGGTTGGACATTAGGAAAAATTTACAGAAAGAGTGATAAACTACTGGAATGATTTGCCCAGGGAGGTGGTGGAGTCACCATCCATGGATGTGTTTAAAAAAAGACTGGATGTGGCACTCAGTGCCATGGTTTAGTTGTGGTGTTAAGGGTGGGTTGAACTCAATGATTTGGAGGTCCCTTCCGACCTAGTGATTCTGTGTGTGTGTGATTCAAGATGGGAATTGGAGATAACCCAAACTCCAGCTGTAGATACAGTAGGGAGAAGGGAGGTGCTCCGAGACGTGCATTGTGGTTATGTTGCCAGCCTCATGGTCTGAGAGGCATAGACAGGTGTGGACTGCTAAATATAATCTAAACCATAGCTGAATCATGTGGTGTATTCTGATCATTGCTTTTAGCACTCCCAAACAATGTTTTAATCTTTAGCTCAACAGCTGTAAACCTAACTCACACCTGCATCTTCAGAAGTTATGCATTTTCCAGACTCCATAGGATACTGGACTTCCCTGGGTAAATTTAGAGTCCCTCAAGTCTATACAGCATCCCTTCCATAAATGTCAAGGCTGTGGTTGACAGTGTTATTATGGACTGCAAAGTTTGTGGAAAGAAATCCTTCTCAGCATTTCCAAGAAACTCTTCGAAAAACATGAAAATAAAAAGTGAATATGAGATCCAGTGATTGTCCTGAATTGTCAAACTCTCCAAAGCTCCATGGCAACAACTGAGGTAAAAGCAGGTTTGAGGCAGCCTACAAAGTTTCTGTAGGCTCTGCCTGCCCTCATCCCAGGCCTCGCAGTTCCTAAATAGAGCAGGCACAGTGTTTGAGGAAAAGCTGTGATTTTTCTCTGAGAAATCAGCTATTGTGTGGGAACACTTAAAAGAGTGCCACAGTACTTAAATGGTATGGTTTGTGCAGACATTTTTATTCACAGAATGAGCAAAAACTAAGTCCTTGTTTTACATGTAAATAGGATTAATATTTAGAGTTTTACTCTTTTCTGATCTCTCTCCCATTAAACTAGAATCATCTCCCAAACTCAAAGTATCATAACTTTTAAGCTAGGTAGACATCACGTGCTTAACAAGATGGATACATTTTTTTTTCATGTAAAGTAAAACATTCAAAAGCCAATTTCTACTTGGTCTGTCTACCAGAGTTAGAAAAAAAAAAAAAGGCTGTGAGGTTTCTTTTGAAAATATTGCTTTACCTTTCTTTTTAACTTGCAAACTTTTAATAGCAAAAATTACCTCTTCTGCAACCTACCTCCTATTTTTGAAGTAAAATATTATGACAAAGGATTTATCCTTTATTCTCTTATTGGTGCTTTTTCATTGATACTGTGTCCCACCATGTATCAAAATTAAGTTCTGTGTTTCTGTGTGGAGTCTGAAGAGGGAGGAAATTCACTGTTTTAACAATCACCCTCACTGTGATGTAAGATGTATATGAGTGGAAGGCCTGCTAAAGGTGACTGAATTTTCTGTTTACTTTGTTTCTACTAGAAGCTTGTTCCTGTCAAGAGAGTTGGGTAGCCTTCAGATCTGTATGCATTTGCCTAGGCTTTATGTAGGGCATGAGATAAGGCATGGTACAAATTCAGTAGATTCTTCATCAAAATTTGGTCTTTATTTCATCTGTAGCTTGGTAGACTTAATTACATCAACAGTACCCTCCTATGTCCATTGGTATACTGAAAAACCAAAGGTTTTCCAGTTTTTATTTTATGTTGTAATTGTTTGATTGGCAATTTCATCCTAGGATGGCTATGTTTAAAAATAAATATTTTACAGTAGTGTTTTGGGAGCTGAAGTTGACAAATCCATATTCTTAGATTCATTTACTGCCAAAATTTAAGTGCTGTTTATGCCAACAACTCCCAGTTTAAAATAAAAACTCCACTGACAGGAATGTAGGAAACTCTCAACTTACCCAAAACGTGCATGTTTAAAATTCAAATGTTTCTTATGTTCCAGATTAGAAGTAGTGATCAACACTTAAAAAAGTAAATGTCTGAAATCAGATTCCTAAATATGTACAAAGGATCCTTAAAAGCCACTTAAAAATCTAAACCAAGTTTAATTTTATGTAGGAAGCTAATTTGAGTGAGTTAGCTGTGAGTATAATAGACATTGTTGCTCAGCTGGCCTTGGCTTCCTCTCCATGGGGATTCTTCTAGATTCTGCAAACCCACACAGACTGCCATATGTATTAAGGAAAGCTTTCTCTCAGGCAAAAATTAGTAAGTCCTTCAAAATGTGGAAAATAAGATGACAATGATGGTGATAATAATAAATATATTTTGAAAATTACAAGATCTGTTCAAGTAAGCCAAGATTTTTATGTATTAATGCAATTTCCACAGTTGATTTAATAATTCAACAGTTTTGGTGTCAACAATACAGATCAAATATGCACCTTCTCAATGTTATTCTCTGTGTTCTGTCTCTAAATATGTGGGTTTGTGCTTAAAATAATCTTTGCCTATGTGACATTTCATTTTTCTAACCTGTATATGCTAATAATGTAATAAACTTGAAGTACTTAAGCAAACTTGTCTTCATTTACTAAGTGTAGAAAGATTGTGCTTCTCCGGTGACACTTTTCTCCTTTGTAACTAGTAAGTGTAATAGCAGAAAGACTGATTCACACACCTCAGAGACATGATAAAAGTATTTAGACAAAAAAAATCTAGTCATATACATTAATAGAAAAGCATCCTGTCTGAATCACTGTCCTGGCCTAAGCTTTGTCAACATGAACATTTAAGAAATGTATCAAAATTAAGGATATGTATTGTGATCCACCTCTAGTAGTGGTGTTGCCCAACACTTTCATTATCACGAGAGTCTGCCTGGGCTGCTTATAACTTTGCAAAATTGCACTCATTCGGATTGAAATTTTCTATAATGAGAATTTAGCAGAGATTGTGATCAATCATGTTGGTGTGGGGGGTTTGTTGTCATTGTTAAGCTATTTTATTTTGGGGTTTGGGGGTAAATTTATGAATTTTATTCACTTAATCAATTTTCAACCAAAACAATTCAGCCATTTCAAAAAATACTTCAAAAGAAATGCACTGTCTAATCACACTTAAAATTCTCACAGTGACTCAATACAAAACTCCTGTGTTTTTATGATTTAGAATAGAAGACAACATTTGAGAGAACACTTTGTTGTCAGGAATGTGATTGTACCATCCTTATGAGAATGCAGCCTAATTTCATCACAGATTTACCTTAGTTCATAGAGTAAAAACATTTTTGTGTATAACACAAAAAAAATCGTTTAGAGTTTGTCTGAAACACGCCCAGTATATGGTTGATATGTATAAAAGAATCACAAAGCCTGGGAGAAGCTTGTAAAGACACTGGTGAAAAATTTTAATTGCTGAAAATTGTTGTGGGTTGTCTTTGCTGAGGTTTTATTGCTTTTGCTACTGAAAATGTGTAGCATAGGGCATGAAGATTCAAACTGGAGGAAATTCAAAGAAGCAGGATTACAGGAAGAATGGCAATTATAAACACCAGAAACTGGAAGAAGAGCTGATGATGGTTTGGAGCAAGAATGTGGAAATGTAACAATTAGTTACATTAGTAACTAATTAGTATACAGAATTAGTAATTGTGCATACTAGTATTAGTATGTGCAGAAAGCTTTGGACAGACAAGAGTGGGTTCTCAGTGGGGAGAGAGTCAAAAATGCTACAGGCAATAGGAAATAGGGATATTGTGACCTCTTGGCCATAACCTGCCCAGTCACCTGCAGGAGACTGCAAAATCTCAAGCCTCTGTTCATGCTTCTATCAAACAACTGTGGAGAAACCTTACAGCGGGGTTGAGACAGCTGTGGGGGTCCAACCATTTATGTAAGGAGTGGTGCATCTCTTCCCTGGTTGGGTCACTAATACCAGGAGGTTCTTGTTTTCTGTGTTTTGGCCCCATCTGGCTGCCAGCCTCACCACCAGCCCCTGGCCTCTCCCTCCCTATAGCAGGACATGGAAACTGCTGAATTTTGCAGGAACACAAGTGAAGAAGCTTGTGTGTGTAGATACAGGCAGGGAGATGGTTTGCCAGATGCTGTTTGCCAGCTGGGCAAAATAGACCCAACTTTGGGTACTTTAGCAATTTATTGCCAATTAATGTTTTAAATTCCTGATTCGGGAATGGGGAAGCAGAGAGGGAAGAACGAAGTGCTGAAACACCTTTCTCCCTCCACTGGTCTTGGTGTCTGTCTGCCCTTTCTCCCTCTTTAACTCCCCCTGCACTCCTGCCCAATGGTGCTCTCTGTCCTTTTGTTAAGGTGCTTAAGGTGCTGCAGCTTGGCTGACTTGGGCAGCAGCATCTTGGTATCCATCCCTTGAGCAGCCAGTGGCAAAGTGTGAATTGTCTGGAACATGCACACTGGGCTTTAAACAGCTGGGACTGCCACATGGGCAGTGCATGTGGTGGCCCACATCCAACCAGACTGACAAATACATGAGTGAAGAAAGGGCAGGTTGGGGTCTACAGACCCCAACCTGCTGGCCATTGAGGAGGGAGAGAGCAGGGGCTGGGGGTGGTGGGCTGGACCCAGCGAGGTAGAGCAATGTAGCTTCAGAGGAAAACATCCCAGACTTCAGCAATATCCAGGCTGAGGTCTCCCTGGCAGCCTCAGTGTGCCCCTGGTTTGAAGCAATGCTTGAGGATGCAGTGAATATCCTACCCCTGCAGAGAAAGGAGGGAATGGTGCAGGTGCCTCTTCAAATTGTGGAAGAAGCTGGAAGAGGTGCTGTGAAAGACTGTGCTGGAGGGCAGGGAACACCAGGGACTGAGCCAGGCCACAGCTGTGGTGGTACAGGGGGAACAGGACAGCATCCACCTGCAGCAGCCAGAACACAAACACATTCTGCTTTGTGTTCCTTTACTGCTTTGTGTTGCTTAATAAAAACCCATTCTTTGTTTTATCACTCTGCTTCATCACTTTGTACTACACAAAGGTTTCACAGAATCATTGAATCATAGAATATGTGAGTTGGAAGGAACTTAAACTAATCTAGTCCCAACCACACCTGCCATAGCCAAGGACACCTGCTGTGAGACCAGGTTGCTCAAAGCTCCATCCAACCTGACCTTGAACACTAACAGTGAAAGGATACTCACAAGGTTAGTAGGCAGCCTGTTCCAATGTTACCACTCTCACAGTAAAAGATTTTTTCATAATATCTAGCCTAAATTTCCCCTCTTTGAGTTTGTATTCAGGTTTTTCAAAACCATTCAAATACAGCTTTATAAAGATGCTTGGGAACAAAATAATTTCTGAATCAAAGGCCTGGAGAAGTGTAAAGATATTCTTTCTCTTTCTCTGTATTTCTTTCTCAGAGACCAAACAAAATTTCAATCAAAACTGTTAAAAAGAAATCCAATCACAAAAATACGTTGGAAACTTTTAAACAGCCCTTCACCCTTTGCAAAATTGGTCTGTTGCATCTTCAGCCAAGATCATTCACTCAGTGTGTCTCTAGCACTTGAAACTTCTGTTTACCCTGAATAAAGATAAAACCTACTGCAGTCATAGAACTGTTGCCAGAAGTTAATTCATATACAAAAGACTCCTGTATTATAGTAAAAAAGTCACAGAAATGAGCGGCAAAAATTAATAATTTTATGTTCATTATAAGGACTAAGGTTATGAATTCTGTCAGCCCTGTAGTTACCCATGAAGCAAGAGAATTAAAGAAATATTACTTCAAGGAGCATTGGACATGTAGCTTATAACACAAGACTGGTTTTAGTGCAATAAGGCATCTGATTGTGTACAATTACCCAGGAAGCCTTGATTCTGGCCCATTCAAAACTAATTAGCTGATTAAATGATTCTAAAGTCCTTTCAATATTGCAGGTATACAACACAAAAAGTCTGGAGTAAACTCAAGAGATGCTAAGGTAAGTAAACTGTCTTAGACATCCCTAAAAGAAAAAGAATTATTTCCAATAAAGCAATCAACAGTTGCCCAAAAAGAGATTCAGTGACTTCTTAAACAGCAGTTTTAAAGGCTCTTTCAACAGCCACACTTTGTTCATTCAAAAAGCATGTTTTTGAGTTTTCAAAATCATTTATAGCCATTTTGATATGTTACATTTTTTACTGTGATTGAAATGCATTTACTGTGATAATTAGAACCAACGGCAAATATAAGGGAACTTTATAAGGATATTCAATCACTCTAACGCAGCTCTATGTCCTGATGGATTTAGTAATGACTTTTAAAATTAAATTCCAGACAAATCAAATGATTAAATACTTCATCCAGAAAAAAAAAATTCAGTGACATAAAAGCTAAAGAAGTCTTAGAAAGGATAATATGTACATATCTTTCTACCCTAGATCATGTTAATTTGTTGAATGAAAAATTTATCCAAAGCACATAAGCTATTTTTCAGTTCATCTGTTATGGTAGGATTTAGGGAGTTAATGATAATAAGGTCTCTTATCCCTGCAGCATTTTATTCTGACTCCAGGAGAGTCAAAGTCATAATTCTTTTCCATGGGGAAATTATCCTGCTATTAACCCACCATTATATTTTACATAGCAGAGTTAATGCAAACACACTATAGTTGTGTATAACTAAAGCCTAATTCATTAAATGAGTACAAATTTTATGTAGGACAAGCAATGTAAAGTAATCCTTGAACTTTTCTACCATGTGGAAAACAGAGGTCAGAAAGTTTATTGGAGACCAGAGGGCCATTAGAAGGGAAGAGTGATTTCCCTTTGCTGGCTGTGTGATTTCATCAGGATCTCTGTCTGGACAGCCATGGTTGTGCACCCCTGTCCCTCTGAGAAGTCTCTGTGCAAATGTAAGGAAGTGAGTTACACATGTAGATGTGCCTGCTGTGACAGGCTTTGTCATTCATGTAACATCAGCTACTGAAGGTGCATAGAAATATTTGTGCGTGTCTATTAAAAAAAACAAACTACTCTTGATGCAATTTGATGCATTATCAGTCTTTTTATATATAAAATAATTTCTTTGAGTGTTAGTTATTTTCTAAGATAATACGATGTTACATGTTAAATGATGCTGAGAATGTTTTGCAAATGAATGAATTTCTCATTGCAACAGTTGTGTTGAACAA
The DNA here is from genome assembly GCA_013400215.1 of Cisticola juncidis. NCBI lineage: Eukaryota > Metazoa > Chordata > Aves > Passeriformes > Cisticolidae > Cisticola > Cisticola juncidis. The sequence goes on from VXBR01004482.1 coordinate 391,057, forward strand.
AAATCTTTTCGTTTACAAATGTTCTTTTCACAATCACAGTATTTATCCAGATCTGTAGTTGGATAGATACATCAAAATATGCACAATCACTACTTGTCTAACTTGAAATAATTGTTTCATTTTGATTTGCCAAACTGTTTTGGCTATGTGAATGAGCCAGTGTGTTATTTAAAAGGTGCAAATAGAATTAAGAGATATAAGCTTATAGTTTGTCCTTTCTTTCTGTTCTCTGGAGAATATGCACAGTTGAATAGTAACATGCATTTTGGGATAACATTCAGTTCTGAATACTGTAAAACTGATATATTAGACCATAGATTTTTAAGTAGTGTCATGTCATATTAATATATAATATGATTTAAAAACATAAATCTCAAGCAATTATTGCTTAGTCTTCCACAGAAGTGTCTTAGTTTAACGCAATTATGTGGTATGAAAACTGCAAAATTACTTACATCTCCCTTAGATTTAACCCCTCCCCTTTCATCAATAAGGAGAAACAAATATGACAAGACACAGGTGAGAAGATAATGTTTTGCTAAAAAGAAAACAGCAACAACCAAAACAACAGCAATAACCACTGGATACAGAGGTACTGAGTCTTGAGGACTGCTCAGGAACAAAGAAAAGAAGATGATGGAAAAGCCCTGCCCTCCAAGATGGTGGGCAGTGGAGGGACCTGCATGGGCCAGAAGAAAAAGACAAGATAGTGGCGAAGTTCCCTTCTTCAGACCATGTGGCAGAGAGAAAGAAAAAAGGGAAAAAAACAAGACAGCAACCGAACCTCCATGGCTTCAGGACTCTCTCACTTCAAAAATGGGGGATAGGGACAAAAAAATCCCTGGAAAAACTATTTTTGTCCAACACTGCCAAAAACACTGGAAGAAACTTCCCAGCAAGTTGCAAGTCTGATCCCTTCTCAGCATAACCTGCTCCCTGGAGCAAAAATCGCTGTGAGGTTGCCTTCAGGGGCACGGGACTGGAACACAACTGGCAGGTCTTTAAGGAAGTATTCCATAGAATGCAAGAGGTAGCGAATCCCTGAGCAAGATATTGGGCAGGGAAGGCAGAGACAGGCATGGCTGAATAGGAAATTGCTGGTCAAACTAGGGGAAAAGAAGCAAATGCATGTTGGAAACTAGGATGGATAACCTGGCAAGGGTATAGAGAAGTTTGGCTGTGTAGGGTTAGGGTACGCAAGGCCTTGGCAAGGCTGGAACTGAACTTGGCAAGGGGCCCAAAGGATGGAAGGGCCTCTACAAGTACATTAACCAGAAAAGAAAGGTCAAAGAGGGCCTCTGATAAACAAAGCTGTTAAACTGGTAACAATGGAGGAGAGGGATGAGGTACTTTTTAATATTTTTGCCTCAGTCTTCAATGGTAAACTCTCTTCTCACACCTCCAAGTGGATGAACAGCAGAATAGGGACTGGGAGAACAAAATCCCACCCACTGTAATAGAAGATCTGGTGTGTGACAACCTGAGGAACCTGAACATACATAAGCTTATGGTACCTGAAAAGCTGCATCCCACAGTCCTGAGGGGACAGGCTGATGTAAGCCACTCTCCAGGATATTTGAAAAGTCATGGGCAAGTCCCAGGTGACTGGAAAAGGAGAAACCTTTTAAACATGGTGCCCATCTTTAAAAAGGCAAGAAACAAGGACAAACTGCAAACCTTGCAAACTAACGACCTCTCAGCCTCACCTCTGTTCTTGGGAAGATTATTACATTTCTATTGCATTTCGACACCTTTATTGGCATAAATGGGACTTTTATTGTGCTGTTACATGGCATCCTGTACAATAGAATGCTTCTACCAGAAACTTAAGAGACACACACAACAGAGGTAGAACAAGCGAAATGCTAAAATATTTTGAGCTAATCAATAAGGTCATGGCACTACACATGTCTTTCTAACTCATTTTATATTTATGAAAATAATTTTTAGCTCTAATAAGTTATTTGTAATTTTTGACAGTTCTAGGGGGAAATCAGAGTAAATAGAAGGGGATAGAGTGGCTCTCTTCCACTATGTATTTCAAAAGACCACATGTTTCTATGGACACAAGATGAATATCCATCTATTTTATGACTGACTAGATGTTTACACTTGTCATTATCAGGGTCAAAATACTTGTAGTCCTGCATTTCCATGCCAAAAGAAATTGAAGGCCCACAGGAAGATGAAGCAGCGAAGGTTACTAGTTCAGACCATGCAGTGCACACAGGTTATTTTGATTCACAGCAGGCTCAGCAGAAACATGGTATTTGGTGTACATATTTTTCACTGGGTTGAAACCAGGCTGGTTGGCTGGGCCAAGGGAATGGTGGTGAGCTGTGCTGCATCCAGCCAGGGATCAGTCTCTGGCGGTGTTTTCCAGGGATCAGTACTGGGCCCAGTCCTGTTTAGTCTCTTTTCTGATGATCCAAATGAGGGCATTGAGTCAGCACAACGAATTAGCAGATGACACCGAGTTGGGTGTGAGAGCTGACCAGCTGGAGGGTGGGAAGGCTCTGCAGAGAGACCTGGACAGGCTGGATCCATGGGCTGAGTCCAACAAGGTGAGGTTTAACAAGAGCAAGTGCCAGGTCCTACCCTTTGGCCACAGCAATCCCCTGCAGTGCTGCAGGCTGGGGACAGCTGGACAGTGCCAGGCTGAAAGGGACCTGGGGGTGCTGTGCCAGCAGCTGGACATGAGGCAGGCTGTGCCCAGGGGGCCAAGAAGGCCAAGGGCATCCTGGCCTGGATCAGCAGTGGTGTGGCCAGCAGGGCCAGGGCAGGGATTGTCCCCTGTGCTGGGCACTGCTGAGGGCACACCTTGAATCCTGTGTTCATTTTTTTGCCCCTCAGTTTCCAGGGAGGATGTTGAGGTGCTGGGGCAGGTCCAGTGAAGGGCAGCAAGGCTGGGGAAGGGTCTGGAGCACAAGCCCTGTGAGGAGCAGCTGAGGGAGCTGGGGTGGTTTATCCTGGAGAAAAGGAGGCTCACGGGAGACCTTCTCTCTCCCTACCCCTGCCTGAAAGGAGGCTGTGGCCAGGTGAGGTTGGTCTCTTCTCCCAGGGCGCCAGCACAGGACAAGAGGACACAGCCTTCAGCTGTGCCAGGGGAGGTTTAGGTTGGACATCAGGGAGCAGCAGTTCTTCACAGAAGGAGAGATGGGGCATTGCAATGGGCTGCCCAGGGAGGTGGTGGTGTCACCATCCCTGGATGCTTTTTAAAAAAGACTGGATGTGGCACTTAAATGTCATGGTCTTGTTGATGAGGTGGTGTTAAGTCAGGATGGGACTCCGTGATCTCAAAATTCTTCTTCAGCTAGGGTAATTCTGTAATTCTGTGATACTGCAGGAAAGAAAACTCTTTTTCCATAAGGACTATTTAAGCTGTAAAAGATATGAAACAACAGTCAAAATCCTGAGTTATTAAATCTCTTCAAAAAGATAAGCACAAAAAGCATTTATAGAGACCACAGTTACTGGAATACCTACTGACTTTTGGGACATATCTAATTGTTTGTAGTTAACTCTAAAGAACTATAATAAATACAGATTTTTTTAGCTTCTGTCATAATTTGACACCTCTACCAAACCATAACCAGAGCAAGCTGTTTCAGTGCTTTCAATAAAAAGTGCTGAATTTCACTCCATTTGATACTCTAGAACTGCAGAGGTGGGTAAACACTTTCCTGTTGTAGCTGCCTGAGATGGAGAGATGTATGTGACCCTGTCTTTTCCAGGTACATTACCTCTTCACACAGTGTTTCATTTCTTCTGAAGTCAAAGCCCAAAGCTAGACAATGTAATATATTCATGGTGGAAAATTAAATATTGCCCACCAGATTCCCATCTATAATACATCCATACTTCTGTAATCAGAATTTGGGCCAGAAGCACTGATACATGCTGTTTATCTTGAAATATGCACTTAATGTTTTTTTGTTGAACCACAGAGCACTGGAAATGCTGGTGCACAGCCTTTAGTAGAAATGAAACATTGATGTATAGTTGTTACACTATCTACCTGAATTCTTAAGTTGTGATTATTAATTACTCAACTTGCTTGTTTTATGCGTGGCAGGGTGAATTATACCTGCAGTGGGTAGTACCTATTGTTCAAATTTACAAATCATCCACGTTCCATAGCATGCAAGAACAATCTCAGTTTTTGGCAAGACAAAATGGCACACAGCAACTACTGACAATTAATTACAGTTTTTTAGCATTTACTGCTTGAGTGAGTTGCAGGCAGCTTTTGAATAGCAACATTTAAGCACATACTATTCGATGGGGTGGGGTAGTGAGGTAGAGACTTGACACCAAGCTGTGGAGGGCAGTAGATAAAGAACTTAGGTTAGCAAAGCACCTTGCTTTTCTACCCAGGTTGGTTCCTTCAACTCTCTCAAATGGAATTGACAACTTAGCTTATGTGTCCTGTAAAGATGAATTTCATAGATGTTTTCTCAGTTTAGTTATTGTGTAGGTAGTCTCAGGCTCCTATGGCATACAGTTACTTCAGATTGCTTTCCAAAAGCAGAACCAGTACTTTTCCTCTCCCCTGACTCTTTGATAAAGCAGCTGGAAGGCTAAAACATTCATTCAGGAATCAAGAAAGGAAGATTACCACCTCAATCAATTGGGAGAAAAATGCACGTCCTACCAGTGTATCCCCCTTCCTGATGTCGATAGGGCACTCTTCTCCTCTGTGGCTGAAGCTGATCTGTTAACCAAGCCAAGACAGTGAGGAAGAGTGAGAAGCAGCCTACTTCCACAGCCAGGAGGAAGCAAGTATTCAAAGCACCCTACCAAAACAAAAAAAGCACAAATTTCAGACACTCCAGTGGCCATTTTGCTTTAAACGTTCTTCAGGCACAGATCAAGAGTTAACATATAATATTTTTTTCTTTCAAGGGGTGTGACCTACACCTTACCTTTATTTTATAGAGACAGACTTTCAAGAGGCTTCTCCAGAATGACAGAAGCAGATACACTTCAGGAGAAACACCTTAGAAAGAGGAGAGTCAGCCTTACATTCTTAGGGCAGCTTTGGACTGTAGATCTCAAATGGCAATAGTTTCCTGTTTATTACCCCAACAGCTGGAGAAGAGACTGGCTGAAAATATACCTGATTGTCTGGCAGTTACTGGCTACTTTTACTGAGTTTCCTTTGCACCTAGAAGGTGTTTATGGGAGGTGTTGTACTTTACTATGTGCACTATGGGAAAGCTACATATCCAAATCAGCAGAGCACAGGCTAGTGCAATTGGTGCATCACAGATTGCACTGCAGTGCACACTATTTCAATGTGTATTTTCCATTCACCTCCAGACTGGCCAGTGGCTATGCATTCTCTGATTTTCAAACTCCTGAGATACAGTGGAGAGCTTAGTAAAAGATTCAGGACACTGTAACACCTAGCTCTCAAATGTTGACATCTTTGGCACTAACCCAGGGTAAATATGTGATTCTTATTCTTTGACAACATTTTAAAATATTGATTTAATCTTTTCTAACTTCACTAGATTGACTCTATCTAAAAAAGTACATAGCCATTATCCAGATAGCATAAGTGCAAGCTGATGAACTAAAGTTATTTAACTCAAAGGGTCATTTCCTTTTAGGTCTCCATTTCACTTCTAGAATAACAAACAGAAGTGCTGGTTCTGATTGATAGGTTTGGCCACAAGGAACTGAAGTGAGATCACGATTTTGTTTAACATAGGCATTACAATCTGTCTTTGTTATGATTTCAATATGCTGAAATAAAGAACACATGGCCCCCTCTTGTACTCAGAAGTTATCTCAGCACTCCTGCCTGGTCTGTTTGACATCTCTCATCAAAAAGTTGGACTGAAAGCTTCCTAGATCATGTTATATTTACACAGTACTTTGACAGAACAGGCTGAAATCAGCAGATTATTTCTATACATGTATACACATGCACACATACACACACACCTGTTGTTGCTGTAAGGTGCCTCCAACTTAGCTACCAGCTTCAATCTACTCTAAAGGCACCTTGAGATCACCAGCAAACCCAGTCTGCCCTTGTGGCAGGAAAGTTCAGGAGCCATGGGGCAAGAACTGGTAGAAATCTGTGATGGTACTTGCATGTACATTACTGCTCTGGTACATGCTAAGGTATAGTATGGGTCTAAATTTTCTGCATGGCCTTCTCTGAAAGTCACCTCAAGAGGATTTACAGCTCTTTAGAAGCTGAATGAGATTAATGTAAGGTGTCAGCCTTGAACTTAAAAAGCAGTTGATAAGCTAAGGTTGTGTATCATGTTTAATGCATAAGGGATATTTGCTTTTGTTGATACTTGGATTTAATGTGTAATTGGTAATAGATCACTGTTACCTGAAATCAGTTCTGTCCTAGTAATAGGTAGGTAATAGTTTAGGAAACTATTGATGCTGGAATCTTGAATTCTGCAGAAAATATTTTATTGAATTATTTACACTATTTCTCAGATATAATGCAAACTGAATTTAGTCACATAAGCAGCCACAACCAGTTATATAACAGAATACCAGTTATATACATCTTTCATAAATAAATGTCATCCACACAACTCAAACAGGTTGGACTGACTGCAGTGATTGTCTTGACACAGGTGAGGAACCTGTAAAGAAGCCCTGCATGAGTTAGAGAGCAGTGTTACTGCAGATACGAGTTAAACATATCTGGGAGTCAAAAAGGAACGGCCAAAGTAAAAAGCAATGCCTCCAAAAAGTTGTACTTCCTCTAACTTTGCAGCTTCTGTCATCTTCAGTATTGGGCTATGATTATAAAAGGGATGAATTCCCAAATTCAGTACAGCTGATTCTACTTCCTCTTCCCTCTCACTGCTCCATGTACACAAACAAACCAGTGGTACACACTTGTGACACAACATCTTTATAAAGTTGGTTCCAGCCCCTCATTGTGATTACTTTTTTGAAGCAATTAAATGCATGCAACAAAATTAACCATATCCAGTGCATTCACTCTGAAAATGTGTCTTGGGAAGTGCTACATGTCTCCATAGGACAGAGAGAGTTACCTGTTTTGTAATAATTTAGAACAATCAAATAACAGGTATTCTTTCTTTTTTTTTTTAACATAACAGTTTACTGTGGCATTCAAATTAATTCAGCTGCTTATTCAACAAGAAATTAAGACAGAAAGGTACAATTCCAGAAGTGCCAGACTATCAGCAAACATTTAGGACCATTGACTTTGGTCTAATAGATGTTGATTCTGCTAAACTACCCTAGCTGGTTTAACCTGGATTCAGAAACCACAACAGAGCAAGATTTCAGCACCTTTAATAGATGATGCCAAAAGGTCAACTGAGCAGACAGGCAAAACAAATAAAATGCAAGACACACAGAGTTTATAGCTTGAGTTAAAAATCAATACTGATTGAAAAAAAGGTGAAAAAATATTAAATTAACTTAATGTGATGATTTAACCTCAGCCACTTCTCCCATCAGTAGGACTGGGGACAGAACTGGAAGGATGGGAAAGCAAAAGCTGCACAAACAAGCAAAGCAAAACAAGGAATATATATGCTATTTCCCAGGCAAAGGGCAGGTGTGCAGCGTCTCCAGGGAAGTGGTGCCTCACCCCTCAGAGGAACATGGGGAAGATGAATGTGATCACTCTGAACATCCCCTTTTCCTTCTTCTTCCCCCACTTTATATACTGAGGGTAGTCTGGAATATCTTTTGGTCAGCTGGGGTCACCAGTCCTGGCTATGTCTCCTCCCACCCTCCCAGACACACCCTGTCCCCTCACAGTGTGGCAGTAGGAGAAGCAGAAAATGCTTTGCCTCTGTGTGAGCTCTGCTCAGCAATAACAAAAACATCTCTGTATTATCAACTCTGTGCTCAGCACAAATCTAAAACACAGCCCCATACCAGGCACTGTAAACGAAGTTAACCCTATGTGGCCAAAATCAGCATACCCATCAAACTCATTTTCTGTTAGCCCCTTTTCTTATTAAGTCATATTTTTAACATTGAAAGTTGTGAGTGTAACAAGACTCTAAAAGAAATGCAAGTAACTGGATGAGCTAGATCTGCTGGAGCATGTGTTCTGAAACCTGGAGCAATCCATAAGATTAGAAGAGGTTGCAAAAGAAGGTGAAGGTGCAGGACACCTTATACCACACCAGTAGGAGGGCACCTACTTTCAGTTCCCATGCAGGGGTATGTCCTTGTAAGCATGAAATTCCAACAGGAGCTACACCACACAGAGTTCCTTACATGCCACTATATTGTAGCTTGGTCTTTTTAGTATTTTAGTGGGTATCTTTTGGCAATGCATTGACTCCATCAGACTTTGTGTTTAAGAAGAATCAAACAACAAAATAACATCTCTTCATCTGTACTAATGTATTTATGCTTTTAGTTACAAACAGCTTAACAGAAATTCTTCCTCATATTTCCTGCCCCACATTTCTCCTGAGATGATTTTGTGTATAATATGCTGTTAGTATTGACATTTAATTTAATGGAAATTACTTGGAAAAACAGAAATATTGCAATTAAAAAAAATAATGGTACTATTTTAGGTATTATTCTTAGCTTACATTATTTAGGGAACCTGAATTTTCATTTTTTGGCAATTTACTCTTTATTCCAAATTATAACATCTTTGCACTGTGACACCATCATTGCTTGCTGAAGAAAAGTCCATTATGTCACAAGCATAATATTTTATGATTCCATAGTAATGAGAAGAGGACCAAAAGAAGTTTAACATCAACAATATTGGTAGTAAAGATAAAAGCAGAAACTAACAAGGGTAACAATAAATGTTGAAAGAAATTTCACTTACGAAATATTTGGGCTAGATATTTAGATATATCAGCTGTAGGTAACATCTTCAGTTGTGCAAGACTGTCTACCTTAACATTTACCTGAGGTAAAAACAACTGAAGGGGGGAGCTATACTAAATTACTCAATTTTCTATTTTCTTTTCAAATTTTTATGCATACAATTAACTTGATACTGGCAACTGAAGTCAGGAAATTCTAATCTGTGTCATATAATTAGTGAAATTTTATAAGCCTGATGTTCAGACTATAATAAGCTTTTATCATAAAAAAATCCCTTATAAGTTAAATGAGAAAAATGAAACCTTGTGTAGAATTCCTCAACTAATATTCTTTGAGACAAATTCTGGATTTCAGCTCCTTGGCTAAGACTACAAAATCTGTAGTGGAACAAAGACTCTTGTTTATTTTGCTGTCAGAAGGTCCTCCACATTTTGATGTATAGTCAGCAGACTGATCAATTATTAACTGTAGTTTTGCCTTGTCAATCTCTTTCACCTTTTATCTTACCTAATATTTATTTTTTAGTCCCACATCTGTATTAGATTTTGACTTAGTGATTGTCTTCAGCCTCTCTAGGCTCTTGTTTTCTTGCTAAGTAGGATCTTTTTCTGGCTACTTGTGCAAAAGCATTGAAAACACTTTATATTCACATTTACTTTAATTTCTGTGTATCACCATCCCATATTTTATGAGTGTTCAGAGACAAATCTCTTTAACAATTAAAGAATTCCAGCTATTCAATACCTTCTTTCCAGCTTGCTTAGCAATATAACCTTTCCCTTTTTTTAACCAGAGTCCTCACAAAGACTAATTTACAAGGGAATCCTCAGCTACAGCTGCCATTCAATCCCACATTTTTCAGGGACATCTTCTAGTTACCAATGTGTTTAAAATAGTTTCCAGAATGATGACAGGAAAGCATTTGCTTTTGCTAGTTGCTGATTTCTACCCCAAAGCCTTTCTGAGAAACCTAGCAGCACAGGGTCTCATTTTTCTCTAGCATACTATAATGGATAATGCTCTAATGCTTTTCTTCCCACAGCTTTTCCCTGCTGTATTGTATTTTGTCTTTGTTGTATAGGCACAGCTGACCCTGAGTTGCTATTGGTTTAGCTTCAGCTTGCTTTGAGATTATTCTCATGTGATTTGGTTTAATTATTTTCTGATTTTCGTTTTATGTATTTGAACCAGAAACTGAACTTATCTAATTATTCCTGGGGTTTTTTAACCTGAAAATCAGATTAAATAGCTTAAAGTTTTAGAAACTATATACAGAAATATATATCATAAAAAACCCCCTAGCCCTTCAGATAACTAAACAAAAACAGACAACCAGCAAATAAAAAAAGAAAAAGTACCTTAAACAGAATTACTCTTTCCCATATTCTTTTTAGTGTTTGAAATGTACCATTTCATTGTTGGGGTTTTTGTATTCTGGTGCGGATGGTTTTTACTTTCATTTTTTTTTAATGGATTTCGAAGCTTTCCTGCTCTATATAGAAATCTTTCTTTGTATATCATCTGGTTCAGTATCATATTATTTTGTTTACTAAATCTGTAAGTGTGACTCTCTGTAACTTCCTTGTTAAGACATTTTTATATTTCATCTCTGGTACTTCTTGAAGGATATCAGTTTTTTTTATCATAAGAAATAGTCTAGTTAGTGATAATATGGTCTAGTGTATTTTACCCATCCAGGAATCAAGTTTTCTTTTCCTGATTCCTGCAGTGGTTTATCCCAGTCAGTAAGAATGGGTCTTTCATTTTTATTTTTCTTTACCTCCTTAAGTTAAAATTCTTTGAGGGAAAATTATTTACATGTATAATGTGACCTGGGCACTGTGTAACCTCTAAGAATACTTACACATATGATTCAAAATAATTCAGCAGGAGGAATAAGACATATTCCGGTTGCTGATCATAAATTTTCACATACAAACCATTTAATTTTCTCTTTTCTCAGAAAATAAGGAGGGCAAAGCAAAGAAAGGAAGCCATCTTACCTCCTCGAGGTATATTAAAAAGGACAGGAGACTGATGTTGATCCTTAAAACCCCGTAAAATAATCAACCACAAAAACATTCAATTTTTAGAAACAAATTGTTATGATTTTTGTGTGTTCCCTAACTTCAAACCACCAGTGCAAATCTTAGAACAAAAGCTTTTGGTATAGAGAAGTTTGCCTAACCAAAACATATTAATATATTGCTATATGTTTCATTACTATATAGTAACAAAGAAGTAAAAATAAAAAACCTCCTCAAAACCCAACACAAATCACCGTATCATGCCAGAAACAAGATGAACCAGTCAGTGTCTCATCCCCAGGATGCAGGATCTCCACCCCTGCTTTAAAGCCTTCCTTACAACATCCCCTTGTCCCAGTGAAGGGCAATATTATTTCAAAGGAGGCTTCTCCTCTGCCAGAACATTCAAAGGCATGAGGCAAGCCATGAAACATAGACAAATACCTGGACTGAATGAGAAGGAGACTCCATCAAACAAAACAAATGGATATGCTTAAAAATGGCACCTCATGCAGGGCTACAAACAAAGCCATAACTTGTGGTAGCAGCAGGTAGGAAAACAGAGGTAACAGCAGGGAGGTGGGAGGAACCTTCTGGAGGTACCATGAAAAATCACCTGTCTATGAAAATTACAGTGAAACAGCATGCTTCTGAATGTCAGCAAGATTTTTATGCAGATGGGGATTTACTTCTTCTGCACCTGCTGTCAGTATGCATTAGACCATAAACATCAGCAAACATAGATTAAGCATGTTGCCCAAATGAAACATTGGGTGAAGAAGGAAGGAATGTGTCACAGAAACTCTAAATTGTCAAAGACAAATTACTCATCCCACAGCAATTTAAGGCAGAGTCATTGCTGCTTATCAGACTCAGCTGTGTTGAAAATTTTGTAGATTTTTCTTTTTTTAAAGTAACTGTAACCTTTTCCACAGATCAGTAGTCCTCATCATTAAAACAATAGAAATCAGATTACTGGTCAGCTGCAGGAAGAGGTAGTTCTTACACTGCATCTCTTTGGAGAAAACATGGAAAATAAAGCAAAGAGCAGAAGAAGGCTCCTTTGATCCTGGAATCCGCAGGCCATAATGTGACTCCCCTACTTCTTACCCAGATGTTTGTTTCTTGGAACTGTTTTGGCACAACACAAACATCAGGAAAAGCAAACACAAACAATTCTGCCTTACACTCTTGCTCATTATGGAGCCTAAGCAGCCAGAATCTGGTCAGTAATATTTCTGGCAGTGTAGCAGAGAGAAAGGCATGAAAAGGCTGGGCAGGCATACGGGTTTATTCTTCTGCTAGAATAAACTTACCCAAAACCAGACCATTTCCTTACCAGTATCATAAATGGTTCACAAATAATTGCATGGATTATTTTTGGTGTTATTTAATCCACTTTCCAGCTGTTACTTTTAGCAGCACGGAGCACCATAGATAAAGGTTGCCTATAACATATTGGAAAACTTGTTCCTAATTGTTAACAACATATTGCAGGAGGGATTTTATTATGGAGACATGCCTAGTTACAGATGAGCTTCACTAAATAATAGAAATGTTAACATATTGCTATGATAAATAAAATATGTGTCATATGGGGCCTGATTACTAAATGTCTGTGTGGCTCCAGACAATCTTGAATTTACAAGCCTTTGTAAGGATCAGACTTGTTCTCCTTCCCAAGGATGTAGGTTCTGTTGTCCCTGCAGTAATGCCCACCTTAGATGGATGTCAGAGCCAGGCAGTTTAGCTGAATACACTCTGCTGTGCTAGGACAAGTGCTCCATGTGTCACACTACAACCTGTTAACTCTGCACAAACATTGTGAGACTCTAATGATCCTGGGCAAATGAGCTACCTATCTACAGCTGTGCATGGCTGACTTACCAGTGATCACTGACCTGGTCTCAGGCCCAGCTGTCATCACAAGTGATTCTGACATGGTCTTCATCCATCTCGGCTCAGTCATAACTAAGCCACAGCAAGGCTAAAAATTCTTTAAACTCCACAGAGAAGGTTCCTTCCAGCACACATATAAATGCGAGGAAAATATTTAACCTTAAAGAAAATCAGCTGGAAATTTTGGAAAGGAAAACTGTCCATGTAGGGAGCTCATAGTAAAATGGGAAGAAAAAAGAATTTATGCTTTGACTTTTAAACCTTATTATGTACTGATGAATTGTGTAACTTTTAAATCAAGTTTCTAATTCCCTGACTAATGTACTGTGGCTCTTTGTAATAGGAAAGACAGAGTGTTAGGTAAGCATTTCAATTTGAAATATTTTAATGTCTTTTCACACTACATACTGGACATGAAGCCTACCTATCACCAATTTTTCAGCTCTGTCTTCTCATATGCACCTTTTACACCCCAATCATTTTGAACCAGGCTCTGTTTGCAGAGAGCAGTAATAATAATAATATTTAGCATATTCTTTTAGCCAGGCCATTTTTCCTCCTGAAAATAGGATCTCAAGCACCTGCTGCAATTCAGTTACTAGAGTATGTCACAGCCAAGCACCTGGCTTTCCTAGGCTTATTCAGGCTAGGCTTATTAAAAGTCTTTGGATAAGCCTTTAGAAGGAAATAGATTATAAACATTGATGCACTGAAATTGATTTTATTTTCATTCCCTTGTGTCATCACTACAAATATATTCTGCTTTATTTTAGTAACATGAAAGCTTTTATAGGCAATATTGCAAGGTTCCAGTAAGTACATACAATTAGGAAGAACACATTACCTCTGTGTTTATATGACAGGCATTCATTTCAGTTTTCACAATAATACTAAGGGGTGGGATGGTTAAGAATTTGACCATCAATTTCATCAGAAACAGAATAAATTGGGTTCCTTTTGTTGGCATATTTTGTGTTTTGTTTTTCTGTTAACAATGTATTGGTAGTACTCCAAAGGGGGAATGGTATAAATATTGAAGTGCCGTAACCCAGATGCAAGGAGATACAGTCCAGCTAAGGGCAGCATCTTTTAAACTGTATTTTGAGGGGAAAAAAAGATGAAGTGTTTGTAAGAACTACTGATCTTCTCTCTAAATAGCCAGAGGGAATGTGGTAGGAGACTAGCTATTCCAAGCAAAAAGACTCAGTACTCAGAAAGCCTCTCCAGCCCTGCGGGACCCCGCTGGCTTTGACGGTGGTTGTAAACTCATCACTGCTCAAGATAGCTGATCAATCCTCATAGCAACAGGCTTTTTAGATAAAGTCAGAACAGATTTTTCTAAGCACTGTTGCACACCTGGCTTTAAATAATAATAGCCCTTGTGACAAGTGTCATAATTTCTGTGTTACGGAGACAACTGAGGTGTCCATAGGGTACATCAGGAAGGGAATATATGGAGCCCTCAGCTCCAACTACCTTACTGAGCACACAGGGTACCCTCAGCACAGGCATACACTGCCTTTATCCTCTGATAGAAATCTACTCTTTCCACTCATCAATGGGGTAAACTTGTCAAATTCCTGCAAGTAGAGAAGAAGAAGCACAACAGGATTTTAAAGCGCTTTTGTCTCACAGGTTTTGTTGTCCCCCTACATTTCACATATTAATAGTGCCATACCCCCTGATTCTCACTCTCTTGCTGCAAGAGCCATGACCAATGCAAAGGAAGGAAATTTCTGTCCTTCAAAGAGTGTTGGGAAGCCCTTGTGCCATCCTGCTCCCTAGCACTTGAAGAGTGTTACAGAGAGACCAGTGACCTGGACAAATCACTTTACAGCCTGTGCTGGTTTTCACTGAGGTAGAGTTAATTTTCTTCATAGTAGCTAGCATGACCTATGTTTTGGATTTTTACTGGAAGGTGTGCTGATAATGCAGGGATGTTTTAGCTACTGCAGAGCAGCATCAAGGCCTTTTCAGCTCCTACCCCACCCCGCCAGTAAAGAGACTGGGGGTGCACAAGAAATTGGAAGAGGGCACAACTGAGACCCAAATTGACCACACAGATATCCCAGACTAGATGGCATTGTGCCTAGCACATAAAGGTGTGTGAGAAGAGGGAAAAGAGGAGCTATTTAGAGTGATGGCATTTGTATTCACAAGTCACCATTATATGTGAGGAGACCTTGCATTTCTGAAGATTGCCAAACATCTGCCTGCCCATGGGAAGTGGTGGATGTATTCTCTGTCATGCTTTACTTGTGTGAACAGCTTTTGTGTTATACTGATTAAACTGCTTTTATCTCAACCCCCAAATCTTCTTCCTTTTGCCCTCCCAATCCTCTCCCTCCTCCTGCTCAGGGGGAATGAGTGATCAGCTGTGTGGAACTTAGTTGCTGGCCAGGATGAAACAACACCAGAGCCCTAGCTCACATTGTGATTGGTAACAAAGAGATTCCTTAATCTATGCACAAAAATGACATTTTAGGATAGTTCAGGCCACTGAATTCCTTGTAGTTCAGTGTTTCATCATAGTTCATCACTGTTACAAAACATGAAAAGTAGAAGAGAAGAATTAACTAAAAAATGCAGTATAAGGAAACACAAAAAAAGATAATAGGAAAGGGAAGGAAAGGAAGAGAAATTCGAGCTGCTTCCAGATGTTTGCACTTTTTAAATCCAGCTCTAGAAAGTAGGAAGGAAAAAGAGGTTTAGGCCAGGGAGATATAAATCGAAGTGAGAAGAGGAAGTAAGGTTTAACAAGGAAAGTGCAAACAAGTAAGCCTCATTAGCCCTCAAAGGAGCCATGGCCAACAAAGGGACAGAGGAGAGATATTCTGAAGCTGATTTACTAGATGTCAGCCCTAAAAGCTAGGGACTAAGGTGACAATTTCCTAAACTTAGTAATTTGTGCACCTGGGAAGGATTTTGTTATCTGTACCTGTCTTTTGTACCTGCTTTTCTTTTGCACCTGTGTTTGCAAGTCCAGACAAGAGACAATATAATACAAGTTTCAGTGCATCAGACTGTAATTCCACAGAAGATTAAAGGCAATTAAGGGCTCTCTGGCACTGTGATGGACTGTACTGGTTAAATCACATTGTCAGTGTCCCTTAGAGTTGCTACACATAACCACGAGTGTACTTGTACCTACAATAATGACATCCTGTTCCTGACCCAAGATTCCCCAGATTAATCCCTCTGAGATACCCAGTCCGTGCTGTGGAGCTGGGACACAGAGACTGAAAATGCTGGGACCTGAGATCTCTCCTGACCTTCCAAAACAGCAAAACACAGCTTCCCAGAGGAACTCACTGCTCTTTTCTCCACATGCTGAGGATGGTAAAGTCATATGACAAGGTGCAGATCTCTGTTCTGCAGTCCTGAAAGTCCCTGGAACACAGAAGGAATGCAGCCATGACCCCAACTGGGTGTAACCACCATGGTATAGTGTAACACAGTGTATGTTTGGAGTCACTCTCTCAGCAGTGCTTCTGGTTCAAAGATCAAATCAGGAGACAGAAGAGAACTTGTCCCTCCATCCTTCACGGTACACAGCAAGGTACAGGTTGCACAGAAAGGTCTAAATCTGTTTTCTCAGTCCTGCTCACAGTCTGTGCACCTGACAAGCAGCAAGAAGGAAACAACAGAGCCATCCAGCAAGTTCAGTGTGCTGCATGTCAGTGCCTTGAGCAAGGCAGGCCTTTTCTGCTAATAACTCGCTCAGGTCAAGGGCTGTGTGGGATGCATAATGCCTTGGAGCAGACATACCTGCAAGAAGTGCTTGGTATAGAGGGGCACAGAGGTGGATAAGGTAACTTACAGCACTGCTGTGCTCCTGCCAAAACACAGGATAAACATGACTGTCCCAAGACTGAAAGTGGATAGTATAAAAATTAAGTCAGAGAAGGCTGTAGCAGAGCTCAGCCTTGCCATGGTCAGGAATGCTCAGGATTAGCAAATGGAGAAAATAGACAGATGTTATGTAAACAGATATTCTCTGAGCCTCATTTCCCTCACCACCACATTCCTCTGAGGTCTCATCTGCCTCAAATGAATCTAGAGAGACTCCCTGTGTTGAGAGTTGTAGGACACATGCAAGAATATCCAGCCATAGCTCCATACTGCCCAGCAGCAGATCCAGTGGGTTGTGGAGGCTTTTGATGTTTCATGTGCACAAATGGGCTGGTGCCATCCAAAAGCCAAACACTTCTGTGTAGCCACAAGAGCAAGACTGATGCAAGCAGCAACTGTGTACTTGTTTCTGCTGGACCAATGGCAAAATACATCCCTAGCCATGTATTCAATGCACTGAGTTCCTCCATTTTATTTTGTTTGCTCAGTATTTGCAAATTTGTACATCCTGATTTGTACTATTAGGAAAGAGAGATTTTTTGTTGCTATTGAACATGCAAGCTGGGGACTTTTCATTTCCCATGCTGTCAAGCATTTTTATAAAGCCTGCCTGCTGTACTCCATGTTAAACATCCTGCACAGACACAAGAGGTCAAATAAAAAAATCACCTGAATAGGAAAACCATGACTTCTTCCTTGAAGTCCCTGCTTTCTGATATAGGAAGACTCCAGCACTGAATTATCTAATGATGTAAACACACACTTTTCATAGTGTGTTTGGAGAGTTTGGAACAGTACTCTAAATGAGACTAGTCCCTTACAAAGGGTTTGTTTTGCACACCACTTGCCCCAAGGCGTGTACTGTCACTGACAGAACCTCCACAGCAGCTTTATATCCACTGCTCCATATAATATTAATGAAAGCTTGTGAGGCTTGTTAGGCAAATACAGAACAGCCCAGCAGGCTGTGGCATGCTGCCAGTGCTCCCTACCCCCCAAATCATGACAAGAAGCTTAAGGGGTTGTGCTAAGTATATATCTAAATCAAGCATCTCACTTCATAGAAACTGGACAGACTTCTCCACTAAGGCCTTCCATTTCCTAAGGACCTGAAAGAGCTGAATGAAAAGCAAAGTATGAGATGTTAGTATATAATATCAACCAAGCTTACATAGGAGCCACATACTGTGCTTTCACCCAGCAACTCCTTCAGTGCCACCTTTTTCTATTAAAACCATGAAGGTTTTAAGGTATGTGCTGAAGGTATGTGCTATCCCTGATTGTAAAGTGTATGTATTGTTTTGTAGTGGATGAAGATAAAAAATAGGAGCACATCTGCTACTTCTTCAAAAATAACTTGGCATGAATTCTTCCTTGGAGACACCAGAGAGAGCACAAAATCTCTTTTCCCTGCAGTCTTGGTTACCCTAACATGACCCTTTGAGACTTCTTCTAAACATCCAGGGGCCAAACGTGGTTCTATACTTTGTGTAATCTTCTAAACACTAGAAAATATGGTGATAAAAGTTTATCAAATCTGAATAATGGCATTTTACATATACTTTCCCTAGGTGTAATTAATTGTAGAAAGGACAAGTTGATTAATACAATTCTCAGTAATTCTAATCAGGTGACATTACAGGGGCATGAACATGAATCAGCACTGCATGCTGATAAGTTTTTGTTATTTCATTAGAAGCCAGATGTTTCTGTCTCTGCATAATATCTATTATAAGACCCTTTTAGCATTCTTTTTTAAAGAGAAATAAGTCTTTGAGGGATTTTAGCAATCTGATCTAATGTGTAACATCCCTGCTAGATGATCTTTAAGGTCCCTTCCAACACAATCCACTCCATGATTCTATGGTTCAATGGTTCTGTGATTCTGTGATCCTACGATTTTCACCTTCAGGAGGCTTTAGGAGAGCTCTGCTTATAAGCTTACTTTATTCTCTCAACTAAGTTCACAACTGGTAAAAATTTGGAACAAGTAACCCAGATTCCTGTGATATGATTTTGGAAGTAATAAATGTGCTTAATAACTCTTGTTGAACCTGTACATTCTCTGCGATTCTTGCAAATGATGGGACTGCAGACTGTACTGCAAAAAAAAAAAAATTATAATAAAAGTCACCTGTCTGCACAAACACCATTTTAGCTTAATTGAACTGAGAGTGAATACACAGGAAGAAAATTTTCTAGTCTGCAGGAGCTACTAATGCAAACTGCTCTTTCACACCAAAGTGGTGCATGCATACAACTTCAGGTACAGAAGTATCTATGCTTGTGCCCCAAAACATAAATTTATATAACCTCATAGTAGACCAAGTCCTGGTGTATTCAGAGGTTCCCATTCAAACAAAAAATAGGCTAAAAATTTGGTTTTCTTGGTTTGCATATTAGGCTTTTTTTTTTAACTTAGAAACTCAAGAAATCAGAAACTTACATTTCTGATTCATACTTACAAGACTTTTGCAAGAACTTGGTTAAAACTCTCAGTGGTGTTAAATTTCACCAGCTTTTCTTCTCATTGGCTATTTGCATAAAGTAGTAATGCCAAACACCCTCTCCATCTCACCTTCCTACTATTTGCCAAAAAAAGTCATTCCCTTCATTCCTTCTTGTCCAAAATCATGCCTTGCTCTTGTTTTTTATCTCTTCTCTGATAATTTAACTAATTCTGCCACTTAAAAAAACCCCAATTATCCATCCTTCCCTTCTGTATTATTATAGCTCTCCTTATTCTCTCATTTTGGACTGCAAACTCAAAGGGACGCTGGTTGTACTTTTACAGAAACCACAATTTTAACATTTGCTGCTACAAAAGCCACAGACAATGATATGTGTTTCTGGCACAAAGATCAAAGTTGGGAGCTCTCTCCCTCACATCTTGACTAGTAAAACACTTAAACATGCAGAAAGCCATTTAGAGTAGAGTAGCAGTCAGAGCAATTTAAGTACCTTGGGCCTGACTATCCATGCCTAATTACCAGGATGGGATTCAAAGTGTGCAGATTTAAATCGAGTATAAGAAAACCCATCTGGAGTACACTGTTCACTGGTTTGAATAAACGCAACATTAAAAATCAAATAATCCCTAAGTACCATAAATCAAAAGTGCCATGCCTAATGTGACAGATAAAAGGACTGTAGTATTCTTTGCAGTATTTTTGTAAGATATATTGAGAGAGATAGACAGGTAGATAGATAGATAGATAGATAGATAGATAGATAGATAGATATGCAGAAATCAAATTGTAGACTGTTTGGAAACATGTTTTTAAAACTTTACACTTTGTTCTTTGAAAATTTTTTCTGTATTCCTCTACCCAAGCTAATGTTACTGTGGAGCAGGGAGGGATATAGTTTTATTTTAAACACAGCAACTAATACCATCAACTCAAAGTATATACATGGTATCTGTTGACGAGAATTGAGTAATTACTTTAGCTCAGTGTTACTGAAAATGGAAAACAAAGCTAATATTTGAAATACGGTGAGAAGAGAGCAGAACTGTAGTGTGACTTTGTATTTGTATTTCAATTGTAGTTGAAGTATGACTTTTGAGGAGTAACTACTTTGTATCAGAAAACTCCACCACTCTTGCAGAAAAAAATAAATGAAATTGTGGTTAATAACAACAATCAAGTTCAAAGACAGAAGCATAGGGCATAGTCTGGGTGAACTAAAGGGTACAGTAACCCTGCAACAGGTATTAAGACATGCTTTTCTTAGTTCTCTACTACTGCCTTCAGTCAAATCTGACATTAAATTTTATTCAAAAGCACAATCTGGCTGATAAAAATATTTTTATTAGGTCTTTTTATCATGATTTCAAAAGGCATTTGATGTATCTGTCACATATATGAACATGTTCTGCACAGCATAGTCACCACTAAAATAAGCATTCTAGGCCCAGTCAATCATCCTCAAGACTGAATGATACATTTTGAGGAACTGCTGACAAAACCACACAAAAACAAATAAATATAGAACAAGTAATATAGAAGCTATCTAGCAGGAAACAAAGGAAATTCTATCATTACGACTGTTTGTTCAGAGTTATTTTGTCCTCAGGCATATGTGCTCTTTAATTATCCAATCACACACCATGTTTCCAGTAGCAATCTTAATTCTGGGGTTTTTTATCTCTTCTGTACTGGTTGTCAACATCCATGAAAGCCTATTAATAAGTCCATGATGTAAATATATAAAACACAGAAATAGATTACACAACACGGCAGAATGCAGGTATTGTCTGTTTGTGTTTAAAGTCTCATGGGTGGGGAGCTTGAAAGTGTTTATAAAGCTGACTTATGTCTTTTCACCACTGTCCTTAGTCAAATAACTCCAGCTGCAGTATTGCTGAGGTTATGTGTACTTACACAAATGTAAATAACTATATAAACAGAAAAAGTCTTTCTTGATCCTTCCTTCTTTCCGTTTAAAAAAACCATTTGGTGCAATTAATCATTTAATCTGGTCACCCAAAATGAGGTTTTAAGTCTTTTTTAAGCTCTGCTGCCAGAAAAGATACCTAAATACATGAAGAGCAGTCTGGCAGCCCTAAAATGTCAACATGTCTTTAGCTTCAAAGGACAGCTGGAATATTTAACTATTTTCCGCTGAAGTCTACCATCTAAAAATACAACCTTTCATATCAAGATTATTTGATAAGAAATCCTTATGAAACCAAACATTAATCTCTTTCACACTTATGTGTACATCAGATGCTTCATCCCAAAAATATTTAATTTGGTTAACAGAATTAGCCCCCTCACTTCATCAGGTGTCTTACTCGGAAGAATCACAATATTCATCTTACTTAATTTGCACTGTTTTCAGGATCAGACCCAATATTTTTCATTTCATCCATGGTTACTATAGATCTGTTGTAAACCAGGGAATCATATGTCATTTTCCCACCATTTTCACAAGTATTTACCCCATCTCCATATCCTGGGGCTCAAAAATACCTCAAGAGGTTTCAGTCAGAAGAAATATTGTTGTAGGCTTGACACGTTCACCTTTTTTTCTTTGCCATCACATGGGAAAACAAACACATTCCATGCTGAAATTAATCAAATTCAGCAATCTTTTGACAGTAGTGCTCTAGCATCTTCTTTCACTGCTTCATCAATCACAAATAAGTCCTGATGGCTGGTGAGGCACTGGAGGATTGACATGGCAGTGTGTCAATAGCTGTAACTGAAGTATTGTTGTTGCCTGGTAAATTATTAGCAGAGGGGTTTGTTGACTGAGCATCAATTCCCCAGAAGTTTGGAGCCATTAGGGCATATCTTTCAAAGCCTATTGGCCTCAGAAGACTATAACAACAGTTTAACTTCAGCAAGGGTCTAACATTTGGACCAGGCTATCCATATCCAGGTCCAGGTCCAGGCCACATTTGTTGATGGGCTGTCTCTCAGCGTGCAGCTGGGGAACCATCACCAAACAGACAAGTTACTAATGCAGCTCCCCAAGGAACCTATGGCCCTAGGACAGGTCACATTTTTTAATCAATGACTGGAAAAAACCAAAGTCATTACAGATAACATTTCCAATAGTCACAAAGACTGATGGAAGGCCAAATAAGGGAACAAGTCCTTAACCCCATGTAATTTTAATGCCTGGAAGCTAGGCACGCACATTTAACAAAGCTAAATGTAAAATCACACAGTGTCCAAGTGATGATTGATGACTGATCTCCTCTGTGCCCATTAGCACCCCTATGTGATTACTCGTTGTCATTTTTGGCTTGCCAGCAGCAGCCAGTATTGAGCCACATGCACTCATAGAGTTATGGAAGGTATGACTGACAGAAGATAGGTTTTCCAAGTCCTATAGATTCATTGAGTGAAAAGGCTTTATGTAGAACTGAAATACAAGGCTACTCAGCCAGAGAGAGTTCAAGGAGAGATTTATTTGGAGCCTCTCATTAGCAAGTCACATTAAGGTCATGCTGAAGCCATCAGTGCCTGGATGATCAATTAAGATGTGAAATGATCTGTTACCCAAAGCAAGGCTGATTGTGTCTAATTACCCCATAACAGTTTCCCTAAACTGTTGGGAGTGTACAAAATGGGAGATCCTTGTCACGTGGTCAGCTCACACTGATTGCTGGAAACAAAATAGAAGGGAAAAATTTGGCCTTAGAATAAGCAGGGATGTATGGCCATTCTATTTCCAATATCTAGCATGGCTGAAGCTAAGGTAATTTCCATGATATCTGCTGAATACCCCCTGGACACCCAGAAGTGCAGTTTTTTGGACTGTGACAATACACACTTTGCAGTACCTAACACCACAAAACATAGCTCCTGCATTTCCATCTGGGATTATGCCATAGTTAGCAATGCAAGGAAGTGCATTTTCACATTTTAGAAGGGATCTGTATGAGAATAAAAATCTTCTGGTGATATTCACAAGTTAATTGAGCCTTTACTAGAGGTGTAGTAGTAGAAAACATTCCTGATTCTTCTGGGAAACATGTAGTAGTACATCTACACACAGAAACGTAGGTGAGCAATATCTGGAGAAATGCAGTTTGGGTAGCAATAATTGAGAGAGAGATCCAAGAGCCAAAGAGAAGCATTAAATATTGAAAAACTTGGCCTATTTTTATAGACTGCAGTGTGTCAATCCATTTTAACTAAACACAGAGAGTGCTCACAGGCAACTTGATTATACTGTGTAAGTACTCACACGCACCACAGCAACAAGATCATAGGGAGCCTGTCAGCCCATCAGACAAATATATGACAAGACAAAATAGCTGGAAGCTGAAGGGAGGCAGTTCAAATTGATAACATAATGTTATCTTTGTTTTAAATGAGGAATTGTTAATTGAGGAATGATTGCAAGGACTGGGTTTTGATATAACCTATCATTCACAACATTAATTAAAACTTAGGTGTTTTTCTGGGAGAGCCAATGTAGTTAAACAAGAATTTGTTTATTTAGTAATACAGCCTGTGCTATAGAGGTCAAGCTACATACCTACAGTTCCATTCTAAGCTTGATAACTGATCTTCTATATCTTAATTTTTTTTACTTTCAATTTTTTTTCCTCAAATAAAAGGAATAATTTGTGTGTGTGAGAAATACAAATTCCAAATCTTTTCTTAACACATCACTAAAAAGTGATCTTATTTCTGCTGCTGGATCTTGACAATTGTTGAAGAGTTTGATCCTCCAATGCTTTGAATTTAGAGACGAGATTATTTGTTTGTTTGCTTTTCCTGAGTGAAAATGTTTCTTTTCTGCAAAGTAACTCAGGCTTTGCTAAGAAAACTGTCATTTCTTCTTATCAGAAAACACAACCCCATGTGGACAACCCTGCTCTGTATCCATTCCATCAGGCTTTGTTTCTCTGCTCCACTACCTTGATTTTAATGAAACCTGTCCTTGTGCTTCTGCTAGCTTTGAATTAGCTATTCTTCACCCAGTCAGATTGATTGACTTTTTTATCTCATGACTGCCCAAGTATGGAACAAGCTTCTTTCACCGCCATCTATACCACTTACAGGTTGTTTTCTGGTTTATTTCCATTTTTTCTTGTAAACACCAAAGCACAAGAGACTGAAGTCTTCAAATTTTACCATTTTACTTTATCATTTCACTGAAGAAAACCCTGCTGAATTCCATTATTATTCCCTCAAAGTAAAGACCTCTCTCTTTCATTTTACTTCTTCAACTGCTTATGCAAAGCAGGATCCTCTATGAGCTAAGTTGATATTGAGTGAGAAACTCTGGGTTTTTTCACTGCATATTACTACTGGGGAAAAATAGTCTGTAATCACTCTATCACATAAAGTGTACTACTCATTTTTGCTTAATTTAATCAAATTCACAATATGTGTTGGGGATCGTCTACAAATCTGTTAAAATGTTACATCTGTATAGTGTATTTAAATACACTTTGCAACAAATATACTTTGCAACAAATGGCAGGACTTTGATTTCTAGTAATTTTATAACTGGAGGGGATTTTATGGTATTGAATACTACCTCCATGTTTTATATTTCATTTTATGAGATGATCCCCTAGGATCCCTAAGAATTAATCAACATTTAAGAATGGGGAATTTTAGTGTAAGTTTATCTCTCACAAGTAAAGTTAGAATGCTGGATTTTCTAGTTCTTGTGTCTTTGTTAACTTCCATTGCTGTATCGGAACTGTAGCATTTTTCACATCCTCCCATTATGATATATTTTACATCCAATTATTCTCTGGAGACACAGGACTGAAGGGAACCTTGAGATGTCATTAAGTCTATTATTGCTTTGCTCCAGAAAGAACAATTATACCAGTGTCGTTTCTGACAGGTGTTCTACTACTTGGTTCTTAAGGACTTTAAAAGATAGAGATTCCACCAATTCTTTTGGCAATTTACTGCAGTGCTTCACTGTTCTACTAATTAAGCTGTGGTTTATATTCATTACTTCCAAGCACAGAACATGGAAGAATGGATTATTCCTTCTCTTTGCCAACACCTTTTATGTATTTGAAGGCTGTTTGGTTCCAACCATCCTCTCTTTCCAGGTTAAATAACCCAATTTGTACAATCATTTTTCACAGGTCACATTTTTAGACTACTGAACATTCTCATTTTTCTCTACTGAATTCTCTCCAACTGGTCCACATATAATTGGAAAATTTCTCTGAGTGAAGCCTTTAAATGCTGAATCAATAGGAAAAATTTCTTCATGTCTTGCAGGCTACACTTGAGGTAATAAATTCTATTTGATCCCAAAGAGCTCTAGACTTTTTTCATCAATATGACATTGTTGAATCATGTTGAGTGTATTAGTTATGGCCAGTTTTAACCTCTATGTCCTTTCCTGTGGAACTGCTCTTTAAATTACTTTTATCCATCCCATCTACAAAATAGACAATGACTGCTTAATGTATGTGTACCCGTTGAATAGTGTCTGATTATTTTCAGATTATGTCTCCAATTTATCAAGATCCATTTAAATTGTTACACCATTCCCAGTATGTTCATCCCTAGCTTGGATTCATCTGCAAATTAGATAATCATACTCTGCACTCCATCATCCCATTTATTAACAAAACCATTGAACAGCAAGGGTTAGAAATAAGCACTACCCTATGAATCCTTTTATTTTGACAGTGACCATTTGATAAACACTTTTCAGCATTCTTTTCAAATTTCATTTCTAGTTCTAGTTCTATATTCCCTGAAATCACCATGTTTTTTTTTTTTTAGCTAGCATAGGACATATTGATGTGGGGAATACCAAAATTCTTTCTAAGATCAAAACCCAGCTTGTCCACCCTCAGTCCACACGCTCTTTTCCTGCCACTGAAGGAAAATCATCTAATAGCTCACTGTAAATACCACATATAATTGGTGCAAAACAGAAAGCAAAGCCTGACTGAGTGAAATCCTTGCAATGGATTGTGATCCTATACTGTGTTTTTCTTTCCACAGAGGAGTTGCCTATCGCCCAAATTTATTTCATTTTTTGTAGTACACTGCAAGGTGTCTTGGGAATCTGAAGCATTTCACATGTCTTGATGAACAGTAAGAGATGTTTGTGCTGCACAGGTTTTATAATGAAAACAAAAATTCATTCTCTAAAATGAGAACAAATATATCTCTAATTGGGAAAGAAAATAGATAGCAAGCAATACATACCAGATGGTTTAAATTGTAAAAAAATGGTAAGGGAAGCTAAAGGTGACAGAAGGCTTTGTGGATGGCAGGGCAGGGCTGAGACCAATAAAAATTGTGTCTGAAGTCTGTTTTGAAAGAACTGAAAGAAATTAAAATTGTAAAAATGGTATAGGCTTATTGCTCAATAGAGCAATAGTAGATCTATTCACAACAGTGCATAAGAAGAAGTGTTTATGAAATATTTCCATGCTGTATTTAAAATTTAGAGAGATCACAAAAGGATAATTCTTGTACGATTAAATACTTTGTAGCCTAGTTGTGACAAATGACATTAAACAACCAGCGTATTTAATAATTTTTAAAATAACAGGCAGGGAAGACTTGCATCTTATCCTAAAAGCACCATCTGAGGAGCTCTCTGGCTCATTTATCTTAACACTTACTGAATTCTGGACTTTCTATGAAATTCCAGAAGACTGAAAAAATGACAATATCTTGCCAATAGTGCAAGAGGGCAGGACAAATGCAGGAGAGGAAGATCTACTAAAGAAGCAACATATGGTTTTAATAGATAAAGTTTTGCAGTGTAACACATTTCCAACATTTCCATTTATCAAAATTACTTTAAAAATACAGAGGAATCTGAATTTTTGCCCAGTTAAAACAGATGGCAGGCACTGCAGTGTTTCCAGACTCCAGCTTCAAGTTTTGAAGGAGGCTCAAAATGAGTTAAAACAAAAAAGTAATTGAGCTGTCTAACATACTCTCTTGTAAACAATTATTCATACCAGGCAACTTGTCACAGCTCCATCAGCTGTATGAGGTGTAGACCAGGATTAGTCAGTATGTAATTGGCAGCAGTTACAATACTTTATCAAATCAGAGAAAGTGCATATCCTGCTGCTGATCTGTATTTGGTTATGTACTGCATTCTCACGTTTATGTTGTTGTGAACATTATCATTCATCAGCTGCCTTCAAGACAATGTGTTCCACATAAGCAATCATTTTGTATTATCATCATATGTGCTTCTACCTGTACAGAGATATGCAAATTTAAAATTTCTCTATTATTGTCAGAAAAGCCTGATCATATCAGGGTTTGCATGACAAAAGCTGATAGACCAGGTCCTTGCTCTCAAGAAGTCTGTTGAAATGCGTCAAACCATGACTAGAGACATCAAAAGTGACCATTCCTGAAACTTTGGTAATCAGCTTTGATAGATACTCTTAAGACACTCAGCTTGCTGACCTTTGAGTTCAGCTGGAAATAAGACAGGACTAGACATCAGGAGTTATAGCAAAGTCCAACCAAAATTACTTTCAAAACCGAAGACAAACAACTCAGAAACTCAAATCCAGCTGTTGAGCATTCAGCTCAAAGGTCTTAGATGAGAGATTTTGTGCATTTAGTGTGTGGCAGATAGCTGTATTTGCCATCAATTTTTTTTTGTTTTAGTCCATACATTATGGCCCTTGTAACTATCTGTTTCATCCCCCAAAGCCTAGATGTCATAAGCATCTAGCTTCCTACATCTTAACAAAAATGCATCCTTGGAGGACTGGGCAAGAATACTGAGACTGCAATTCATCTCACTCCAGGGGCATTTCTACAGTATGATTCATCCAGTCCCAAAGTAAGCATCTAACCTGGGTCCAATTAATCAACCCCCTATTTCTTTCCCCTTGCCATAAAGAAATGGGCAGCCCATTGGAAGTCAGTGTCTTCATTTTGGATATCCAGAGGAAGGAGAGAAAATTCTAAAACCTACGCTTTCACAAAGTAGAAATAGGCTCTGTGGTTTCGTTTTATCACCATTTCCTCACCCCTAACAATCTGAACATGCATGAGCAATGCATTAGCTTTCTAGATCTGTTTGGCAGAACCTTCCTCACAGTCACTTATTTTAAAGGTCAGAAGTTTGGTTCAGTGTACTATTGTCCATATGCCTTCCCCAAATCCCAAATCTTTAAGCTCTTGTTTACTAACCACGACAACAATCTCTAGACACCTGGATAAATAGGTCTATTAATTGCAAAGATCACTGTTTCAAGTCAAAGTGGATCAACATTTATGAATTTTACATGTTTCCCTACAAGATAAAATCCAATTTCTCTACACTAGCACCTGAACCATTTTTGTCTCCCCTCCATATTCCCTTTTAAGTCTCACTGTCCTCACAGTCACAAATGAAGGACATAATACTTTGTTTCACTTGTAAATGTCAAGCAGCGTAGCATTATCATCTATGTTACCAGTAACACTAATAATGCTGCAGACTAGACTGCTCTGTCTTCATCAAAGGCTATGCATCAGTTGAGACACAGTGCTGATGATAACCTGAGTCAGCTATCAGGGAAAAGGGCTCTGTAATATGTAGGTCACTACCAGGGTTCATTTCAGCAAACACCTGCAAATTGCACTTGGCCGGGAAAAAAATTCGTGTCGGCAAAAAACAAAACTAAAGTGCAGAGAAGATATATGAATGTATTTATATCCTCATGCCCTACCCAGGCACACAAGAAGCTCTTGATAGCTTTTTGAATGTCTGTATAATCCCTGTCCTCCCACAGTTTTGGATTATTTTTGCATTGATTTTTTCAGATGGTTTCCAAGCCACATTTTCACTCTGCCTATTAAAGCAATATAAACATGTTGATGTCTATGCTGGCAATGAAGGACACTGCAAAACAGGACCTGGAGCTGAACTCCAAACGTAGGTGTACTAAAAAGAATTTCCTGCATATTAGCAGAATAAAAACCACTTCTATTCATTCTCATTTAACATCTATCCTGCACACAGAGGTGGAGGGAAGAGTCCTCTGAGTGATCGGCTACATTCACCAGCCCTTCAAACAGAGGTTTGCCTCGTGTGTGCAGTAATAAATAATTCTAAAATATTCAGTGTTTTAAAAATCTTAGATTAATTTTAAGGCTAATCTGCAACTATTTGGGTTTTTTCCCTCACTGTAGTTAGTGGAATGGCAATTTTATGAAAAAGAGAAGTATTGCTTAACACTGATATATAATTAGCTCACTGTGCAACACAGACTCACAACTAGTATGTTTAAATAATGCATCCCACTTCTGATTGTCTGCCTTGACTGCTGCCTTGGTATTTTCCTTATCTATTGTTCTTATTCAAGGGAGGATGCATTCAGGGCACCCACATGTTTATACATACTGACATTACACAGTCTAATATAAATTAATGTCTATTAAATTATTTTTGCATATTAATTGAATCTTCCCCACTGGAATCCCCTTGCTCTGTTTTTTTTTTCATAAGCAGATAAATAAAAGAAATATTTTGAGTTACCATCTGGATAAATGTCAGCTATATCCCTACCTAGAGGGTTTGGCATTTATTTCTCAAGAGGGCAGGTGTTGGTTTTGCTTTCCTTGCCTACAGTTTGCACAGCTGAATAATTTAAAAACGACTCAGTGCTGAAAGATAAAATGAAGATGGAGTATATTGTTTCTGGCTACAATCCCCAGTGCTGTAGGTGGCATTTTCTGCTAATACAGCTTGAAGTAGAATTGCTAGCAAAACCAGAGATTTGAATCATCATAATTAAGGCTGTGTCAAATGGGATTTTTCTTTGAAAAAGAATACATACATAAATAATAAAAAAGTGCATAAGCCACCAGTATATATATTTAATCTATATATCAGTTACATCCCTAAATGAATGATTGTTCAGTGAGTTCACTAAAATTCCTGCACCCTAAATATCAGACCAAAGCAGCAACTGTAGAGAAATCTTCTATGAAAAATATTCTGTGCAAACATTTATTGCCTTTGAAAGATACTATATTTTCCCATAATTAGTAAGCTGGCAAAAGGTGTCAGACTTCGAATTCTCTTCCATCATTACAATCAGAGTTATGCATAGTAGGGCTGACATTGTTGAGATTACATTAAAATGGATGCAGTGTAAGCATATAATACAGGGCTTTGTTGAAATCAAAGGGTTTGCAGCATAAATAAGAGAAACAGAAGTTTGGAAAGGTCAAAATGAAGAAGGAATTTGCCCAGGGCCGCACATAATTAAGTGTTCAAGCTCCAAATTGATTCAGGATGCCTGGGCTAACTGAGTGATGTGCTGCCTGCGTGTTTGACAGTATAGGGGAAGGTGTGCTTTTGAAGCAATGCCATGATTCTGCACCGTGTGCTAGCCTTTGAATTTGTCTAATAGGGGTTTGGTCTCAATTTTGTGTGCAACTCAACCCTGATTTTTTTCTGTGCAAAATTCAATCTTGGGCAAAATAGGCTGCATTTTTGCAGCTGCACACCATTGTTCCTCAGCCTGTGTCTTCCCAAAGTGTATGTAGTACTTTATTAACAATGACAGTATTTTGTAATTGAATATTCAGATAAATTCTGCATGAGGTCAAAATGGTTTCTCTATGATCAATCTCCGATTGATTTGCCTGTAGAGCAGAAGTATTTGCATATCTCCTCATACACTGAGCTGAGAACACACTGAACAGCATGGTGTAGCATCCCTCAAGAGCCAGTAGTTAGAGGGGGGTCAAGGTGAGGGTCAATACAATATCCACTAGAGCAGCAGAGAAGTCATCAGTTTGAATTTATTCTCATCTGAGGGACAACCTCATTTACTCTTGTATGTTGAGGGAGGAGAGAAAAAAAGAAGAAAGAAGGAATAGGTGGAAATGATGAAAATGTCAAGGAAAATAGACTAGAGAAAGAGGGAAGATGCTGAAGAAATTGGAACTATAAGTAAAGCAGGAAAGAAATCTCTCCAAAAGCAATATCATGTTCACCAATGTCAAATACAAGCACCCTAAGTGCCCTTCTCTCAGAGCCTTTTCCTGCCTTCATCTCCAAAAGACAAGGCTCATGATGCATCTTGAAGAGACCTCACACAACCATCCAAATCACCTCTCTACCTGAGCAAATATCAGCTGCTTCTGTGTCATTCCTACAAATATTTATCTAACCTGCCCTTAATGGTGTCCCCAAATAGGGACTGAACACCAGTGTCCTGCCTTAGATCTTAACAAACTGTTTCCAGTGTCTAACTTGGTGGTTTAAAATCTTTTTATTGCAAAAATACCTTTAGGCATTTCCAGCTGCAGCTGCAGGTCTAGTCAAATCAAACCACGCACCACATATTACTTTTCCTAATTACCCATCACAAATTATTTTGAGACATCCACCTAGCAATTTTTACAATATGAGAAGACTAAGCCCAACTAATTTAATCAATTTATTCTTAAGTAATGTATTCTAGACCATCCAGGGTTTGAATCCTTTTGAATCATCTGTAGTCTCACTTCAAACATTTTACTGGACTGAGATAGTGCTCCAGTGGGATAGAGTAGTCTAGCTGTGGCATAGCTGGTCCCAAGGAAAGAACGAGTATAATTTGCACATCCCCACAGTCTAGAGTTTACGTTATTCCGTGCAGAATATCTGGGTTTGGGTTTCTTTGGAGGCAGTCAGGGAAAGATAGGACATGGTGTTGTTGACTTGTGATCCACACACTTTGTGCTCATGGATAGGGAGAACAAACCTACATATAGAGATCTGCTGCTTAAGTAGTAGTTCCCCTCTTATTTGTGCAGCTGATTTCTCTTGCCTAAATGCAGTTCCTTATATTCATCCCCAGTGAATAGCATCCTATTTATTTCAGACCATACCTTCAATTTGTCAAGATCACTTTAAATTCCACTCCTGTCTTCCAACGTACTCACAGTCCCTTGCAGATTAGTGTCATTAGCAAATCTAATAAGCATGCTCTCATTCCTTTCATTTTTGGCAATCCCCTGAGATTACAGCACAGTTATGACCTTGCTAAATTGTAGGGATAAGATACATACTTTTCTGCAACACTCGAAAGCAGCAACCATCAATCAAATAGACTTTGAGGATATTTGTTCTAGGAATTCTGTACAGGTCTCCAGGATAAGTCTACACTGTCTTTGAAGGAAGTCCCAAAGCCAAAGTCACAGTGTTTTGTTCAGCTCCATAGTTGAGCCTCCCTCTCAGCCCCAAACGTGCCCAGACAGGGGTGCTCTCTTCTCACACCACTGGAGTCCCATCAGGAAGGCATGGCCAGGGCTCATCCACTTGGGAACACACATCAGCTGCCTTTGAAGCCTTTTGCAAAGGCTTCCTCAGCAGTGGGGAAGCTGCAACAATTGAGATGTGCCAGGGACCTAAGTCTGTAACAGAGTGAAAGAATTTGCCCCACACCACAAAAAGGCTGTGTTTTGTTTTCTCACAGTAGCTTCAGTCCAGTCTCGGCTGCCTGGGTTGTTCCTGGATAGGGAGAACACTTAAGTACCTGCTGCCCAAAGGAACCAGGTGAAGCTCCCAGGCATAGGCAATACTTAGCAAGCTTAGTTATAAGTGATCTCAGTTCTTTGCAGTGATTTTCGGCTCATGAGCTTGCTAAGTGCCTTGGCAGACACAGGGAGAGCGAGGAGAAGCGCTGGATGAGGTTCCACAGATGAATCTTTATTGGCATCCTCCATGAAGGGTTTCAGGGACAGCTCTTCTCTTGAGCTGAGGA
The DNA here is from genome assembly GCA_013400215.1 of Cisticola juncidis. Lineage (NCBI taxonomy): Eukaryota > Metazoa > Chordata > Aves > Passeriformes > Cisticolidae > Cisticola > Cisticola juncidis. The sequence continues at coordinate 423,844 of VXBR01004482.1, forward strand.
AAAGTGGGGTTTTTACAAGGTACTGAGGTTTTGACAGATGGTCCAATGGTAGGAGTCGGGATAGAAAGTGACCTGTTGTCTTACAGGGAGATAAGAAAGGGTCTGAGGGCAGGAGAGGGGTTATTTGGCCCAGTCACCATGACTGGGCATTTCTGTGCCTTTGGGTGACTGCCAGAGAGGCCTCTCAGGCCTCATGGCTGCAGCAGCTGTGATGTGTGCTGGCTGTAGGAGTGACTGGAGATGCCAGACATGAGCCACTCTTGAGTCCCCACTTGCACCAGTGTTGGGGAAGAACTTGTCTGCCTGCCAGGAAAACACAGAGCCTGAAGTCCAGGGAAGCACTTCTGCCTTGACTCCAGCACTGCAGAGGCTGCACCTCAAGTCACGTGGTTGATTTTGGATTCCTCACTGCGAGAAGGACACTGAGGTGCTGTAGTGTGTCCAGAGAAGGGCAATGGAGTTGGTGAAATGTCCAGAGTGATTCCTGTGGGGAGAAGCTGAGGGAGGGGCAGCTGTCTAGCCTGGAGAAAAGGAGGCAGATCAAGGGTGGATCTTATTGTGTTCACAACTACCTGAAAGGTTGTAGCCAGGTGGGGATCAGTTCTCTTCTCTCAAGTACAAGCAATAAGAGGAGAGGGAATTGCTCAAGTTGTGCAGGGGGAGGGGTTGGTTACCTGTTAAGAAAAATTCCTCCAAAGAGAAGGCTGTCAAGCATTGGCACAGGCTGCCCAGGGAAGTTGTTGAGTCCCAATCCCTGGAGGTTTTTTAAAAGATGTGTAGACTTGTCACCTGGGAACATGGTCTAGGATGGCCTTGGGTGCTGCGTTAGTGATTAGACTTGATTATCCTCAAGATCTTTTCCAACCTGGATGACTCTGTGATTCTGCAATTAGGATTTAATCCAGCTCTGGCTCCAGCAGCAAGCTGTGGGTATCTTCTGCCACCAGCTCAGGCAGAAAATGCTGGAACGCCCTGCCAGTGGCTCCTCATAAAAGCAGTGGGGAATCAAAGAGTTTCAACAAAGAAACATCTCAAGATAAACTCTCCACACAGAAATGTCAGGTTTTTAGTTGGTTAAAGCTGGTTTATGTAACTGCTCAGTGCTACAGGCAGTCTAGGTTTTGCTAAAATACTGTTCTTTCTGCTTCTGGACATGAAAATATTTCACTTTTCCAAAAAATCTAATCCCCAGTATTTTTTTTCAATTCCCATATTTCCTAGATTTAGATAAATGTCATCTCAGATGGAGTTTAATTCATTAGAAGACGTCTATTGTGTTTAGGCTTTTGTGTCTTTAGTTGCTGTTTATTTGAAGCAAAGGAACACACAAGTTTCTTTACAAATTGCAAACTTAAAACTGTTCCCAAAACACCTCCAGTTACTTCATCCACTTCAGTTTAACAAAAGGTCTGAGAAAAAGGAAAATAATGGAGGGGAATCAGCCCACAAAAACCTAAACAAGTCTTTATTGTGAGATTTCTGTAACCCTCAATGCCACAATGGGAACCATGTAAATGCTGAAATGTACTGGTAACATGAGGAAAAACACTTCACAGAACAAGTGAATGGTGTAGTAAGTTGCTCATCACATTCAAATAAACATCCTTGAAGAACATCTGGTATAAGCTAAATTTGCTGCAAAAAGACTTGCTCTAAATTGCTGAGGGTAAGCTAATTAGACATTTAGTTGTCCATCCTCTGCTTTGTTTTCCAGTTAATCAACTGGGCAATGTCAAGGGTCAGAGAAACTCACTCATACAAATGCTGAGGGGGGGAACAGGCAGCCCTTGTTAGGTTCCTGATGTAGGAAATTAGCAGATGACTTTTGATAGAAGGAGCTGGATTTCCATTGCTGGAAATAGAATGAGCTCATATTAGCATTAATAGATCTTCTCATTGAAAGACCCATCATAATTAGTGATCATCATTTATCATCATCAGAATTTCACCAACAGACCCTAATCACTCTTTTCCTCAATTACTCACAGAAAAAACAGATGTATGTTAAAGTGTTGAATGCAGGAGACCACTTTATGCCTGGTAGAAGATGTGGAGTGCCTGTGGCATATTTAGACAATTAATCTTACTTTTCCTCATACTTATAAGAAGAAAAAAAAAGCACCTATTTTGCTTTTTAAATCACAGGAGTGTAAAAGCATAGTTTTTGAAAGAAATTGAAGAGCTGCTCTTAAGGGTGCAGAAACACACGGGGGAAATAGCTTATATATTCCCTTTATTTGTATTTTCCTTCTCTTCCTCCACATCTCCCATATTCAAAAAATCTTTTCTGGCACTGGATATATTTCTCATCATATATTTATTATATGAGGTTATCTGCTCTTTCCTCAATCTATTTCAGCTATATCCAGCTGGTGAGAGCTACAGAAGAGGTGCAGATGAGGGCTACACAGCTCCCAGGCCTGGCACACCTCTGTAGCAGCATCACCTGAGGTAAATCAGAGTTGGCACACCAGACACGACACCATTAATGCCATTTTCTCTTCCTGTTATCTCACTTTCTGGGACTATTACACAAATATGACATTCCCCACTGCTAAAGAAAGCCAGACCCCTGAATTGCTGGAGTTGAAGGGGACCTCTGGGTCATCTTGGCCAAAATCCTGGACTGGATCCCAACTTCTTGATGCTTTAATCCAACAACCAAGAGAGAAAAGGAAAAAAAACTACCACCTTACTGGGGTGAAAGATATATTTGTTACACATTATTCAAAATCATGAAAGAGAAGATATGTATTCATCTCTCCTATCTCATGCAACTTCTTTTATTCTTTATCCTCTGTACAGTGCAGACAGCTGTGTGAAGAAGTCAGCTGGGCCAAGGAAATGGGGTCAGCTCCACAGATTATTCCTACTACCTGTTAAATCCTCACTTATCCCTTCAGTCACAGGGGCACACTGAATGCAATAAAATGAGTAAGAAGGGTGCAAAGTTCATAGATATGTTTACATGGCCAATAAGACCTTCCTCATTAATGGAAAAGGTAATGATTATGTTATAAAGTTTGGGGTGCCTAAGCGCCTACTAGACTAAACAGTGAGTTCTAAAAAAAGTTTATAATATACTAAATGTGTCTATTATTAAAATGAGTGAGTAAAGCCTTTTTTTTATATTAAGAAACATGGGTGTCAACAAGCTCTCTTCTCACCCTTCATGTCACATTGCCAGTTTGCAGAAGGCTTAGTTACATCAGGTACTTTGACCTCCAACTCTTTCACTAAGGATTTAATACCAGATGGTTAGATAATATGCTTTACATGCACTGCCTCGTGTATTCCTCTTCACTTTAGCAGCTTATTATGAGCCTGTGTATTCTTTTTATGTATATATTGTCCTGGATTATCAATTTGTGCCATTTATTGCCAGTATTGTTTATTTTCAACAAAACTGTTTCTATCCTTCACAGAAATATGTACTCAGAAATTTTCTGCTACGCAGCACAAGCTAGGAAAAGCAAATGAACATACTTTATTTCAAAAAGTAATAAAGAACAATGTAATTCAGAGATCATTGGCTGAGTGTCTTTGCATTCTGATGTGCAATTGCTGGAATCTTGTCTGATTAGCAAAAAAAATTAAATATGCTTCAAAGTTGAAACAGGATGGAACTTTGTATGTATGGTGTCACCACCTTGTCTTAATCTATAGAGGAAAATTATGTCAGAAATTATTTGGATGCAATAACATTTAGTGCCCATGAGCTTGCTCTTATGAATTCATTATTTCCCTTGCACTCAGTTTTAGCAGTGATATTGTGTTAGAGCACAAAGTCTGTATTTTCATTTAATTTCCTGCAGGCTTTTTTGTTTGGCTCGTTTATCTTTCCTTATCCCTTGAAACCATCTATAGTAATTCAGTTCACTGCAGCTAGACCTTTTGACAGAGACAGAAATAATCAGTTCCAGGCACTGCTGATTCCAAAGTCAGCTAACATCTGATCATTTAATGTTTTTTAGGTTAATGGAGACTTTTGGACAGCATTTCCTTCTCCTTTGTCCTGTCAAGGAGTTTGTCCATTCTCTTCTCTTGCTACTGAACTGCAGTTTGAGTAGTGGTACAAAACCAAATCACACAGAGATACAACAAAATAAAATTTGGTCTTATTCCCAGTCCTAGTTAGTGTCTCTCAAAATATTTCCTTCCATAGTACAGTAGTGTCACAGTGTTTCAATATGGAAAACCTATTATTTAAAACCTTTAAAAATATAAGACAAATTCAGGTAAATACAATGTCCATTATCCTTAAGCTTAGGTAAACAGGCAAATCGTTCTTAAAAGTTATTTTGTTGTTTACAGTTAAGTTAGGGCATTCAGTGTGATTTGAGTAGATTTTTTTTCTGCTGAAGACAGTGTTCATGAAAATTTCCCAACTGACAGGTGGCCACAATTTCCTGATGTAGAAGGCAACCTTTCTGCCCCTCCTGCTTTGCATGTCCTTTCTGACCAGCCTGTAGCCATTGATAGCCACATTCCAGTCATGGGATTCATCCCACCAGCTCTCAGTAATGGTAATTATCTTCAAGGTGTACTTCAAAATTAAAATAGCAAAACATATTTTCCAACATTAAGTACAAAAGAAGTCCTTTTTTCTGATTTTGACCATTCAAAATTTGTATGAAATCCATAATATAATTTTGGCCTGATAATTACTACCAATTATCAAGCAAAGAATGAAATAAAGCCACAAGATTTTTTTTGTCCTTGGTTTGATACTTGTGAACATCATTTTGTGCTCTGCATTTCTCCAATACTTCCTCTGTGTTTCAACAAGGATAAATTACTTGTTCTCATTTTCAAGGACCCTCTTGGACAATCACAATCTTATTTCCATTCTGTGTTAAGAAGCTGACTTTTGTCACCAAAGGGCCATCTTGTCTTCCCAGTCTTTGAATGTTTTATTCCTTTTGTTTTATTTCCTTGTACCTGATATGAATTCACTAAAAATGCTGCAGAAATACCAAGTCACTGCCATACAGAGTCCCTCTTCCAACTTTATCCCTCTCACCTGGCTGTATCCATACAGTTTTGAACATGTGTTCATCTGTAGAGACCTAGGATAGTTCCTATCTTTTTTTCTTGGGCAATACAGAAGAGAATGAAGTGCAAATCCCTGTAGGGGACCCCATGTAAAGGCAAAATGAAAGGAACTGTAACTGTATTCCAGCAGCCTGTGCTTACTTTGTGAAGTATTTTGAAGTCTCAGATACACTGCTTGATGAATCTGGTATGTCTGCAAGTTTTCTCTGGATTTCTTTAGGATTTTCCCTGATGCATTAGAAAGAAATGTGCATGGATTGACTACAACTAATTGTTCATAATTTTTTTTTTTTAATTCTTCATTTTTTTCTGTTGGACACTGTAAACGATTTGTATCATGAAGGTTAACATTTTGTAACAAAACAATTTGAAAGGGCTACTTGCTGAACTATGAGATTGTGCAGCCAGGGAAACAAATTATATTCTAGTCCACATCCTCCTATAAAATAGATGTCATTTAGGAGAAACCCTTAAAAAGAGATTTCTTAATTGGAAAAACATCCTTTTCAGTCACAAGTGGCTGAGCTGAAGTGTGTCCTCAGAATATCAATATGAGCTGAAGCTATTAAAATGTCATGGCTAAACCTTTTTAAAAAGCCTAATTTAATTAGAAAAATAATAATTAGTGTATTCTTGACAGCTAGAAACACCTGCCTCAAATGAACAACATGTAAACTCTCAATTTCAATGGGCAACACTCTACTGGAAAAGCAGCATATGAACAATGAGACTGAGTTGGCAAATTAACTTACTGATTTTGCTATTGGAAGAATTTGCTGGACCATGCTGGAGGGCAGGCACAATTTACTTCCAGATCACACCTAGTAAAATGTTTTTGCACATGTCAGCAGCTCTTATGCATAATACAAAAAAACCCTAAACAGACCAATCAATGTTCTACACAGTGTAAGTTTCCTTGCTTCTTCTCAAATCATGAGAGCAGAGACCCCATGAACTGAAGGAAGGTGGCAGCACGGCACCCTACAGGGTATTTTTTTCATTAAACCTGCATGAGTTAGAGCCTTGCTCTACCTAGCATTTTGCAGGTACATTTTCAGCCAGTAAAAATAATTATATCTCATGTCAGAGAGGGAGACAGCCTTCCTTTTAGTGCAGGGGCTGCTGGAATAAAAGCAGTCCTATTAAATGGAACTGGATTACCTGAGGCAAAGTATGGCCCTAGGATAAAACTCTGCTGGCATTCTAACATGAGAGATATGTGGAGGTCAGCTGATGAAATATCTTGGAAAGCTTGTCTGATGGCTTCCATACTTGGAAATAAATATCCAAATTTATCTCCCCCCAGATGTGGAGAATCACTGTTTTCCAGGCAGCTGAGGAGCCTTGCAACAGAACCCTTAGGACCAATAATTTTAGGAAGGCACTTTAATACACTGGAAAACAAATCTATTTAAAGGCCAGTGGGATCACCAAATTCAATCTACATGGGATGGTGCAGGCTACAGTAGTTGTTAATTTACTGGGAAAGTGTCCTTTGTCATTCATGTTCTTTTAATTGGATTGATTCTAAGTTTTGGAGTTCTTCTGGACGTCATGCATCTAATTGATGCTATGCATCTAATCATTGGGCCCTTTTAAGTAAGGACTCTTTTGGCTCCCCACATGCCCTGACAGAGGACCAGACCTTTATTTTGTTCTTCATACTCATGGGAAAATAAATCACATTCAACCCTTTTTCCCCACAAATCCCATTTTGCAGTTCAAATGTTTCATGGTATTTCACCAGGAGGGGAGTTACTGGAAGAACAAGCAAAATTACATTGCAGGGATTTGGATCCTGGTCTAAAACCCTACGAAAACATCCACACCAGCTCTGCTGTGGAGGACAGTGTCACTCATTCCATTACAGAACAAGGAAGGAAGGGCACAGGATGGGCTGGACTGATCCAAGTATGTCAGAGCTAAGGGTTTCTCTCCACCTGTATGTCACTGACCTCTCTTCATACAACACAGCTGGTGCAGGAATTTATTCACTGCATTTCTGTGTACTGTAAAATCTCATAGGCATTGTCTGTTGCTTGTTCTTGCCAACCACTTCATAGAACCTTCCTGTTCTTTCTCACTCCAGCAGGCTCCATACAACTACAGAATGCTGGCAGCAAATGGGTTAAGAAATAAAATGCAATCAGATTTTTATAACTCCAAGACACATACTGTACATTTTGTCTTCAGGTAGAGAAAGATTAATAAGAAGGACTAATAGAAAAAATATGCTAAGCTACAGCTTTGAGAGTGCATTCAGCTGTCCCTGAAGTTGAGATTTCAAGAAAAAAATGACTCAAATCAGGCTGTGGAGACATGTCAGGAAATCATAGCTCTTTTAAGGCATGATTGCACACTCACCTCTGTAACAATTGCTACAGATTGTGACTAATTTTGCAGCTATCTTTATACTGATTTATAAGTGTTATATGAAAGAAATTGGAGTAAAAGAGGCTTTTAATTCCAGCCTCCACTTACATGGCAAAACAATGTACTCAGGACTGCCTGCTATTTCCTTCAATTCCTATGCCTCTTGGGAAAACCCTGAGCAGCAGCTCTCCTATTTCCCTGGCTCACACCATGACTTTTTGAACAGGTCACTTTTGCAGCTCAGTGGCCATTTACAACCTGCCCAGGTGTACAGGCACTACCCTGCCATCCTCTGCTCTCTGCTGGCCTCCCAGCATGTGGGAACCACTGTTCCTCATTTCATCAAACTGGGTAGAACCAAGGATTGACCTGGGAACCTGACTGGCACTTTTCCATGTTGTTGGGTATCTGAAGTAACTTACAGCAACTATAAGCTGCTTTATGATGTTAATTTCTCCACCCACTTTTGCTCCAGATTCTTCATAAAATCACGGAATGGCTTGGGTTGGATGAAAAATTAAAGATCATCTTGTTCCAAGGCCTACACCACAGTCAAGAATGTCACCCACTAGCCTGTGTTGCTCTGTCCTGAATTTCATTTATAATGGCATTTTTTAATATCTTGACTTTTAAAGCAGACTCTGATAACACTCACCTATATCTTTAGTGTTTCATAATCTTAATTCTGTTGCCTTGACAGCCGTTGCTATGTCTAACCCCAGTCCAGGCTGGATCTCATCACTGAGTTGCATGAAATGGTTGTGTGAAAAACAAGCACATTAGAATCTCCCAAAATGACCCACCACCCAACATTGAAAAGAAAATGCAATTTCACCATACAGCCTTTGCTAGAGGACACCTGTGCTGGGGGTGATTGAAGGGAAGGAGTGGGTTTGGAAAGGAACAGAGAACAGCAGAGTTGGAAGGTGGGAAGGGAGCATGTGGAGGTGCAGCACACTTTTAACATCAGAATAACCCATGTGTCTGATCTCACAGCCAAAAACTCTTGAGGAACACCTGGCTGCTCTAGGATACTGCACGTTCTCAGGGAGTAGCTGCAGCTAGTTTCATGTCAGTGACCATTGCTGTAGCTTGGTGAAGATTTTTAGAAGGATCTCCTTTGTCTTCCCGCATTTGAGCTGCCATTGCTGGTTATCACACTGGTTATCACATTCCTGCTGGCTGTGTGCTGGGATATGGGGTCAGACTGCTAAATAGTTTCTTCAAACAAGGGCAAAACTAGACAAATGTCATTATTAACCATAAACTGGCAATGCAGAGTGATATGAGCTGATTCAAGACAGATGAAGTGTAGCTCTTAGAGCAGATACAGGCATCAATGCCTCCTCAGTGTACAAGCATGGCCTGAGAGGAGGAACAATTTCTCAGGTGCATCTGTTTAAAGAGCTTCTCTAAGCAACACTATTTTAAACAACTGCACAGTAACTAGACATTGCTAGTTATATCTGAATCAGTTTTTCAGCAGGCAGTTCAGGTTCTTATAGCAGAGAGCTCAACGAAGGATTTAAAACACACCCGTGAAATCAGAGTACTTGTATGATTAGCAATATTGCTATTATTTCCCAAAGCCATTAATTTAAAGCTGTTTTGGTCATGTCTGTGTTGTAATATAGGCATAAAGTCAATGACAGAACTTGCATCAGCCATATGCAACTGTCCTTGTGTGAATATGTAGTGGTTAAATCCTGCACCTCTGCCTTGCTGGATTACAAACGCTAGCATTATATTCCCTTAAATAGCTGTGCAATTGTACACATATTTATGCCTCTGCTTAAGACTACAAGAATTCTATACAATATTGTTAAATGCCCAGTTTTAATTTACTGGGACAAAACAAGGCTTCCAAAATTCATGAGTTGTTTCTGCCCTGCACAACACTCGACAACGAGGCGCAAATTTAATAAATTTTCCCCATTATCCTAGCACCTGGCAGTATCAGACCTCAAAAGGTTTCTATTTCTATGGGAAATGTAATCCCAAAGACTTCATAATTTTCAATGCCAAAATGGGGATGTAGCAACTTGCTCCTCTGTCCATGGCCCTCTGCCTTAAGAATACAAAGGTCTTCTACCAAATGTATCTATGAAAACTTTTTTTTCTTCATTTGCTGTTTGAAATTCACCTTATTCTCTCTTTATGTCTCTTTGGGTGAGTTGCAAAATGCAGCTGTGGAAAACAGAGTCCTTAGTTCTTCCTAAGGTTTTTTCTAAGACCGTGGTACTACCTTAATATCTATTTCCAGGTATCATGGGCTCTCTGGGGATTGCAATATTTTCAAGTCTGTCTCAGTACTTTATTCAGTAAACAGAATAAAAGGTATTCACTGTTCACTCACTTGTCAATCTTGGAATCTCTTAGTCAACCCCAGTTCTTGGTGAAGATACTCCATGATATTAATACTACAGAAGACTGATCTAGTAGAAAATGTACTAAACCCTCCCCACACAACCTGTTTCAGCAACAGCAGTTGTTGTTGTCCCAGTTACACATATGATTAAACTCCTTTGTTCACCTGATGCCTCTGTGCAGCAGTTCCCTCTCCATCTGATGTTGTTTCCCTAATGCTCTCAAGACTACACTTTCATCTTTCTTCACTGCAAAGTGCAAGGCTTCAAAAGCCTTGTAGTCCACTTGAACACCTTGTGCCACTGACTGCATATGGGATAAAGGATACTGGCAAAAAACAGGGTAAAAATGTAGTTGTGAGAGTATGGTACACAGCCTAAAGCAAGATGCAACATGACCTTATTCATAAAAGAAAGATCTATTTTACTTGAAAATAATCTCTCTTGTGCTTCTGCCCCAGAGATAGCTCACATTAGGTAGCCAACATTTGCTTTGTTTAGTGGAATTTATTTTCCATACTCCTGGGAGTAGGAGTATGGAAAGTAGTATGAAGATTTGGATATTGAACATTGCTCTGAACAAAACACCATTCACAGAAGTTCAGATGCACAAGTGCACACAGTTCATGAGCACTTCATGCTATCATTTACACTGTACACTGATTCAGGCAGAAAACAGGTTTTTGAATGGGAATATCCTCAAACAGGATCTATTTTTTCCCTATGAGAGTGTCAGATAGCCAACTGCCAGGTGAGTGACTTCAAGTGTGAGTATCAGATGTGGAGAATGCTATTGCAAGTGTCTTGTTATCCTTGCCTAGTCATGGAAATGCAGCTGTAGCAAGTCTTGGCAAGAACACAAAACTCCTCTGCTTGGAAAGGAAATGTAAAACTGGAGTCAGTGGATTTGAATAAGCAGCACAGACCTACAAAACTTCTACAACTGCTGCTTTGGCATCACGTTGGAAGTTACTAATACAGCAGCAGCACAGAGGAGCCCAAGAAGGGGATTGGACCCCACCATCAGGAGAGTCATGGACACAGTAAACAGAAGCAATTATTACTTTATTTCTGCCCTTGTGAAAAGTAAAGATCTCAGTGAAAACAGTAAATGCTGTCCACAGAAATAACATTTGCAATGATAAGGGTGTTTTTTAAACAGATCTAAGAGAGGCATGGACTACTTTATTAAAAAGAACCAAATACGAACAATCTTATTAAAAAATGTTTCATTGAAAAATATATGAATACCTGCTTGTTACAGTGGGTTGGGTTTTTTCTACATTGTGAGTCATATACAAGATATTTTATCTCCTTGTTAATGTGATTTGCTACTTCAACCTGCTTTTAAAATTAGCTAGCATAACAAGTGCCAGGATAAGTACTTGAACACAAGGTTTTATTTTTGCAGCTGAAGACTAATTTATAATAATGCATATAGAATCTGCACCAGTTCACACTGCAGGGCCCTGGAAAATGGCATCTTCCAGAAACGCTAACATAGTACAGCTCTTAATGTCTGGCAAATTTCATTGTGATTTTAAGTGGGAAATTCCCCATAGCTTTCTGAAAGAATATATATAATGAACACAACACATTATTTACATATGAATTTATTCTGCTCTTGGACAACCTGGGTTTCATAATTAGGTTTGCCTATATAACTACTTTCCTCCATTGGTAATCGGATAGTATCACAGCCTTTCCCTTCAATTTATTCAGCACAATGGTGGAGGAGGAAAGTTCTGCTATGGAGTAATCTCTGCTCCACAGGATTAGTTAGGAAAATTCATTCAAGGGAAAGAAAGAAAGAAAAAAAAATGCATTATGCCATATGCACATAAATTAGAGATAAGACAAATACTACTTACACTTGAGAATTCATTAAACAGAATATGGAACCTTTATTTTCTTCTTTTTTTTTTTTCTTTTTTTTTTCCAAGATTTATACAACGCAATTTTATCCACTGCATTATTCCTCTGGGGACCCATGCAGTCTAATACCCTCATCAATGACATAATGCATCAAAAGAAACATGACCAGCAGGTGAAAGGAGGTGACTCTGGCCCTTTAATCTGCTCTGGTGAGACCCCTCCTGGAGTTCTGAGTCCAGCTCTGGGACTCCAGGAAACATTGTTGGAGCAGGTCTGGTGAAGGGCCACGGAAATGATCATAGGACTGAAGCACCTTTATTTTGAGGATAGGCTGAGAGAGCTGGGATTGTTCAGTCTGAAGAAGAAAAAACTCTGGTAACACCTTCTGCAGCCTTCTGTACTTAGCAGGGTGCTTATAGGAAAGACAGGACAGGTTTGTTTTCAGTAGAGCCTGATGCAATAGTGCAAGGGGTAATGGTTTTAAACTGGAACCATGTAGATTCAGACTAGAAATGAGAAAAAACATTTTATGATGAGGGTGATGAAACACTGAATCAGGTTGTCCTGATGTAAGATGGTGGATGCCCCATTCCTGGAAATATTCAAGGTCAGATTGGAGAAGGCTGTGAATAATCTTACCTAGCTGGAGATGTCCCTGCTCACTATGACCTTTCCAACCCCACCCTTTCTATGATTCTGTGGTTATGAATCTGTCTCTTTGCAGGCACAGGTGAGATGACAGCTGCTTCAGGTACCAAAATCAGCTGGCCTATGGTTCCATGGAGCTCAGCTGCCATTTGGAACATTAGCAGAGTCATCCCAATCCAAGTCAGCCTGCCAAGGGTACCTCAGCTTCTACTTCTGTAAACAGTCTGCTTACAGAGGCTCCTTTCAGTAAACCAGCAATGAACTTTTAAGTTCAGAACTAATTTCATACCTTTTCTGCAAAGCACTTTAATACACATTGGTACTCTACCAACTTCAGGAGGACCTTAGCACGTGTTTTTATAACTCCTGAGCTGTGGTCACCCCTCCTGCTTTGATCTGGACAAGAATGCCAGAGAATGTGGCTCAGGATTGTCAGCAGTGTGAAACCACCAAAGGCAGAGTATGGCACAGCAAAGACAGCCAGCCCAGCTGGTGTCACTTGTTTGTCTGAGGAAGTCTCAGATGTGAGATACTGCAGTGAGACCTGAGACTGTGTGTCCCTGGAGGGATGGCTCAGCAGAGATAAATCTTTTCTAAGATTGTGAGTGTGGCATGCTTCACTCTTACTAATTTAGGCAGTACAGAAGAAGGATTTAAAATCATCAGCATTTCTGGTGCACTCATTTGGTCATGCAATATATTTAATTAAATTTCATGTTTTAAACTAGACTGCAGGTTTACTGAAATTTTAGAGAAAATTGATTTTTTTCCCCTAGGTAGCAATTAAGAATTAGTGACTGGAACCTACGTGTTACATGCTTTATGATGTTTTCCTGGTGTGTGTCTCTGAACTAACACTGCAATGGTTTCTTATTACAAATTGATTTGCTCTGTTGCCAAGTATCCTATGAAAGGTGCATGAATCAGCTACAGTAGATCAAAAATATATTTTTAAACTTCCAGAGCAGGCATAGAAGTCTAACAGAGTAACGTGTTATATAGTAGACATGAGGGTTTTTTTAGAAGCAAATACCCTAATATTTTTCATCTATTTAGATGGCACTGCAAGTTTTTTTCAAGTTACATCAAAAGTTACAGAGGGAAAAATGACCCTCTGCGGAGGTTTAGCACTACAAAAATAATAATTATCTTCACAGAATGTACAGCAAGTTATTAATCTGATTCATCTGATTAATCTGTTTCAAATTAATAGATCTGACTATTAACCATACTTCTCTGACTTGATGAAAGTCAGGCAAAAAGCTATGACTGCAGAGAATTAAGATGAAAACACTTGTTCATCTTCCACAAAAGAAACAGAATTGTTCTGTACCATGAGATGTGCATCAGCCTAAGCATCACTCAGGTAACCATCCCTGCGTGCACACAAGGGACTTACTCATTCCCTGTCTCAGTTATTATTTCTGAGCAAGCTGTTGGTTTCATACTACATGAAGAAGGCAAGGCTAATATTCAGTAACTGCGATGTAAATTAACTGAATCTTTCTGAAAGTCTAGTGATTGCAGAATCTCCTTTGTTTTATTCAAGCAATTGTCAATAACCTGGCTGCAAAACAAAGCTGGGGTTTCAGTCCATTTGTGTGTGTCAGCTGGATAAGGGTGCAGGAACAAGCAGAGCTGATCCATCCAAATAATTGTGTCAGGGTGCTTCCTTGACAGGGTTTTTCTCAATGTGGATTTTGCACAATAACTGAGTACACTGAATAAAACTGTCAATAGCAGTAATACATGAAGGCTCCTTTACTTGTTTGCAACACCTTGTTTTCAGCTGAATTTGTCAAGGTTCAGGTGCCTGCTGGAACACAAATATGCAAAATTACAGAAGACACTGATCACATCCACAGAAATAATCCACAGGCAGCAATATGACTACAAGTGTAAAATATTCCATCTATTCTGTACAAGTGAAAGAGTCATTGAGCACAGAAATGTGCACAGGCTTAGCACTTTCTCGAGATCACATCACTCTGAGCTGTGTCATTCCCTGCACTGCTCTGCCGATGGGCTGTGAACTGCTATCCTCCTGAAGCAGGGCAGGATGCACAGCTGCAAATTTTATTTAGAAAAGAAGCCCAAAACATACACATTCCCATACAGTTAGCTATTTTCAACCATGTGCTGGTAAACATTTTGAAAAACTGATTCTCAAATCCTGTCAGTATCTGTCAAGGTGCTTGCAATTAAAATAACAAAATCATTATGTTCTTGCAAACAGCATCTTTCATTTCCCTTTTTTTGCAGTTACTTAACTCTTGCTTCTTTGTCTTCCACCAAATGCAACGCAAGATAGTCTAGAGGGCTGGGGGATTTACACAGGAAAGGTTTCCTTTTAGCAGAACAAACCAAGGGCAGACATTCCACTCTTTCACTGGTGCACAGAGATCACCCTGCCAGTCCTGCAGTGTGTTGTGTTGTTCAGGATGTGGGTAGCATGTATGCAGGAGAAAGAGGACCAACTGCATCTGAGGCATAAAGAGGTAGAGGGACATGAAGCAGAAAGAACACAAGAATTTGCATTTTTTTAGAACAATTTAAGATCTTACACGTATCTTATCCAGCCTTGGAATTTGTGCAGCTCAGGCACAGAGCAGTTTGATGGGTTGGGTTTTTGTGCAGGCATGTCACCTACCAGGAATGGAGTACCATAGCAGAGACAGCTTTGTTGTAGAGCAGGAAGGAACTGTGTGACTCCCAAAAGGCATCAATGTTGATTTGGGCTGTTCCTCTGGATAAAGAAGGGATAAATCACATTCAGAAGCAGAAACACATGTCAGTCTGAGACAACTCGTCTGGTCACTGGGATGTGCTAACATCAATGGGAGAAGTTTCTCAGATGTTCTGACTGTGAAGCAGTGGGTCACATTTTGCTCTGAGGGCAACTTCAAAAGGAACAAAAATGCTGTTCTTTTTTTGTTCTTTCAGTGACAGAAATGGTTTTAAACAGAAAAAAAGATGATTTTTCCACTGAAGGAAAAACAGTGACAGTCAAGTGAAGCTTAGAAAGACAAAGAATTCTCTTGGACACCTGTGTTTCTCTGGGTTTACAAAATACAATTCTGTATACAGCTTGAAAGCAGGAGAAGAAGCTGCTCTATTCAAACTACGAGGGGCAGGTACCAGTGGACAGAGGGGAGTTATTCCTTCTGAAAAAAACTCCACAGATAGCAACTCAGCACAAGCTCTTTCTGTGACTGATTTTAGATTTAGCTTCAAAGTGTAAAAACTTTTTTTAATTTTTTTTTTATATTGTCCAGCAGATGTATGCATCATTTAAGTAAAACAGACAATTATTTTTTCAGTATCACACTGTTCTGACCCCTACCAACCTCTAAGACAGGATTAACCAAACTGTAATCCATGCACTGGCATGGCCCACAAATCATCACAATTTTTTCCCCTTTTTAAAATGAAAAGCAAAAATTAAAATGGCATGCAGCAGATGTGTGGCTATGCCTACTGCAATAGTCAATGTTCAGCTCTCTGCCAAAATCTGAGGAATTCATTGGGGTTCACTCACCACTAAATATTCAAAAACAGTCTCCAATTTTCCACCAAAAGCTAGAATTGATGGACAAAGTTGTTTTCAAAGTTATTAATCTACCAATATTGAAGACAACCAAACACTTACCTTGCCTGGAAGAAGAGTGACATTTCAAGAGACCTGTACAGTACCATAGCAATCCTACTGTCTTGCACTTTTGACTGTAGCACAGCTTGGTACCAACCTTATAGGAAAGGGACATTACAGATTCATTCCATACAGGTCCTTTTGTTCTGGTGACTTTTGCAGACACATTACATTACATTACATTGCATTTGTTCCCTCACTCTGTCCCCAGACCACCTAGCCTTTGTGGTAAACCACAGAATAACAGATAGGATTTTAGTCAAAATAAATGCAAAAAAATACTCAAATATTTCGTAACCAAATAGCAAAGATAATAAAGCAACCATCTTACTTTACATTATATATTTCTTCTATTTTTTCATTCACAAGTATAAACCTAAAAGTATTTTAAGTAACATTAATAGAAAAATTCTCTTTGGTGTCTTTATCTTAGGTTCTGGGGAAAATAGAAAATTGTGAATCTGTTTATTTTAGATATTTTTTTGATATAGATAAAAATGAGGACATTTATTTGGATAAGGATAAAAATCTTCTCAAATGTATTTGCCGATTTCACAACAGTAAGTAAAGGGTTTCATATGAAAGATTTACCTTCCATCTAAAAGTCAGCATTTTTGTGGGGCTGATCCCTTTATTCTTTTTTTTTGGTGAGATTTTATTTCTCAAAATAACAGCCTTCTTTTTGAGATGACTGTACATCATTACCCTGGTAATCTCACTTTGAGATTTCACACCATTCATTTGAATACTAATTCCAATCCACCTTTTGATATTCTTCTTTTCCACTATTCAAACAAGCTTTTGATTGTCCCAGCTCAACACTGAGGTGACTAATGCTAAGAGAAAACCAGCTGATCTCCCACAATGTCATGCAGGAAGATGATCCTTTCTAGCAGCAGCAGCTACTACTGAGGTTAGGACAGGGTCACAACACCTCATTGTTAAAATCTTCTAGCCATCACCTGCACACTATTTTTAATCTGTACTTTGTGTCAAAATGGTTTTTTTAGAAAAGAAAGCTGTAAATCTGTTAAGATCTCAGGCCTCTGTGCAAAAATATTATTTGGAAACAGAAGATAATGCCTTTTTGCTTCCCTATTTGTAGCTGCTGGTTGCTGGCTTTATAATGCAAAAAGTTCTTTTCCAAGCATGATTATTTTTTTGTATTTTAACAGCTGATTATGTTTCACAGCTGTGTCTTTGATTTCATGGATTCTTTGTGATTTGGCTTAATAGGGGGTAGTGTAGTTTCACAATGAAGTTCCAAAAACCTGTAGGAATGCTGCTCAAAAATGTATTTTTTATTTTGCTTCTTGCCTATTGTCAAAAACTTTGTTGATAATAACATACGCTCAGGAGCTCCTTTGTAGTTTCTAAGGAAATTTTGTTCTCTTTATAGAAGTGCTGCATACTGGGAACATGATATGCTTATTGTTGACTCCTTAAACCATAGAAAGGAAAGAGCAAGAAAGTAATCTAGCACAGATTTAAGCAGTATCAGCTTCCTGTGCTACGCTTTTGTCCCAGTTAGAATTCAGTCTCAGCAGGAACTTATATACAAAGAGATGATGCACTTTGCAAAAAATCTTCCATATGAGGATTGCCGTGCAGGGGTGAACAGCTCTCTTCACCCTCTCCTGTCTCATTGTCTCTCCCTCTGCCATTAGAAACTCCTTCCCAGTCTTTCAACAGCATGTGAAAAGTCACCCACAATGAAAACAAGGACTAAATTAATCTGCTTTGCACATTTCTTGCTCACTTTCCTTTGCCAAAGGAGTACCAAGGTGAGAACTCATTTTGGGTTACGCTGTGCACAGGTGCTTGCTCTGTACCTGTGAGTGGTGATGCCACACAGCAGGATGGGCTGGCATGGGCACAGCTGCTCACCCCAGCATCAAATCCTCACATTCTGTGCTGGGAGACACCGTGGACAGTAATCAGTCTGTGGCAGTCATTTATGACACTCCACCTTGTTATCTGGGGTATCCTTGTTTAAGTCAACATTCCTGAAAAAGAATAATTGTTAGGCATCAGAACAAAGAGAAGAACCTCTTACAGAACAATTGGTAACAAACAATGTAAGCTGTTTATGGGGTTAGAATTTTCTTGTCTCTTTTACCTTGTGTAAGCTGTTAAAATAATTTTCTTCCCCTTTTTGAAAATGCATTAAGCTGCTACTTCTATTCCTTAATATAGGGCTCCAATCTGCAGGTGTTTCTTGCCATAGAAGTCCGTTCAGGTGCAGGGGATCTCATTTCTACCAGTGCTTATGTGCAGCACTGGCCCACCAAGCTAAGTAGCACAAGTTAGGTAAAGGCAGTCAATCAGCATCCAAAGAGATATTTTGTTTTTAGCATATCTGCTGAGACAATCCCACATCAATTCTTACACAGATACTTGACTTGTAGCACACCTCAACCCTAATCAGCAAAGGAATATGAAGAAAAAAATATAAAAACCCAACAGAAATGAGAGAAAGTAAAATAAATTAGTACATCCACAGAAAAATAGAGGATGTCTATATTCCTTACATATAGAACCTAAGGAAGTGGAATTTCAGCACTTCCTTTCTATTACAGACTTTCAATTTAGAACATATTCCCGTGAATTTATCATTCACAGTTGCTATGGAAAATCTTTGATGCTCATCCAGGGCAAGGAGCAGATGAAAATGAGAGTGTCACAACTCAAGTAATTTGATTGGAAGTTCACTGGGCCAGTGCTTTTTTTCCCTGTCTACCTGAAGATTATTGGTAATGCACTGTGCAAATATTAACAAATCAGCTGAGGATTTCTGAGCTGGCTGGAAAATGATGAACAATGCAAATAAGCAGCGGGAGAGGTGGAAAATGCATGCAAATCAACCTATACTTTCTGGTCTATAGGTCCCAAGCCTCATTACCTTTGAAACTTCTGCTTGCACATAAGCAGCACTTTAGCTTCTTCCTCAAATATGGAAGCAGGGTCTGCCACCCACAATTTAATGAGCCTCAAGGAGATCAAAAGAAGCCAGTGAGAGAGATTTCAACTGTCATCTTAAAATAATTTATTTCTGTATTTGTTTATTTATGAAGCTTTATCTTATAATTATTTCTCTTCCTGTTTTATAGATGTATTTTCATGGATGTCTAGGAAGGAATAGCACTGGTGTTTATTTGAGGGATGAGAAAAAGCACTAATGCCTGTTATGATCAAAGTAGAAGGCACTGCTTATAATATACTGCTTTTCATCTTCAATACAGTCTGCAAACATGTGTGTATTAAGCCTTAAAACATGAGGTACACGAGATAAAGTCATCTTCATTTTCTATGTGGAAAAAACTGTACCAGAAAGAATTTTACTGCTCTGTGTATGAGAAGACTACATTGAAGTTCAAAATTAATACATCTGAGTGGGGATAAGAAGCACAGCCAAACTAAATGGCCAGAGCAATGAGAAGCTTACTCTTATTACTCCCTGTCAGAGAAAACTGTAATTATAAAATGTGGGATTCTAGAAGGAGATTTTCTTCCCTGTAGAAGAAGAGGGGAGGTTGAACTAAATATATACTGTAATATATACTTTTTAAAAATTGCTTTTGGCAAAAGAAAAACTCAGAAAATATTCCTGTCATGGGACAAAGAACAAAAGACGAGCAGGCAATCTCAGCACAGTTTCCTTGGGTGCATTAAGAAGCAGTCATTACCAGTAAACACAAACACTACTTTTTCTTCTGTGGAGCTTTTGTTCCTTCAGTAGAAGGAATGGCCATTCACTTTTCACTTTGTTATTTCCTCTTCCAGCACACACCTCCATCCTGCCTTTGGCACCAAATATTTGATTGAAGAAACACGAATATCCTGAGAGCTTTTCCCGGGAGATCCTCAGCACCGCCAGTTTGAGGAACTCTGCCTGACAGAGCTCAGCCCAGGACCGTGTGTCAGACCAGCAGAGATCCCTGAGACTGAGACACCTCACAGATGCCAAAGGCAGAGGTAGTTACGTGCTGTGTGCTCATTAATGCTCCTTCTGGTTGCTCACAATTACATCCTGACTCCTTATCCCTCCTTTCTGGAGAAAGACCAGGCAACCACTGATGCAGGGAGCCCAGCAGAGTTGGATTTGGGATGCTGCAGGCAGTGCTCTGATTCACGTCTCAACATCAGCGAGGCCACTGCACTCAGAATCTGCTTTCTCTGTGCCTCCTCCCACCCTGCTAAAGGAAATCACAACTCCATCTGAGGGAGAAACCACACTTACAGAAATGTTGGTCCCCCTCACTTTTGCTCTGAAATCCACAGGATGGTGGGACAAAGCTGTGCTTGCAGCTTTGCTGGCAGCCTCAGTTTGAGCACTCCTGTGTGTGTTCTATGTGCACATACAAAGGAATTCTAAAAGCAAATACAGGAGGGGTATTTTGACTTTTCCTTTGACTATGTGAGGTGTTGATGAGAATTCCACTGAGTACAACCTCTCTGAGTACAGATGGCAGGAAAAACAGATAAAACACCATCACTATTTTAGTCCTGAGACTAAAGTAGCTCCTCTCAGATGTAAACATGTAGAATTTAATAGCTTATACAGACCAAGATTATTTCACGCATGCTGTACATAAAATAAAGTATATCCAGCTAAAATTGGAAAGCTGAAGGTTTATATGTTCCCTTTGGAAGCCAGAGGTATTTCCCAAAACGAATGCAAATCTTGCTAAAAGCTAAAATGACATCACACTTTGTTCATTGAAAAGAGGCTTGTAATAAAGCGGTGTATATATGAAATATGCACAGTGTTTTCCCTTTGATTTTCATCTTGGGACCATACTGACGATCCCTGGCATTTAGTGACACCTAGTGGTATTTTCTTGGGTGGGAGAAACCCATCCAGTCTTGATTTGTTGAATGTTACAGAGCTGTGTAGACAAATGGCTTTTCTGAATGCCCAGAGGCAGATTTCCTCCCTACCTTCTTTTTGCTTTCTGAATCTCTCAGGAAGCTGCGAGACTTCCAAGTGAGAACTGTGCCTTTTATAAATGAAAGAACATTTTCTTAAAATGTGGGAATGGGAGACAAGTGTGTTCCATACATTGATTAAACCCCACTAGAGGTCTGGAAGAGGGCTTCAGCATCCTCGGAAATCACTGTGCAGAGAAACAGCACATTCCTCACAAGCCTGTGCTGGGACTCAAGTGGTGCTGGACTGGGGGTATAAACCCACCTGGTGTAAACCCATCTTCAGGAAATTGCAGCAGGCTTCTTTACAAGATTGCAGTGCTGTTCTCAGGAGGTTTTCAAATACTCTGCTCCTCTTTTTCACTTGTGCTAGTCTTTTCTGTGATTTTCGCCTGACATAGTGTCCTGTTCCTGGTGAAGGTTTAAATCACAGTAAAAATAAACCCTCCTTGCCTGAACGAAGCTCCTTTTCCAGCAGGTGTCACTGTGAGGTAAATAAACACAAAATCCAAGCCTCTCACTGGGATATGGGGCCTGGATGGGATGCAGGACACCCCTACCGTGGCTGGGTGAAGAATACATGGCTGAGTAAGGGTAAGGAATTCAGAGCAAGGAATACTGGCACACACTGCACAGCCTGACAAGAAAGCTGTGTTTGAACTTTTGCAGTGCCTGGCTGGGGGAGACCTGTTGGGTTTGCCACGTCTGGGCTCTGCCCTTGTCCTCCAGCAGCTCTGTGAGCATCACAGGTGGAAGGGATAAAATGCATCATTGCTTCGGCTGTTTAGTACCCGGAGCTGTACACAGCATGAATCCTTGCAGGCTTCAGTAGCAAAGCTTTTCAATCTTGGGCTTCTGCTGTGTCATGAAATCCTTAATTTGGCAGCTGTGGGACTGATTTTGCAGAGTGATGAGACACACGAGTCTGTGACTGTAGAGCTGTCTGCCTAAGGACTGTGTGCCTGGCATCAGGAAGCCAGATTTGAAAATGTCAGCATAATTTCATGTTTTGCTAGAGCCACATTGAAAAATTCCGTTGTCTCCAGAACTCCAGCCCAGTTTGATAGCTTTATTAATCTCCATAGTGGCTTTATGTTTTTATTATTGAAGCAATTCAGTATCTATGTCTGAGAAATTCGGTCATAATAGCCTTTATAAGCAACTCAATTACGTAAATTATTACATTGTTGTTAAACAGTATAAACCACAAGTAGACTTAGATATAGAGACAGATGGGGAATTTGACAGCACTCTTTCTCTGAAAAATGTTAACAGATAATAACATCTTGTAGAAGTGTACCAGCTTTGACTAACTTTCCTTGAAAAGGAAGTGAAGAAGTGGAGGACAACAGGAGCACAAAACTCAGCAGCATCTAAAAGCTTGTCTTGGGTTGAAAAAATGTAACCAAAAATGTGTATTCTATTTCCATCTGTTGAAACTAGTTGGGTGATATTGTTCTTCTATCTTCTTTCACCCCTTTACCTCCGAGGGACATCCCCTGTGAATGGGCCATTGAAGGCCTCTCACATGACTGATAACATCACCTCATCCCATTGGGAGATGCTGCAACCAGTGGGAGGAGCCAAAGCCTTTCCACGGGGATAAAACCTGCAATCCCAAACACTAATTCAGCTGCTTTTCCACTGAATTCTCGGAGGAAGACTGGACCCATCTCACCAGCACTGGACCCTTCTATTTTCTCTACAGGATCACCCTTCTATTTTCTCTACAGAATCATCTCTACTTCACAGAACAACATCTGT
>VXBR01004482.1:446739-478134 GCA_013400215.1 Cisticola juncidis
TTGTTGTTGTTGTTGTTGTTGTTTGTTTGTTTTTGGTTTTTTGGGGTTTTTGTTGTTGTTGTTTGGGGTTTTTTAGGGTTTTTTTTGTACTACTGGATTTGTATTTTTCTTTTTTTTCCCTTAATATTCCTAGTAAACCACTGTTATTTCTATTCCCATATTTTTACCTGAAAGCTCTTAATTGTAAAATTTTAATAATTTGGAAGGAGGGGTTTTTTTTTACATTCTTTATTCCAAGGGAAATTTCAGTTTTCCCTGACAGATACCTGTTTTTCAAACCGAGACAAAGCTGAAGAGGAAGGTATCCTGCTGGCTCTCTATGACCTGTCCTCTACTTCAACTCTTGGCTGTCACTTTTCAGAGTGCCAGAACTGTCAAGCTCCTCTGAGCTGGAGTGTTCTTTCATTTTAAGTTTTTCATAAGAACTTTCAAATATCACTTCTATTATTATTATTATTTGTTATTAAAAAACAGAGAAAATTTCTGTGAGTATAAATAATATCCCATTCATGTCTGCTTAGAGAATAAATATGATTTTATCTAAGGAAATACTTAGTAAAATTATAGGAGTTCGGTTTTTCTATTTCAAAAAATTATTTTCTCGTATATGTTATGGGAGGAGAAGCTAAATAAAATATTTTTCCATCAAAAAAGGAGCTACAGTCAAGAAGCTCTTCAACCTATAATACATGGACACAGAGTCATATAAAATAGTCTGCTGCAATTAAAAAAAATTAAAAATGATAAATCAGCACAAAGAGTTTCAACTGTAATATGACTGTTCAAAACACTGCTGCTTCCTATAATTGGCATAGTGAATTACAGCATGTAACATTACATGCTACATGCAAAGGCAGTCAAGTACCTTTATTTACCAGCAGCAATTGGAATCCCACAGCTTCTTTGTGCAGGGGTGGCTGAAAAGCCAGTATCAAAGAAAAAAATTCTGGCACTTGTAAGTAACTTAGAGAAGTCTCACTATATTTTTGTCTTCTGAAATGGGTTAATAACAATCAGGAAAATGTTGTTGGTTTGACTTGCACATTTGAACCTACAGCAAATATTAAATCTTCCACCTTATACCTCTACTTTTACAAAGAAAACAATGGCTCCATTAAACTCCCTAGAGCCTCTAAAGAGAATTTTCAACAAGAGTATCAGAATCTCCTTCAACTTTGAAATTTGCTCTTTAAAGCATTGAAGGTGATGTGAAAGGAAATATTTCTGAGCCTTTTGATCTCTGAAGATAAACTTCCTTGAGGTGAACAGACTAACTAGTTCAGGATGCACATTAATTTCTTCTAGTGTGCACTATAATTTTCACCTTTTAAATTACATCAATGGAAAAAAAATTCTCTTCTTTAAATAAGTTGTAAGGAAGTAAAGAAAGGTGACCTTTCTTGGATTTTTTCCCCTCTATTAACTGCCTTTTTTTTTGTGTGTGTGTGTGTGATAAGCTTATCCAGTATCATAAGTAAGAACTTGATGTACAAAGATGTACAAAGCCTACTCAACAATACTCAGAAGCTTATCAGAGTTTCAGATCTGTGATGTGTTATTTTTTTTTCTTACTCTTCATGATTCAGAAACTCAGTTAAGCAAAAAGGCATTACTGGATTTGTGTCACCATGAGGCACAGCCAAGTTTAAGCAGCCTTCACAGAACTCAGGGTTTGAATGGAAAGAAATAGTTCAGGGACAAATAGAGGGACAAGATCTACCTTCTACCCAAAGTGGTGTAGAGAAGGGCTGATAACCTTATAATTATATGAACTTTGGCAACAGCAGCCCCAGCTCCACTGCTGGCTGGTCTGCAGTGCCTGGACCATGGCTTTTTACACCAAGCTGACAATATTCTCTTCCATTCACTGTGTCTTACTTGGGCCTTAAACAGAAACAAAGTAGGTTTGCATTGGAAACTAGGAAGAAACTCTTCACTTTGAGGGTGGTGAGGCACTGGAACAGGTTGTCCTGGGAAGCTGTGGATACTCCATCTCTGGAAGCATCCAAGGCCAGGTTGGATGAGGCTTTGAACAACCTGGGTAGTGGAAGGTGTCCCTGCCATTGGAGAGGGTTGGAACCAAGTGGTCTCTAAGGTCCATTCCAACCCAAACCATTCTATGTTTCTATGACTAAATAATTCTGATTCTGTGACCATGGGCATTGCTTAAGGAGTGTTTAGTGTTAATGCTGCTGATTTCCTACTCAGTGAAAAATTCTAGATACTTCAATAACCACAGAATGGAAGGGACTGAGGAAAACAGTAGTAGAGGGCCATCAAGAGCTGTTATGAAATATTGGACATACATTGGATTTTGCATTTTACTAGCTTTCCATACTTACTAAGAGATAGCATTAAAGGGCATTACACCCAGTAAAAATTGAGTTGTGAGTGCCTCTTGTGCTATGCATTTGTGATGTCACTTGTAATGGAGTATAATAAAATTAAGGAAATGTAAACTTTCTTTATTGAGCTATGTAAAGGAATGATTTCATGAAAGGATGCTTCAAATTCTTTTTATCATCTAGATAGTCTTGTGTTTAAAGAGAATATTGCTGACCTCTGAACTGTCATTAAACATGGAACAAGGGCCATTGCCATAATGACTCTAAAGACAAGAGATTAAACATAAAGGTGTCTTGCAAAATTGTATCCCACTGTAATGAAAGGAACCTCCTTTTCTTCTAGAAAGGAAGAGCAACAAGTCATTTGTAGGTATTCCTTTAAAATTCTACCTCCGAATTATTCCAAAATATAAAAAAAAAGCTAGAGGCTGAAATACTTTAGCTCTCAGAGATGCACAGTTATGAAAAAAAAAAAGCTTTCTCAAAGGAGTAGTACCAATCAAAACCAACAAATTTTAAGTTGGAGCCTGACCAGTTTACAAACATTCTGACTTCAAATGCCTTCAACAGTACTGGAACAGGTAACTCAGAGAAGTTCCCTTCCTTTATTGAAGAGCCTGAGGCAGAAGGGATAAATGAAATGAAATTGCTCTCTATTTATTGCAATATTGTTTCTTCTTGTATGAAAGAGTTCTTTCACTTTGTTTCACTTCTAAAAACTGAATTTAGAGCTAAGAATAGAATTAGTTCTCCTATTACTACCAAAGTGATGCTCACAGTAAATTGGGGCTCAAATAAAGCAGCTTTTCTCCTCTGCATATCTTCTGCAAAACAAGGTCTTTTCAAAACAAGCCATCTCTGTCTTTCCTCCATTCAGAGTCTCTGTGTCTCCTTCCCACAGCAGAGCAAGCTCCTGTGGTAAGTGTGGCATGACAGACACCACAGGGCTGTTTACATGACACAACACTCACAAACTGCCAGCAACCTCCTCTCCCAGAGGTCAGGAACACTCCCCTGCTCACCAAAGCCCTGCTTTGGTGAAAGACAGGGTGGTGTTCAGAGAGACCAGACTGCCTTCACATTCCTCTTATTCCCCAAAGCCAAGCAAACCTCCCAAACACATGTATCTCAAGAATGAACAGCCCTTGTCCTGAATCACTGTGAGGTGTATGACTCCAAGAGGCAGCATTAGTTTTGCCTGTAAATACACATGCCTGTGTGTACAACCATGTGTGACAGAGAACAGGATCCTTTAGAATTTGCATTGTTTCACTGGGAAAAGGTATCTCTTTTCTGTGCTTAAGCTTCATGTTTTATATCAACCTACCTCTAAGCATTCAGAAAGAGCAGATACCCACAGGCAGCCCAGCTCACTGCTCACTCTTGCTCTTGCTTTGCCAATAGCCCAGGTCTGGGAGTTCAAAACTACAACTAAGTATTTTCTCCTGACTGCAGTTCCACACCATCTTGCAACAATCCTTTCTGTAACCTGGCAGGCCTGTCCTTTATTCCTCCTCAGCTACATATTGATCAGCTACTATTTCATGGCCAAGGGCCAGTGCCTGAGGAGGAAACTGAGCTCTAAACCACTGATCTCTCTTCATCATGTAAATGAGGAAAAGGCTGCAAAGATTAACCACAAACTTCCAAATTTCAGGGTTGCTTATGCCCTCCTCAGTTCAGTTGTGCTCTTTGGCATGGCATTTCACTCTAAATGTGGTTGCTATTTTCCTGTCATGCTCCCTCCACAACCTGTCCCTGTCTTAATGGAAGGAGGTAACTTATATCATGGTAATTATGCAGACTTTCCTTTTCTTGCAGCCACTTTCACCATGTCCCCCATTACATTGTTTTCAGACTCATGCTAAGAACTCATTTGGTAAATCTGTCACCATTTCACAGATCTCAGTTCATTTTTTTCCTCAGAATACAGAAAAAAATGTTTTCATTAAACATTCTCAACTGGAGAGAGCTAAGAAAGTTCTGCATTCTTCAAAACAAGAGAGGGAAACTTCCAGAGGTCATTTTGGCATTACTTCATCATAAGGAATCATCAGTAGCTTTGCTTAAAATGCTTCTTTTTTTGTCAAAGACATCCCTTAGGAGCTTTATGTTTCATATTTTTAAAATCACAGCTCATTTTATCCATGTTGGTTAAACAGCAGGGTGATGGCTGCACCACTTTTCGGTGTTCTGCATCTGCACCACAGAGATTCATCGTGCTGCTGCAGGCTGCCAGCCAGAGGATGCTCCTGCTGCAGAATGTCCCACTCCAGCCCTCCTTCCTCTCCCAATCTCTCTGGCACAACTGCAAACTTGGACCTCCCAGTGCCCTTCCACTCCTCAGCCTCCAATTCATGGCGTGGGACAGGAAGTCCCGAAACTGTTAAAATTAAAAACACCTGCCAGTTTGGACCCAGGCTGTCACACTCTGTGGCTGACCACTGAAATACACTTCAACAACTCAGAAATAAAAGCCTGACCATTTGTGGTCAGCAGGAGGGCTTGACAGCACCCTTGGTCAAAGAGACATAGAACAGGGGCAACAGAAGCAACATCCTAAGCTGGTGTTTCTCTCACCATTAGCAGCAAAATCTCAGAGAATCAAATTGTACAGAGAAAGACTAATGAGATAACAGGGGGAAAGGAACCTTTTTTGTATAATAATAGAGTGGAAAAGAATAATTTGTTTGAACTGAGCAAAACATAGGCAGATAATCACTGTGGGAGATGAAAGAAAATATTTTAGAGCACAGAAGGAACTCTCAACAAGGATTGGTAAATTCAGGAGCAGTCTCTTGTATGAGATATGAAGTTTAAAAAATCTATTGTCAGGATGGAACAAGTTCAATTCACAAAAGAAATTGTGAGAAGAGTGCTAGCAGAGAAGATATTTCAGGCAGCCATGACACTCCTGGTATTTCTGTGTTCCGAGCAGCGAACCTCAGCTGGAGGGTAAGAGTGAATGGGAATACATTCACACTGTATTACAAAAAAGGCAGGAAATCCACAAGAGTTTATGGACATTTTAAAATTAAAATAAACCATAATCACAGTTGTGCAAGTAATCCAAAGGCAGGAAGATAAAAATTAGAAAAGATGTAAAGATGCTTAGCTCAGATCTTACGCAGACAAACCATAAATCAGAATTTCTCAGCTGTCAAAAATATACCTTGACTACTAGGATAGCTACATGTTGTGCATTAGTTACATGTTTTGCATAGGAGTACACTTTGGAGGCTCTTGCTGTAATGTGATGCCTCAGATTAATAGTAAAAAAGCTTAAATGAGATGTGGCTCACTAGATATAAATCCTCATCCAAGAGATTTTTGTATATCAATTGTTATTGATCTAAAGAAAGAATACTCTTAATGGGGAGTTCAAAACAGGCAGTCCCAGGATGTCCTAAATAACAATGTTCAGTCTCATGAGCAAGGCCCTCCTACAGTCAAACTGAGTTTAAGGGATCCCACTTTCTGAACAATCACTGGAATCACTGAACTCTGGAAGATACAGGGGCTAATGAGAATCCTGACACTGTTATTTCAGTTTGGCAAAACTTCCCTGGCTTTCTATTCTACACATGAACAGCAAAAAGCTCTTTGTGAATAATTTTAAGATGACTGAAAAAAATTTTGATAGATAATTGAATGATCCCTCAAAAAAAAATTCCCCCAGGTTGTCTATTTTATAATAATAGCTGAAGGAAAATAAAATGGACAGGAGTAATAAAGCCACAAGTGGGTATACATGCAGACTGTCAGAACTCAGTTAACCATAATTACTATGTTTAAATCACTTTATTCTAAGCCAGGAAATATGTTTGAAAACACTTGAATTAAGAAAAGCTAATGACTTGGCAGACCAGTTATGCTGGATAAAAATCTGAGACAAAAGTTATCATGGAGAAAATCTGAAAATAGCAGTACAAATACATTCATTGTTACCAAGGTGGAAATGGTAGGATAAAATACCATGAACACAGAATACTACACTGAAAAATTCACCTTTTGACTTGAGCTAGGTGAGCTTCTTCATACTGCTTTCCTGGACTTTCTTCAAACAGGGTTTCTACAGTAATTGTATTTCACTGGAAGCATTTCTTTGTCCAGAAGTAATCCCAGGGGGAAAAAGAAAAAGTAAGGTAAGCAGGATATTTATATCTCCTTGCCTCAGAGATTAAAACACAGGCATTTAAAAAAAAGGCCAAACAAAACCACATTAAAAAAAAAAATCAGCCTTCCTGTAGACTACAAAAAGATAAAGATTACTCCCAAAACTGTGTATAGGAAAGCACAGACAAGCTTTTGCCAAATTCTCTTTGGTTCCACATCACATATACCAAAATAACTCCTTGCAGCAGTTCCAAGCCCAAGAGGTAAACCAAACAGGGTGGTAGGGAAGAAGGCTTATACTCTTTGTTATCCACTTGTGCATTAAAAGCACTTAGAAGCATTTCACAAACTCTTAAATGTGATGGACAAAGTTAAGAATGATCCTTTTTTCTCTTCTTGGCTACACAGGAAGAGATATTGGACCTAAATGGAAGCAGATTCTTATACTGTATTTTCAAAGCAGTCAGAGACTACTAAAACTGATAAATAAGATGTGCTTCAAGGTGATCTAGCAGAAGTAAAGTCAAATCTCAGTACTTTCCTCTCTGTTTCTAAATCACAATACTTAAGACGCTGGTTCTGCACACAGCTCAGCCACCACATAAATGAACTCCATTTTCAAACCACTAGTCTGAGCTACCACGGTGATAATTTTCTCCCACCATCCCACAAACAAGCCTGTAGCACTAACTGTGATGCTGTAGTAAAGAGAAGTTACCAGTCTCATTTGATCATACCACCATGAATCTCATAAATATTGTAGCTGACACACCAGGCAAAACCCTGCCCACATCACTGTAAATTATGTGGTACTGGTGGGACCCCAAATCTGGTCTAGTATCAGCAGAATTTAGTCTACATTTGCCTTAATTTTTTGTTTGTTTGTTTCTTCAAAGGAATCTTCACCCTAATATGTAAATCTCTGGGATTTTTTTGCATCCTCTGTGGTGTCTAGTGCATTCAGGTGCATTTATGCTTCATCTGAAATTGGAAATTTTTAAATCTCCAGGGCAGATCTCTCATTGACACTTTTTGATGGCCTCTGTCTAGCTGATGTGTTAAGGTAAAAAATGTGATTTTCCTTAAGATAATACAGGACTGTATGGAAGGTAAGCTGTTTCATAATGTAACTTGAACTCAGAAAGGATGAAAGTGTTTGTGGTGGAAACTCTCCCTAACATAACAAATTTCCCCCAAGGGCTATAGCTGAGGGCTGAGTGGGAATTCTTCTTTCCCCAAAGATCCTCAGATTTGCTCATTGAATTCAGATGTTCATGTATTTCCCTGGAAAACAAAGCCAATCTGTAAAAATCTGTCAGATATTTACAGACCTGGAGGTCTGCTAGTGGGAAGCAGTTATATCAGAAATAAAAATTCTGTGACTCTACTTTAGATCCATAGAGGAAGGATATGCAAATTCAGCATGTAACTAGTAAGCAGCAAAAACTGAATTTGAAATTGCTACAGTATTGAATTTGATACAACATCCCTGAAAGAGATGAATTGTAGTCAACTGGAACTGTTTATCAAAGAAGTAGCAACTAGCAAAAACACATACTGATTTAACCAGGAGACAATGAAACCCTCAGGAGTTTGTACTTCATACAAGGTAAGGCTTCAAATGGAAATGCAATATGCCTTTCCTGATGCAGTGTCTCTGCAGTCTGCATTCTTCTGTGGCTGCCCACCAGGACCTGAGTGCACTCAACAAGGTTGTTGGTTACACATAACCCAAACCCTCCTGGGACAAGTTTAAAACTCCCAACAAACAAGATTTCAGAGCCTCTCTGGTTCACCAGCATTCATGGGCACATGGCTGACCTGCAAGAAATGCACTCAGAGGTTCATGGCTTCACCACTCCTCCTGTGATGTGCTGCAGCAGCTGCAGCTCCACAGGAGCAGGACCAAGGGGCCACTGGCACTTTCCTGGCTGAGCCTGCCTCTCTCCAGAGCTCATTTTCCTTTTGAAGACCAAGAGCTAACAGATAATGTTGGGGAAGGGAACAGAGAAGGATGTGGGGTTTATATTCATTTACCTTGTCTAATCCAGTCTAAATGGAAGGGTTCGTTGATTTCAAGACTACATTCTGGGGAGACCAAGTTCTGCCATGTCTTTTACTGTAGAACTTATATAAGGAAATGACAGGGGAAAGCCCTCATGGAAAACCTAATCTGGAATGATGAATATACCAAGGTCTGAAAAAACATCTAGGTCAAAATGAAGTAAAGCTGGAAGTGTCCTGCAGTCATTCTGCACTTTAAAACATATCACAGAAGATGGAAAAATTTATCCTCATCTTAATTAACAGGAAAACTTCAGGCATTTACAATTCTGACAGGAGTTCATAAGGGTGAAAAAGCTGAAATTTCAAACATTTGAAAAAGCGTTTCTGTGCAAAATTTACCTCAAATACAATACTTTATCCTTTGTTGTACATTAAAAGATTACTATAGTAACTTAATAACTAAGCAATAGTAAAAATTTGGCCTCACTCAAATGTGAAATTCCAGTTTTCAAGATTATATCTCCTCTGCTGTTTGGACTGGTAATGTATATTCTGTGCTTGTCAGGATTAACTTTTTTTTCTTCAAATGACAGTGACACTTATACGGAGACCTAGACCTCCAGCAGAGATGATATGGACTTGCTTCACTGGGATTATTTCTCTGCAGAATGCTCTGTCCTAATTCTCTGCACACTAAATCCAGTCCTGCTCTTGCATTGAGTTACTCATATGGTTTTCATTCAGGATAGGATGTTTTGAATATGATTATGCTGAGCATGATCAAACCAATACATATAGCTGTTTTAAGTTTTCTCCATCTCTTGACTTCTACACTGTTCTGAGCTTCTAGCTCTTCAACCCCACAGTCAGAATCTGTCACACATGACTTACATTTTTACTTTATCATGATCTCCCTATCCTCTTGGCTCTTCCTTGTTGGAAGCATTGTCAAGGAAAATTTTTTGATCTTTCAGATAATAAGGGTTATGATCCTGCATGCTTACATTTTATCCACCACCCCTCAGCATTCTGTAGCTTACTCCCAAGGCCAATGAATTTGTCACTAGGAAACCCCCTGCAGCACTCAAAATTCCTTGATCACTTGCCTTTCATGACTGTGCCCTTCATAAAATCTGATAAAACATGGTTGTTGCATTAGTCACCCCCTCCTACTAGACCATGCTGAGAAGCATGCCTCTCTCTTTAGGAAAGTGATTAATTTTAAATATTTTTTTTTCTATTCTATACTCAACCTGAAATATACTATGATTGCCAAGACAAGTTAATAATTTGCCTATCTCCAGGTAGGTCTGGATCCAGTCTCTGATAGCACCTGTCTAAGCCCAGAAGGGAAATTTCCCACAGTAGCAAAATTTTCTGAAAATTTCCATTTACTGCTGTAACAGTAACAGCTGTTACGTTTCTGCTGGCTTCTGTGTTCAGAAAGTCCTCTGAATTAACGGTGTGGAGCCAACTTCTTATTTACAGCTAAGGTGATTTTTGTCTGTATTAGGGCCCCGGTGTAGGTACCAACAATGTAGATACAGCATCTTTGTGGAAATTACCCTGAAAGATGAAAGAAGTTAGAAAGTCAAGGTCTTCTGTGCTATTATATAATTCTACGGTGTCCAAGAATGTATATTAGGCTCAGTCAAACACCTGGACTTCCTTTTTACTGACACTGAATATCTCTGATCTGCAGTGACAGTCAGGGCTTTCAAAGGAGTTTGAAGGACCTGTAAGATTAATTCAGTTTGCACTGCAGATACTACAGACACTGTGAAGAATCCCACTGTGAGTGCTTACAAAAACCAGGGTGGAGGGCTCCTGTTTTCCAGAAGGACTTTTAGGATTTTGTAAGTACAATTAATAACACAGAGTTCAAGTGCCCTTCCCATTGTCATCAATAAACTTGTGTTCAGCCAGTGGCTTATCTGCATAGGTGTTACAATGAATAGGAAGTTAGAAGAGGAAGTGTGAAAAATAGACAGAAGGCAGCGTAATGTTGATGGTAATCATCATGCTTCTTTACAGAGAAGATGAAGAACTCTCTTCTGGCAGCTATCTTTTTACTTCTTAGAGGTGAGTTTTCATATACTGCACAGCTTACCGCCGCTTATGAGCAGCAAAAATGCTTAATGCTACTCAAGGATTGGGGCAGCGTGAACAAAATCGTGACTGAATTAAATTCTGTGAGTGGGAGCAGCAACCACCAACACTTTGCTTGTTTCTTTCGCGGTTGTCTTGACCAACAATTCTTTTTTTTTTCCTTTTTCCCTTCCCGTGTGTGTGCCGCAGACTCCTGCCGCTGCGAGGACTGGAACTCGCCGTTCTGCCGGCAGCTCCCAGGTGGGTGGATCCTGCTCCGGCCGTGCCCGGCTCCCAGGGACAGCCGGCATTGGGAAGCACGGCCCTGGAAGCACGCCCGCCCTTCCCGAAGGGAAAACCCGACCGGGGAGGTGTGTGTGCTCGGCGGCAGGGCCAGGGGTGACCCGCAAAAATGCATCCAGGCACCGCGAACAGCCGCCGCCTGGAAAGACGGGGAACATCCCCGATGTCTGTGTGTGACAGATGCCTCTGCTCTCCGCTTAGCTCCCGGGGATGGCGAGGAGGAACAGAGCAACACTTTGATAGAGCATTGCGGAGCGGTGGGTGGGCATCTGGTGTGCTTTGTGCTGGATTTATTGTAGGCAGGAGCATGCTGCTTGCTAGCAGACACAGCAGAGATGACAGGTTCTTGAGTACGCAGTGACACTGGGCGAGACATCTGCAGGAGGACCGTGTTCTTCTGAAACTAGCCATGGATAATTTTCTAGTCCTTGCAATTAACCTGCCAGACAAAGCTCCACTAAATCGTTAGTGAGAAAACCAGATGTTCAGGAAGAAAAACAGAAAGTTCTAGAGTGAGAAAAATTAAAGGTGTGTGGTTCGGGGTTTGGTTTGTTTGTTGGTTTGAGATTTTTTTTTAGTGGAGAAACTGAACAGTGTTTTCTTCAGAACAAAGAAATTTTTTTCTTTCTTTGCATAGTTCTTGGAGCACAGTCATTATACAGCTAGTGGCTATTCTAGGCCTGGCAAGAATTAATAATATATATGTTAAGGTGGAGCAGTGCAGTAAAACAAAGAAAGCACTAGCATAAAAATGAATGTGCTTGTGGACGCTAATATCCACAAACAGGACAAGTGAAAATAAAAACGTGCAAGATTCATTACATTCATCTGGTGAAAGTAATGTAGAACTTCAGAATACTGGGAGTAGGAGGATGCACTGGCGTGTTTGTTGAGCTAATACACTATTTCTACACCCAAAATCTACCATTTTTAATTTGTGTGCTCTAGTACCACCATCTTATAGACAAAGATGGGGATTTTGTGAAACTTAGAGCATGAGGAGCAATACAACCCCTGTAATCAAAGACAAGTCTGGAATATGGTAGACACTGTGTAGATCTGAATTGATAGAACTCATCTCAAATATTTCAGGAGCAGTACATTATCAATGTATTGACATGAAGTACTACAGTAGTTCCAAAAAGGTTTGGTTTTCAGGTGTTTCTTCAAAACCACGACGTAGGAACACTGAGTTAGTGTAAGGTTTAATTCAGAGTAAAACAGGAGAGAAATTTGAGAGGTATTGCTGTTTTCCTTGTTGTTGACAGACACCATGTTCGTGGTGAGGAGCCAAGGTGTGGTTTGGTGATCAGACCAGAAAACCAAAGAATTCTGTAATATTTCACATTGCTGTGGAAATAAGTAAAACATGAACTCCACCTTTCTGAAAGGAACCTGCACACACCTGAACTGACACAGCACAACTTTATTAGAAAAACATTATTCATTTAGTATGAGAAAAGAAGTGTCATAAGGTGAGGATATTAAAGTCAGTGCTATACTCATTTGACACATTTTTTTCCCAAAAGACCTTTTCACGGAAATAACCATTTGTCATTTCAATGACGAAAACAATGCCAAGGTGTAGTGAAGAACCTGTGATACAAGGATATTTTGTAACACAGGTTGTAGGAAGAAATGAGGAGAGGAGAACTGATCTTTTAACTCATAATCTAGGTTATGAGATACCATAACCATGCTGCAACACCAGCTCCAGACATACTTTTATTTATCTATCACACAGCAAAACATTTTTTATTCAAGATTCGATAGGCCTATAGGTAACTTGTTAAACCTAACAGGTATGAAGGACATGTGACTCTATTCATCAGGAAAAAATTCACCTTAAGCATCCCATGCCTGTTGAGATCCTTGTTTACTCTTCTTAACAACAAAAAAAATTCTGAGTCCTATTCAAAAGTCCTTTAGGTGGTGCTTTGAGACAGCAGGACTGATTATTCTGAACTGATAGTTCAGACAGTAAGACAAAGCAAAACAAGAACAACAGTCATCTGTTATCATCAGCATTTCTCATAAGAGATTTCTGAAATACTGACATAAACTTAATCACTAAAGACAAAAAACAAATTCCTTTAATAATGTCATCAGTGTTTACTTTCACATCAGCTGAAGAAACAGTATGTTCAGTTGCAAAAAAAGCCCATATTTCTCTTTTAAAAATTAATAACAAGTAATTTTACACAATTTATACAGTAATTTACCCCCTGTTTTATAATACGTTCTTTATAAAGCTGGCAGTATAAAAGCAATATTGTTTTTATCCAGCAATAGTGTGTAGTTCTGAACTCCAGATAGAGATTGATGGTTTTGAAGTAATTCTAGGGTCTAGTTGACCAGTCCTTGCCTGGTTTTTATTTGGTTTCATTACTAATGACTTTGAGTCAGTTAATGATTTCCTGTGATAAGCCTTTTCCAATGCACATGTTTTCATCTTCCAGACTGGGACAATGAATTGGTGTGTTACAAAGAATTAAATGAGGATCTAACCTGTACCTGGCTGCCACTACCTAGTGCTGCAAATACAGTTAATTATACTGTATACTTAAAATGGTAAGTCTGAAAAATAATCTCAGAAAACAAAAAGCTGTCATTGCTGTTAGATGTGAATCCCATCTACCAGAGTTTTGCTCCAGTGTATTTCATCACATTATGGGTGGTTACGCAATGCTGGTCAACCTTTCATCCCTTCTCATCCATGCCTATTGATTTGTAAGAGCTTGGTAGGAGATTGGTAGGTTGATTTTGGCTAGACATCACAAAATCTGTTCTATCTCTCTCCTCCTCAGCCCAACAGGGCAGAAGAAATATGACCAAGGGTCATGGGTCGAGAAAAGGATAGGAAGAAATCTCTCAGCAATTATTGTCATGGGCAAGACAGACCTGATTTGGGAAAATGAATTTATTAACATTCAAATCCGGGTAGAGTAATGAGAAATATAGCTAAAACTTGAAACACTTTCTCCTTCTCTGCCACCCCCTGCCCCCGCAACTTTTCTTCTTAGTGGGCTTAGCTCTTTTCCTGAATTCTCTACCTCCTCCACCCCAGCATTGTGGTGGAACGGGAAATAAGATTTTGATCAGTCTATTACATGTTGTATCTGTCACTTTTCTCTTCTGACTCTTCCTCTGGTCCAGCATGGGAATCCCCCCACAGGAGACAGTCCAACATGAACTCCTCTGACATGAGTCCTTGGGGCTGCATTTCTTCATGAACTGCTCCAGTGTCAGTCCCTTCCACAGGGTGTCAGCCCTTCAAGAGCAGCCTGCTC
Source organism: Cisticola juncidis (assembly GCA_013400215.1). Lineage (NCBI taxonomy): Eukaryota > Metazoa > Chordata > Aves > Passeriformes > Cisticolidae > Cisticola > Cisticola juncidis. The sequence continues at coordinate 460,889 of VXBR01004482.1, forward strand.
CAAAGCAGGTCTCTCAAGGGTTCATAAACCCTGCAAACCTCCAGTGTGGGCTGCTCTCTGCTGCTCCCACATCTTTCATTCCTCTCTGCCAGCTGCTGTTGTGCAGCAGCTTTTTCCCTCTTTTAAATGCATTATCCCAAGGCACCACCACCACAGGTGATGGGCTCAGCCTTGGCCAGCAGCAGCTCTGTCCTGAAGTCAGAGCTGGTTTTGTTGTACATGGGGAAAGCTTAATTGCAGCTTCTCATAGGAGCCACCTCTGTAGCAATCAGCTCCCCTGCTCCTAAAACCTTGCCATGCAAGCCCAATTCAAAGTCATTATACATCTTACCATGCCTCCAACACACTGTTTAGAGCAGTATTGCCAAAGATCAGCTTACTCAATTACCTTTATTTGCAATATTGAATTTTACTGACTATTCAACACAGACACAAAGTAAAAATAAAGTTAAAACAAAACACAAGAACAAAAACTTGAAAGAAGAACAAAAACAAACATTAAGCTTTTATGTATTATGTATTGTGCTATAGCATGTACCCAGGGAGATGCCAGATGTGGCATACTTTCTGGTAATGAATTATCAAGTAGTGGTTTCACAGATGGAATGAATCTGTAGGGTTAATTTTGAGCTGGTTATCTCAAATATGCTATCTTCTGTTGCAGCTGCATTATAAAATTGAATTTCCTCATTTTATATCTAGATATCTGGAATCTCCCACGAGGTTAGGGGTTTATTCAGAAATAGAGATGTGAGATCAGAAGACATGATCTTTGCCATGCGACTGTATCATGGGGTACAAAGAGTACAACACCGTATGCCGTTGGTAAATTCTGATATTCATTGCTGATTATTTTGCCACATAACCACCCCCTGCCATTAAAAATGAGCTGTGGTTAGAAGCGTCTCCTAAAGCTAAGAAAATGTCACCACACTAGGAAATTCCCCAGGGTGATCATCTTCATATTGCAGAGGAGCAAAGCAACCACTCAAGGCTGAGGTTACTCCCCCCATCAGCTTCAATATTTTCTCACTGGAGGTAGCAGCAGGTAGACATCAATTTGCAATGACCACCAAATTCCACTGCATTTACTGTCTTTCCTCTTGGGACTTCAAGGAATCCAAATTTTTTGGAAGGGCAAAGAGATCTATGAAACTATTCTGTTTCTGAAGAGATACTATCTGTTGAAATATTTGTAAGCGGGTCGCTCTTAAACTCCTAAACCAAAACCAGAGTGTTCTGTTCCCAGGCTGCAGGGTTGATGAACAGACAAGGAAGAAAAAAGAATGAAAGAGGATGTCAGTGGGGGAAGAGGGGGACAATTCCCTGGCAGAGGTCTTGATGTTTCGAAATCAGAGCCAGGACTTTAACCTCCGTTTCCTAAGCTTCCACCCGGTGGTCCTGAAGACAAACTTCCTATCTCCTCCTTAATTGGGTTAAAACAAAAGAAAAAAACCCACATGTGAAAGAGCTTTTAGATTGCCAAGAGGAGGATATCACCCCTTCCTGCATGTAACATCAGTTTGATGTTGTAATAGTTCCTTGTCCTTGCTCCTTATGATTTAGTTGTCAGGAAAAAAAAGATTAAAGATAAACACTCCCACAGAAAAGTTCCAACCAAGAATTCAAAATCATGCTTTGAAATTTTAATGGCTGATTCACAGCTAGCCTGGAGCAGAAGACAGGAAAACCTTCAAGCAGTTTTTCTCAGGTATTAAATATTGAATTATGATGTGTGTAATTTAATACTTGAAATGCATAGCTAGGCAATTAGTATGCTAGCCCTTCTCTTTAAGAGCACTGAACTTGCACAAATCTAACCTTGGAAAAATTTGTCCTGGGTATGGCAGAGACTAAATGAGAAAAGAGAAAAAATAGGCAGCAAAATTGTATGTAAGGCATTAAAATTCTTGGACTTCCTGTGCTGTGGGCATTAGGTGTACCAGGGGAAATCTTGTTTTCATGTTTCAAGATGTTCAAGATGAACTTTCAAGATTTGCAGAAGTGGAATTATGTGTAGCAGTATCTGGAAAGTTGTTAATTGCTATAATTTTGTTTCTTGGGCAGGGGAGTAAACAATAACTATAATCCAATGAAGTGTTTTTCATTCTGCTTCCTTTTTTCTGAAGGAACAAAATACGAAAACCTTTTCAACGAAACACATCATCACCTTCCATTACAATAGAACGAAAGAATCTCTACATTGAGAGATTTGTATCCATTTGGATAGCAGTGAATTATGGCCATGACATCTGTGCAAAAGGAAAGAACATCTCAGTGTTACCAAGCAAAGCAGGTACAGCATTTTCATAAGTTGTGTTACTGCAGCTCCCAGCTAAAGCTGTAGTCTATAAAGATTATTTCCAAAATTTCAGCTCCCAAAATACTCTTGTTATTTTTACTGATTCAGAGAGCTAAGATGCAGTTTGACCTCCTTGAATGAGGTTAATAACAGAAGTCTATCACATTTTATGGGAGGCAGGTTTTATGGGAGGAGGGAATATTTAATATTCATATCCAGAAAATATATAGTAATACTTTTATACCATGCTTAACCAGCCTTCTATGCTCTCTTTGATGGCTTTCTGGATTTCTTTATATTGGTTTGCAAAGAGCAGATTGACTCAGTGCTGTGCACCTAAGGAATCCTTCATATAGGGCATTAGAATTTTGAGAAGCCTTTTCAAAATTCATCTGTTTTCTAAGGCCTCTTACCCATTGCACAGTGCTACAAGAAAAATATGGAAGAAGCAGCCCTATTTATTATGCCCTTTAGATGTTTATTTAAAGATTCCCTACCTATCTGTTCACTGAACTAATGTTAAGGGCTTCATAAAACTTCACTTGCTCAGACTAATCATGGTCCAAAAAAACCCAGTGCTTCTCACTGCTGGGGTTTAATACCAGTACAACCCAAATTATCAGTATAACCTTTACTGAATGCTTTTGGCCACATTGTGTTTACTGGAGAGGAAGATGAAAATATATTTGCACTTATTTGAAGATATTCTGTATATTTTTTATAAAATTCATGATTACAGGTACTTGTGACATCTTGATTTTGCCTTTCAGCCTCACTCAGAATAGTAACTGCTTAGAAAAAGAATGTTCCTGAAATCATAGAAACGTTGACAAAAGAAAGGCACAAGGAACAACAGCATTTTGCTGATACCATAAAGATTTAGTAATTATTTATTTCCAGGGCTTTTTGAAGTCTTAGAGTGTTTAGTATTCTGTGCCAAGTATTTTAATTTTTATAGACCACACTCAACAGATTTAATTACCAAAGCATTCCTGCTTCCCTTCCACTTTTAACAGCTGTATATCCCCCATTTCAGGAAAGTGCTTGTCACCATCTCACATAAATGCTTATCAGATCACAAACCAATTGGTAATAAAATGGGACCTGCCCAGAGGTCACACAGCATATGAGCTGAGATACAGAGAGGCACTCACAGAACCTGCTCCATGGACACTGGTGAGTACTTCCAGCTGACAATCTCATGAGAACATGGGGTGCCTCAATGTCAGCTCAGCTGCACATGTAGTATGCAGCACAAGGATTGCAAGGTGGCACAGCAAGGAGTCACTTTGTAGGGAGATCCCACTGCCTGCAGCAGACAGCAGACCTATAAGACACCTCAGTTTAGTACTAACAAATCATGCAATGTTTGGAAAAGAAGGAATAGCAGCTTTAAACAAAGTAAAATAGAATAGACTAATAGAAAAATAGCACGTTATCTGGTTCATTAACCTACCAGTGAGATTCTACAACTACCAGTGATGTAAAAGCTGAATATCAGAAATGTCATGTAAAGTCAGATCCAAATCATACTTTCAGTGATTTACAATATTGGTCTTTTAGCTGGTATCATCATATTTTCAAACAGATCAGGTCAGGGGCTTTTTTAAAGGTAATAATTCATACTTCACACGCTTTTGGTTTGTGTAAGTATTCCAGATTTGCTTCTTTGAAAATAAGAGAAATAATTTCCTTGTAATACAGTTATAGAATCATAGAATGGCTTGGGTTGGAAGAGATCTTGAAGATCATGTAGTTGCAACCAGCCCTGCCATGTGCAGGGCCACGCTCTGGTAGACCAGGATGCCCCATTCGAACTGGCCTTGAACACTTCCAGAGATGGAGCATCCACAACTTCCCTGTTCCAGTGCCTCATCACCCTCACAGTGAAGAATTCCTCCCTAGTATCTAACCTAAACCTACCCTCTTTCAGTCTACAGCCATTGCCTCTTGTCTTGTCACTACATGCTCTTGTGAACAGTCTTGCCCCATCTTTCCTGTAAATCCTCTTGAGGTACTGGAAGGCAACAATAAGGCCTCCCCAAAGCCTTCTCTTTGCCAGACTGAACAATCTCAATTCTCTCAACCTTTCCTCACAGGAGAGGTACTCCATCCCAATAACTATTTGGTGGCCCTTCTTTGGATTAATTCTAACAGATCCATATCCTGTCTGTGCTGGGGACCCTTCCCCCAAGAGTTGGAAAATAAACTCTCCATCAAATTTGTTAAATTAGGATGCCAACATTATTTCATTAGCAGCGCTGAATGCATGGGTGATTCTCTTTAAAACATGCATGCCCAATAGCCTAAGAGACCAGGTTATATTCCTGAAGCTATTGTATTTTCATGTTTCCTGAACAGATGCATATATGCTAATTATTTTCACTTGTTTGGGTATGGTTCCAGATCTTCTGACGAAGCTTTTCTCCTTGGGAGTATCTCAAATACGTCATCAGGTCATAATGTACTCCTCTTATCATTCTTTGCTCTGACACACAATCCTTGTTCTCAAAACCTTAGAACATATTAAATCACTAGCAGAACTAAACAAGAAAGCATTAACTGGAACAAGTTTATCAGTCACAGATGTAGGGAGTTAACACAAGGTCACATTAATCTCTGGTATTTGTACCAAGCGCTGTATGTACAAAATTAAGCACTAACAACAAATATAGGGGTCATGATCTATTGTGCTAAAGTTAAAAGAATTTCCAGCACCTTCCTCCACTACTGCATAGATATCTTTTTACAGGACTTCCTTTTGTCTCAGAAGACTGTTCCCATTTCTCTTGCAGCTGAGTACTGGTTTATTTAGCCACTTCACAACATGTACTTTGAGAGGCCCACATAAGAAACATTTCATCTCAGTACAAAGAACATGCAGGTTTTGGAAAGGTCTTGTTAGCCTATATACAAGTCCTAGACCATCCTAGGCCAGCCAGTTAGGAATGCACAGCCCACCCAGAAGGGCAATCATGACAACCATGTGCAGACAGCCTGGTACATGGCATGTGGAAGAACAGAGGTTTAAGAGCAGCACAAATGAATGCCCTGCAGGTTTTGGAGACAGGGGAGATGGAAGTTTCACCTGAGTACTGTGAAGGACTAGTAGACAGCCACACTGGGTGATGTGAATGAGTGAAGACTACAGGTCATAAATATCCACATCTCCCAGGTCCCAAATGATGCTATGAATTGAGGCTGTAATTTCTTTCCAATAATATAAACATAGGCTACACTTGCAGATGAGTGAGTATGGCCATACATGCACAGAGGATGCATAAAGCTGTTGTCTACCAAGAGTGGGATAAATGTACCTGTAATGTAATTTAACATTTGAGTTTTAAATACATTGCACTTCCCTCTTGCTCTGTAGACATTTGGAGTCTTTCTGTAATACTGTGGGTAGTAGGATTTTTTTGAGGCATTTTCTATTAGCAAAATTATATGAAGTTGTCATAGACAGAGTAATATCCTTCATTTATAAGAAAGAAGTAACCATATGTTTATTGATATAAACCAGAAATCTAGAAAAGCTTGATCGTAAATGTGACGGGAGTTTAACAAGAGTAGATGGCAAGGAGCACTTGATTACTTCATAGAGAATAGACAAAACTGTGAGGGAGGCCTTTTAATTAGGTTGTGATGCTTAAAAAAGGCTCCCCTTGCATTCTAAAATTCTTTTTAGACCCCCTGCAAGTCTAGTTGCTTCTGGATCCAGATTTAGTCCCAGACCTGGTCAACAATTTATGTCTAAAGGATTATATGTACACAATCAACACTTTGTATCACTTAACTGAGATTTTAAGTTTTCAGTATATTAATTTCCAATTAATTTATCAAGTATCTGATGAGATGAATACTCTCTCATCCTTGAGGAGTAACCTTAAGAAGTCTCTTTATTCAAGAGATCCTGTTGTACACCCCACTGCTGTGGAGGAGAGCTCTGTGGGCTGTCCACTATTTAAAGGGCAAGATGAGACATTTAAAGACATATATCATGCTCACTTCAAATATTAGTTTCTTCCAAAACGGACTTGAGTCAAATCTTAAACAGCACTATGATTAGGTGGATGCACTGTTAAAATTAGCCCTTGTCTTTCATGTTGTTATCTCTCTGCACAAATCGACTTTGAGTCAGATGCTGGTCCAGACACATCTGTTGTGACAGCTGATAGTGGTTATCACTTGATCAGGATTACAGGAAATAAAGGTCAGAATGGAGGGGAAGTGGAGGGAGGTGAGCACACAGTTACAGAAATTAATTAATTAACTTTAATTTAAAAATGAAATACTGCAGGAATTGAAAGAGAAGAGCTGGTCACCTTATGGTGGGGCTTTGTCCTTTTAGGGAGTTTTAGGGAAGAGTTGGAGTGGTAACAACAATTTCCTGTCATATTTTCTCCTATTTTATGTGTATTTTTCAGCTCAGGATTTTTCTTAGATGTGGGTGGTGTCTTTGTTTCAAGAAAAACTCCATTCCCTGTACAGTTCCTCCATTCCTGTACACATGGCTCCATCAGCTGCAGATACAAATCTCTTCTGCAGTGCCAGGGCATATAGGCAGCCACACATTCAATCCAGTCATGCTGTTTAAGACATCAGCCATGTGGATCTATTTAGACATAATGACACTTTAAAAAATAAGGGCTTTTTAAAATATTTATTTCCCTTGACTTCTTGTTCTTGTGAACGTTAACAAGGCTCAAAGTTAAGTAAATTTTTATTTGTCAGTATATGTAATGTCTAATTGATTTTAAAAATAATGTTTAGACCAGGTTACTTGCTGTCCTGAGTGAGCAGAACATGTTCAGGAAAAAGAGGGTGTTGCCTTGAAAGAATGAAAATATTTTGACTAAAATATGCAGTAATTCCTATTTGATGACAGGAACCTCTACTTTCAGCTGAGTCAGAGGACTGGTCTTAGGCTGAGAAAACAATTAATATAAAATAATGTCTTATTGCTGTTACATGAATTACATTTTTTTCAGGTGCCTCTAGGAAGCAATGTTGACCATGTCACCATTTCAAATGTAAATGCTATGTCTTCATACATTGTTCAGCTCAGATGCATAACCAAGGATGGTCTCAACTGTGTTTGCATTTGGAGCAAAGACATTTTGGTCCCTCACAGTAAGTGAAATGTAGTGTCATCCTACTGGTAGTAAACATGAATGTAAAGCCTTTTCCATACTCTTTGCCATATGGAATAGCATATTTTCAGATACTCCTGTAAAAATGAACATCAGAATTATTTGAGTGCTTGTCTCCATCTTTTTCCATGTTTATCAGAACTCATGAACAAGCCAAGAATATCATATAATGTAACTACAAAAGTCTCTCCAGGAAGAAGAAGTGTTCATCTGAAGTGGGAGGTAAGGTTCACTTTATCTAGATACCTTCTGTTATGTATAGTCTATTTATTACATTTCAGGAAAAACAGACTTTCTTATTGTATTGAGTCTACACTTGATATGTGAAAGGCATTGGATATTGTATACATGCTGCACAATTCACTGTATTTATATGTTGATGATTTAGGTGTTAGAAACTAACAAGGAAAAATTACTAAAACTTCCCTTCTTTTCCAGGGAAAACATGTTTTCATTTTAAGAGCTTCCCACTTCGTTTGAAATTCCTTACAAGACATGTGTCTCTGCCTTTTATATTATTAAATCTCTTCCTGTCTATGTTACTCCAAAAATATCCAGTTGTTTCATTAAGATAACCCAGCCTCACAGCTTCATGGTACCTACACACTATTAATTTTGTGCCAGAAATCACTGACAATCTTGATATCAGAAATAACCCTTGAAGAATTCACAGGCCTTCATGTATGAAGTTTCTGTCTATGTTGCAGTAGTTTCCATTTCTGTGCACTCATTTTCCAATCTCTTATTAAGATTATTACAGTAAAATAATGAGTGAACCACAAGAAATTCCTACCAATGGATATTCAGCACGTTCCAAATTTGTAGCATAATTACTAGCATTTCTCTTTAAAAAGACTACAACCCCTAGTAGATGAGGGTACCCAGAGGCATAAATTTCAATTAAACATCTCTCATTAACTTTCAAGTTCCTGATAATGAGGGATATGTTCCACTGAAATGTAGAGAACTTTACAGCTGCTTCACTGCTGTTATTACTAATTGCATACACATAACTAAGATCACAGTTAAGGAAAATTCTTAATCCTGTACTTAAATCCTCTCAATTTAAGCATGTGTTTAATTTTAAGGAAATACTTTGCTTCATTGCTTCCTAATGACCTAATTAAAAGAGCATGATTATATCCCCATCATTAGAGGCTACATTTTGTTTTTTACAATTAAATTCCTTTTCATTTTCTGCATGGGACATAACAGCATTTACAGAATAATAATGTTTTTCCCCTTGCTAGGTAGCACAAAGTGAGAACGTCCTTGGATATTTTGTTAATGTGGAAAGAATACCCAACAGCTGCAGCCGCCCACCAAATCATATCTCTCTCAAAGACAGAGAAATTCTTGTTAATATCTCCATGGCTAACTATAGAGTTAATATTTCTGCCTATAATGAAGCAGGAGAATCTCCACGAGCCATCTACGTTGTCCCAGAATTCTCTGTAACAGGTAACCCCACCATCTGTTCACCACAGTGGTAGGGAAGTTTTATGACCAGTCTCTGAGGTTGCTTTTTGACAGACTTTGGGATAGGTGAAAACATTCTCTTGAACATTTATTAGGCTAATATTTTACATACTGGGAGTCAGAATTGTTTCATAAGAAGATACTTCAGTAAACAGGCTAGCAATTTAATATTCATTTTAGCAACTCTGTCAAGGTAGAGGAAGTACTGTGTGCTGGATCTACTTAGGAAAATGGTTTATGGACTGTCCTCCAGATTGAGTACATGCCACTGGTTTGAATAATTAACAGAATTATAAGCAAATCTAAGTTCTTGAGCTGAATAACTGTTAAGAGACCTCCTACTGTCCTTTATTTCAGTATTACTCTAACTGGCACATTACAAAAGCAATAGATAGGATGTACATGTCACATTAGGATGTACATGTCACATTCTAATGAAGATATAAGCTTTCTCAGGCTTAAATAGACAGTATTTTCATTTAAATAATAGAACTTACTGTCTAATGTCTTCCTTATAATATAAGGTAGTTTCATATATTATAGTCTTGAGGTGTATTTATCGCAATATAAGAAAGACCTCTTTTACAAAGTAAGAGATTTTTAAATTAAGCTATAGCATTCACAATAAAGAAGTGCAAGTACCCTTTTTGATCTTCAGATAGCTGCAAATGATTGCTTATCCAGAATTTTCTAAAACTCTCCTCATGTTATTCTCCTTTTTCTTGCAAAGAGGTAACAACTGGATTTTGCCCTTACATTTCAGTCCCTTAGCTCTCTTCTGATAAAATATATATCCTACCACTTCAAGCCACACTTTGACAGACAGTTAGTTGTCTACTGAACCTCTGAGCCTGTATTTCATGGCTCTCTCCAGATGCCTGTTTCTGTTTGATTGTACTTCAGTGCAGCTTCTCTGTATCTATCATGAATTACTGAGAGGATACCTGCATTAAGTGCATTCTTAAGATAAGTTCCTTCTCAGCATACACAACTTTTTCTCGGCTACTACAGCCATTTTCTTTACAGAATCAACTAGTTTGGAAAAGAACTCTGAAACACTGAGTCCAGCTTATGACCTAACACCACCCTGTCAATGAGACCATGGCACTAAAGTGACAAATCCACTCTTTTCTTAGACATCTCTAGGGACAGTGACTCCACTACCTCCGTGCACAGCCCATTCTAAGGCCAAATCTCTCTTTCTATGAACAAATTCCTTCTAGTGTTGAGCCTAAACCTCCTCTGGCACAGCTTAAGACTGTGTCTCTTGTCCTATGGCTTATTGCTTGGGAGAAGAGACCAACCTCACCTGGCCACATCCTCCTTTCAGGCAGGTGTAGGGAGTGAGAAGGTCTCCCCTGAGCCTCCTTTTCTCCAGGATAAGCCCCCCCAGTCATGTCAGACAGCCCCAGCTCCATCAGACAACCACAGCGCCCTCAGAATGAATTTGTCTTTCTTATAGTCATTTCCAGATGGAGATAAAATGGAGAATGTTTATGTCTCTCACAAGGTCCACCTCTTACCTCAAACTGTCAGGTTGCCCTTTTCCCTCAGTGTCAGTCAGAAGGTCTTTCCTACTTTGATAAACTGTCATTTAAAATGTCAAAATCTTCAAGATCCTTTCAGAAAATGCAAAACATATGAAATTTGGAATAATCTAGATATGTTCTATCATTAGTCCCTCCTCCTCCGCCCCTGCTCAGGCAAACACTGTCTCAGAGTTATTTTACATATGTTAGCTACTAGTGGCTCACAGGAGGTTATTTAGCAACACCAGTCTTGGAATAGCCACTTAACTTCAAACAACCAGAAATCAGGAAAAGTCTTGAACAGTAATCAACACTGCAGCCCCCAGACACCACTGCAAAGTTTCCTCTAATGAAATACTAGTGTAAACCTTACTATAGGTATGTCACTTGCTATGATAACTGCTTAATGAATAATCTTTTAAAAAAACAGAGTAAAAGGGAGAAAGAAAGAACAATAGGGGAGAAAACTGTTTTCCTGTTTATTGACCTTTAATTTTATATTTGTTCACAGATTTGCCTGGTCAAATCCATGTCAAAAGCCAGGGAACTAATGCAGTTGTCACATGGACTCCAAAACACAATCCAAAATGTTTTGTGGTTGACTTGGGCACTGGTAAAGAGGATATGCAAATGAAAATAATAACTACGGCTACCAGAAATTTCACATTAGGTAACAGCAACCACCACACTTCTTTGGAGGCACCTGTTCATTTCTTGGTTATTTTTGGTTGGGCAGAGTAGGGTTTTGTTCTGTTGTTAAAGGCAAACTTTAAAATGTCCATCCAGCTAAGTACAGCTCTTAATATTGTCCAGTACTGAGTCATTATCTAATCCTTAGCAACATCAAGGCAGATAAAAAACTGAGTTTTCATTAGGCTTCTTCTGGATACTGTTGGGCAAGAAATGCAACTAAGTTACTGGTACAATGTCTCTCCTTGTCCCCATGCAGGCATATACATTACTGGCTTACAAAAACCCATTCATCTTGTACCTAGATAAGCTTATCTTTCAATATAAACCACTTTGTTACAGACTCCCTGAGATTAATTTCTATTTTTATACCAATGTCTATACTTGTCAAAGCCCAAGTTCTCAACTCCAATATTCTGCTTACCATGCTAGACATGATGGGCTTCAGTCAGGGATGGTTTTATGGAACTGACATTGAGAATCTTGATTGAAATCCTGTAGGCAGCACTTGCAAAGGCCATTCAGCACTGGTTTTTATATACAATAGAGAACATTTAGCTTCAGAGTTCTACAAAGTCTTCTAGAGAGTGCACTGTTTACCTCGGTCCTTCTGCAACATCTGTAGTGCCCCATTGCCTCTAGGTTTTTTGCCTGGGTTTATATATTCTAGCTGAGTGGGAAATACCTATCCCTAAAATAACTACAGCCATTTTAGTAATTTCTAAATTTTAGTAAACATTTCCCAATTTCTCCTTCAGCAGCTAAAGCCTCCCAGACAGAGACTATAAACACATCTGTCATCTTTTGAAAAAATCCCCATGTATCTGTCCTGTTCTGGCTTTGAAATAGTTTCTGTAGAGCATCTAGAGACATGGAATAAGGATGTACATATTTTGCACTCAATGTAAAGCACTTTACACTTCTGCTATACTATGATTCTCAGAAAGCAAGAACTATACAGGAAATCTATGAAGCTGTTACCTTTCCTCCTCTTCTTTATAATTTATAACTTTTCAGTAAACCTTGACATACTTTATTTGTTTTCCAGACAACTTTCAGCCATATAAGTTGTACAAAATAATAGTACATTCATCTGATATCTGTCAGTGTGAAAGTTTCATAAGAGATGAAACGACTTTTGGAGTGACCCACTTTTACTCCGTTGAAGGAGGTATTCCTCCCCTTTGTATAACCTCGTGCTCTATATTTCTTCTTGTTTCCTATTTGCAGCAATGAATGGAAAACTACAAAAAATTTCTTTTCCACGTGACTGAACAGCTTTCTTCAGTTAACATTGCCTTTATTCTTAGCAGTTATGTCCTGGCAGTGAATGACCTGAATGCTGTTCCTTACTGACAAGTCCACAGAAATATTTTTATTATGTTTGACATTATCAAAAATAACAGTCTCAGGCCCATGTGGCTCAAATTTAAATTAAATCAGATTTTCTGATCCTAATTTCATAGTGTCTTATATTACAAGTTGAAATGAGTATGGCTCATTTGACATTGGAGTAAAATATTAATAATGAGACAGTCACAATTTCTACCTACTTTGGTATTGTTTAAGGTTAGGGGGTTTTACTCTATAGGGTTTTACCTTTCTCTTGCACCCTTTACACTGTATTTTTAGCATCTTTAGTCTGACTCTCTTGGAAACAGCTAGGTTTCAGTCTGTATGTCTATTGCACAGGAATTGATGCAAAACTGAAATATCTGTTTTTTTAAGTTCCTAGGACCGGTCCCGCCAATGTGACAATTCTGAATATCACAAAGCATTCTGCACTTGTGAAGTGGACCAAAATAGCTGCAGAAGACCATTTGGGCTTTCTCCAGGGATACAGGATCAGCTACACAGATTCATCAAGGAAAAGGTCTCCAGGTAAGCCACCACTGCCAGAACACAACAGCAGCTCAGAGTCCTGAAAGAAAAGCTTCATTCAGACCATTAAATCTACTGAGTTATTTATGATTTCTGTAAAAATTGAGTGCTCTGCTCTCAAAGGTCAGCTCCTGGCTAGATTTTAATGCTCTAGATGCTCCCATGAACACTTAAAATTTTCTAGACATTATCTCAAATTAAATATTGCTATTTCCTCAAAAATTTCCTTTCTAAGACTACAGCATAGTTCTCTAGGAACATTTAAAGAAGACATATATTTTCAGTATTGCAATTGCAGTCACAACACTTTTATGTTTCATTGCACCTCATCCAAGCTTGAGTCTGAGCCTTTCTATAAGACATTTTATATTACATTTTTCAAATCAATTAGCATTTTATAGTTCTTACCTGTTTGCAGAAACAGTATTATAAATTTATTTTTAGAAACACTTTCTTAAATTGGTAGTTTTTATGTCTAAGTTTGGACTTGATAACCTTAAAGGTGTTTCCAACTTTAACTGCAACTGATGAAACTTCTACACATTGGAATAAACTTCTACACATTGTTTGTGAATTCAAACCACTTCAGTTTTGAATTTAAAAGAAGTCCCCGTGTTCTTTTGATAAACATTTTCTTGCTGGTCAAGAGTGGAAAGTCTCTTTGCCATAAGTAATAATACATTAACTTTGCACATACTGACTTTGAAATAAAATTGAAGACATGCTAGGAAAGACAAATATCTAAGAACTGATAAGAGCTGAAAGACAAATACCTAAGAGCTGACAAATGGAGATGATAAGAGTCCTGTATTACATGTTGACCTATGCCTTTAGAGAATCATAAATCTTCTGGAGATTCCATTCCACTTCAAATACCTGTCTGAATTCACAAGAGGAGGCAGAATGGGAACATCCCAGGACTGAACCTAATTTCTTTCTTTTTCCCTCTGCCTTAACCAGTCAATACAGCAGTGACATGGCCCATGCTTTCCAGGTAGGAAATATAATTTTACTGGAGAATTTGGGGGCAGGATGTCCACAGGCTACAGCATCACATCCACTTCTGTGAGTATCTTAAATCCACAGCCGCAAACTTGAAAAGTAAATTCTGCCCCATTAAAGGCATCCTTACAACATGGCTGTTTGTACATTATTCTGGCCAAGGAAAAAGTCCATCAGAAAAGAGAGGCTGAGCTGAAAGCCCCACAAAGCAGATAAAGGAGAAAGCACAGCCCTATTTCTGTACTGAATGATGAGTAATTGCACTGGCACAAATCAAGCTGAACAACTACTGACCACTGGAGTGAGAGTAAAGTGTTTGATAAGGGCTAGTCCTAATGTTAACTGTGATTGCCAACATAAAAACAGCTGTTCAGAATGTTAGATATATTTTCCTCTCATTAAGTATACACAGCTCTCTGAATTCATCACTTATGATGGTTTGACCCTGGCTGGATGCCAGGAACAGAGGAGAGAAAATGTAACAAAATTTTCACAAGTTGAGATAAGTACTAGGAGAGATCACAGACAAAATGTATGGGCAAAACAGGCTTGACTTGGGGAAATTAGTGAAATTTATTGCAGATGAAATTCAGAGTAGGATAATAACAAGTAAAACAAACCTTTAAAATACCTTTCTCCTCCACTCCCTCCTTCCCAGGCTGTAGCTCTTCCCCACCAGTAGCACAGGGAGGCACAGACCAAGAGTTACAGTCAGGCCATCACAGATCGTTTCTGCCATTGCTCAGGGAGAACAGTCCTGCTCCAGTGTGGGTTGCCTCCCATGGGAGACAGTTCTCCATGAGCTTCTCCAGCATGAGTCCATCCATGGGCTACAGTTCTTCACTAACTGCTCCAGCATCCACGGTGTTCCCTTGCTACAGGATGAAGTCCTTCAGGCACAGCCTGCTCCAGCATGGATCTCCCACAGGGTCACAAATCCTACCAGGAAACCTGCTCCACCATGGGCTCCTCTCTCTGTGGGTCTGGAGGTCCCTGCCAGGACCCTGCTCCAGCACAGGCCTCTCACAGGGTCACAGCCCCTCTCAGACACCCACCTGCCCTGGCCTGGGTCTCTCCATGGCTGCAGGGGGATCTCTGCCCTGGCCTGGGTCTCTCCATGGCTGCAGGGGATCTCTGCATCCCCAGGGACCTCCCTGGGCTGCAGGGCACAGCTGCCTCACCATGGGCTGCACCTCGGGCTGCAGGGGAACCCCAGCTCTGCCCTGGAGCTCCTCCTGTCCCTTCTTCTGCACTGACCTGGGTGTCTGCAGGGCTGCTCCTCTCACACATTCTCACCCCACTCCTCTCTGGCTGCAATTATATTTGCACAGTAACTTTTCTTCCCTTCTTAAATCTGTTATCACAGAGGCATTACCAGCATTTCCAACTGGCCCAACCTTTCCAACAGTGGATTCATCCTGGGGCCAGCTGGGATTGGATCTGTCAGACATGGGAAACTTCTGGCAGCTTCTCACAGAGGCCACCCCTGTAGCAGCCCTGCTATCAAAACCTGGCCATACAAACTCAATACAGCTTTGATGTGTTAAAAGTTCATGCTTTTAACTTCTGGATTTAAAATGCACATAAATATTTTGTACATTTGATATCTTATACCCATTCAAAGAACATCTGCACAGGCTGGTTTCCTCCAGATGAGGATCAGGGCACTGAAATTTTGCCTTTTCCCTAGTCAGATGCACTGATACATGCTTAGCCATGAGTGTTCATCTAATCCTCCCCTCAAACCTCTTGCATTTCAGCTGTTACTCTCAACTCTTCCATCACAAGTTACCATCTCACCGGACTGAAGGAAAAGACCACCTATCGTGTGCAGATTTCAGGATTCACTAATGCTGGGGAAGGACCTCTGACTCTTTCACAACCTTTCAGCACTCCAAAATATGGTACTGTGGAACTATCTATGCATCTGCATTACTCAGCATGGACCTTTGCTTTATGCTCTCTCTATGCTCATTCACAAGATTTATTATTCAATCCTTAGTTCCTGAGAGCAACCACCAAAAATTGTTCCTCTGCCAGAAGTAAACTTTGTGTCACAGAACTACTCTGTATTTTATTACCTAGTATACAGGGAAGACTTAGTCAGGATGCTTCTTTTCTGAAACCTTTTCTGACCTTTTTTTTTTTTTTTTCTACTTATGTGCACATATCTTTATTTACTGACAATTACTGTCTGGATTTCAGCAGCTAAAATTTCTGCCTGTGACTTGTAATGTT
The DNA here is from genome assembly GCA_013400215.1 of Cisticola juncidis. Classification (NCBI taxonomy): domain Eukaryota; kingdom Metazoa; phylum Chordata; class Aves; order Passeriformes; family Cisticolidae; genus Cisticola; species Cisticola juncidis. The sequence continues at coordinate 477,163 of VXBR01004482.1, forward strand.
CAATCATCTACTCCTGGCAAAATCTTGAGCAATCCCATAAAATTGGCTTCCTGAGCCATGAAATGCAAAAATAAAAGATTAAGTATCTTTCAGTTTTTCCTAATGTGGGTGAATACTCATCAAAGTATCTTTAGCTTTCTGATGATTTAAGTATATTTTAAATAACAGGTCCTTTAAGTCACTGGCTAAAGTTTGCTTTTCTCAGAAGTGCTTGGATAAGCTAAGACCAATTCAGTAACATTTTTAAAGTCTAAAAACCTTAAAATCATATAGGATTGGGTAAAATTTGTCTTTTAAACATTTTTAATATTTCATAATTTAAGCTAAAACTAACACTGCAATAGATTTTTTTTTCGTTTGACCACATCTTCCCTTAATGAAGATTTCTAAATAGAAAAAGAAAATAACCTGCTAAGATGGTATCAGTAACATGTGATATTCAGAGACAGAGTATGGAAATGGTTGCTCCCCACAGCAGCTTTTTGTATTACATGAAGGAGGTGTGAAACCATACAACTAAATACTCAAAAGTGAAGTAGAGATTAAAAAAAAAGAAATTTAAATTCTTCCTGGAAATCAGCAGGATTTGCACCCCTCCTCCCCCCACTGAAACCTTTCTCCTGTCAACACAAAATATTAAAGTCTCTCCCTAGTGCTTTTCTTCAGGACTCTATTTCACTTATAGTATCAAATATATACTTGGCGAGTATCCAATTTTTCACTAAAGTAACAAAAATGCAGAATGGAATTAACACATTTTAAAAATTTGAGTAATTACACCGAATTTAAACACTGCATTTGCTATTTTTTTTTTGCATTCCCCAAGCATTTCACAGGTTATTTAATTCATTAGGAGAATCTCAGGTTTCTTTGCCACAAAAAAATCCCCAAATTTCAGCTCCAAAGCAATTTGCAGCCTTCTAAGTTAGTTTTCAATATTAGGTGGCTGTTGGGTAAAAAAAAAAAAAAAAA